>BNCR01000003.1:26931360-27359184 GCA_014656515.1 Oryzias celebensis | reverse complement strand
ATGGGGAGGAGGTCTCTCCTTCCGGCTCACCTGTGTCAGATCAGAGCTATAGCTCAGCAGATGCTGGTAGCTCTGAACGGCCTTGAAAGCATCAACGTCTTGCATGGAGACATCAAACCAGATAACGTCATGTTTGTTGACCAGCTCACAAACCCCCTCAAATTAAAACTCATTGACTTTGGTTTGGCCGTCAACCCCCAAGAAATACAAACTGGAACCATCATGCAAATTAATCCCTACAGAGCACCAGAAGTCATTCTGGTCTTCCTCTGGACGTCAGCGTTGATATGTTGGTCCCTGGGTGTGGTTCTGGCTTCGCTGTACATTGGAGATGTTCCATTTTCATTTAACAGTGATTATGACACAATCCGAGGCCTGGTGCAGCTGCTGGGTTTACCTGAGGATGACCTTCTCCACTATGGAAAGTACACGTATGACTTTTTCACCTACGAGGAGGAATCCAGTCAACCCGGCTGGAGGCTCAACACGCCATCTGAATACACCGAAGCCACAGGGGAGGTGTGAAAAAACTGAAGGATATCCCAGACCTTGATGCCATGGCGAGTTTCATCAAGACCCTTTCCTCTGTACGAGGAGGACGACCATCGCGTCTTCTAACACTTCTCAGGACATGCTGGCCATCGATCCTCGGCAAAGAATTACGCCAAGCTTAGCCCTCGCTCATGACTTTATAACCATGGGACACCTCTCGGACAAAGCAAGGCCTTGTATGCTGCCTCAGCAAAACATGCAATGAGGCAGGCTGGGATCAAAGACATGGGAGAGAGGTTTCCAGGAACTTCTACTGATGTTGTGAGTGTGAGGGAAACGCGCGAGGAAGGACGCTGTGACCACATTTCAAACGCTTCAACTGCAGAGACTAAAAACATCTGTGATGCGCCTCCTGCTGGAGTAAAAGATGAACCAGAAACTCAGTCTGGCAATGACAGCCAATCAGTCAACAGCTGTGAGAAAGCCTTTCTCTTTGAAGCAGAAGACGACCTCCCCTTGGACAAGGAACCTCCTCATCAGCCCAGGCGCTGCACCAAGACAAGCTGGGATTTCAAATCAGAGTCGTGCTTCTCAGAAATCCCCCAAGAGAGTTGAGGCCCAGCTTGAAGAAGAAGCACCAAACTCTCCTGCTTCTTCCTGTGTAATTCCCACTGCAGATGATGGATCTGTTCTAGAAACGGTTTCCATTCATCTGCTTGAAGAAGAAACACCTCCACAGCAAAGTCCAAGCAGCTGCAAGGACCAAGAGAAGCAGGAAAAGGTCAAAGACGATCAATTCAAGACAAAACCAAAGCGCTTTAGAGGACTTAGGAGGTTCTTTGTGAGAATAATTCAAGCCTTCACACCCCACAAAAATCATGGATTTGAAGAAGACGAACAAACAGGGAGAGCAAAACCAGATGAAGACAAATTAGTAAAAAACAAAAAGAGGAGGAAGTAGAAGAAAAGAGAAATAGAAGATGTGGGGTTCTCTGAAGTGCAAAAACATCCTTTTAGAGAATTTGGACCCCTAAACTGGGATATGTGAGCTTTTCTCCAGGCACTCTGGTGTCCCACACACAAAAAAACTCATAAAAAAAGGAAACTAAAACCAGAAAAAAGGAAAGAAAAAAAATGAAAAAAGGAATAAGCAAAAAAAAAAAAAAAAAAAAAAATTAAACAAGAAAAAAAAAAAAAAAAAAAAAAAAAAAAAAAAACAATAATGCAACCACAAGGAGGCACAAGCCAGTGCCTTCATGTGCTGGTCCCAAGTCCGGTTAAATGCAGAGGGTTGTTTATTTTTTTCCACTGGAAGTATGAACTAGGACTAGAAAGGTATTATCCTTGCAGCCTGGCAGTGACCCTGCTAGCTCCACCAGCCCCTGGGCGAAAACACTCGCTTGCTCGGCCGGACTGGCTAGCGTTGCCAGCCAGCCCACTGAGTGCCCATCTAAGGCAAAATGGGCAAACACAGGTGGGGCCACCACGGAAACTGCAGACAACCCCGATTGGGGCCCACATATTGTGGCCACTTTTAAACCATATGGGGCCCACTTGGCCCTGCTGGCTGAGCTGTAATTTCTTTTAGGACTACAACAGTTGTAGTCATAAAGTAAGGAGAGAAGGATGCATTTATAATCTTTATGGACAGAATTCCTAGGCACAGCCAGGGCCTGGAGGGGGTTTGGTTGGGGTACCACAGACTTTCCTCTCTGCTTTTGCAGATGAAAGTCACTTTTCCTTCCGATATAGCCCCTGTGCTGGGGAAACCTTGAGCTCAATGCTTGTGGGGCCTGAGGAATAGTTGTTTCAAACCCCTTTGAGGTGTCAAGCACATTCATTCGGTCGTGTGCCATCCTCATGGGTGGGGGGCAGTGACCACTGCATTGCTCTTACCGTTGGGAGGGCAGGTGGTTGCCTGGAGTGTGAGGCAGGAGCGTCACGCTGGCCTGTTAGATTATTTGTTACATTTTCTCTTCTAAAATCAATGTTGCCTGGTGACTGAATCTGTGCACTCTGTACCCTGTTTAGAAGACTTGAACTATCCTCAATTGATGTTAAAATGACGTCAAATCAACATCAGTCCCTAGGATCCGCAAAAGACTTTTTACAAAGACCCAAAGTGTTAGGTGGCTCTACCAAAACTAAAATGTTATTATTGGACAGCTAATCCTAGAATAATTCATATCTAAATGTGCAAAATTTCATTCTTATTGGATCTCTTTGTATTTCCCTTCCTCTTTCATTATCAACATTTGCTCTGATTGAATGTCATCACCACAGGGTGTTTTTATCTGGTTGTATTCGTTACAAATGTTTGTAGTTATTGTAAAGGCTTTTATCTACGAGTGCTTCTTTTGATCTCTTTTTAACAGAAAAAAAATGTTACAGATAAAGACTAACATTGTTGTCACCAAATTTCTCACCGTGACCCAGTCACTATGTGTGCAGTAAGTGTTCTTTACTTTTGCAGAACCCCAAAGACAAATGTAAGTCATCAAAATACCAAATCCTTACCTCCAAATACAAACACAGACTTGTTTGTTGTCGTCGTAGGCTCTCATTCCACATTATGTTTTATTTAACATTCGGAGCGACTTGTCACAGGTGTGGAACGGCCTTTACGGTTCAGGATTAATTCTGAAGGGATCTAGGACCATAGAAAGTATAACTACACATGTTTAGATTGTTGCTCAGAGGTCTGGCGTCTTGCTTTGATCTGGCGGATCCTATGTTGGCTTCCTCTGTGAACGTAAGTGAGGGGTCACTGTTGTGGACAGGTCCCTATTATATCGTTGGATGATTAATGACAAAAACCAAACTGAACAATTACTTGGCTTTTGAATATGAAGTATTAGAGGCAGTCAGAAAATGAAGATAGACATCACTGTGAAGCCAAGTGAAACTTGTTTTATGTAACTTCAACATTGTTTTGCTTAAAATTTAAATAAGAAAAATTCAAAACAATGCTTTTCTAACTTTTTTTCCTGTTGTTCATTGTAGGTAATTTTATTTTGAAAAGCGTATTTATTCCCCAGCTTTTTCACAGGAAATGAAGAAACTTTTACTAAAAATGTTTTAAGGATTGCTCAGTGTTGGTCTGCAGTCTCAGAACGATGATGATACATCTGCGCAGACGTGCAGCCTCATCTGTCTCGGTGATACGGCGATAGAGCAGATCACCCTTAACCATAAAAACCTCTTGTCGAGGGCCATTTACTTGGGTGGAATCAGGGACAAATGCAGCAAACAAGTGTTTAAGTGAAAGGTCTTCTCTCTGCATCTCTGAGATATTACTTGGGAGAGTGAAACTGGCATTTTCTACAGGGCTTGGAAGTGAATCAATGAGTTTTGTACCTCTAATCTTGTCCTGCCTTTGCTGGGATCTACTCTTTTGTTCTTTAGACTTAGAACAAGTGTTGAACCCAGATGCATCTTCATCAGCAAATGGCAACTCTCTCCATGCATTTGAGAAAAGATCCTGTTCTTTCTTACTTCTAGATGGAGTAACAGCCATAAACCTTTTTCACAGTTTGGAACCTTCTGTGATTGCTTAGCAATCAGTTCAGCGAGAACAGGGAGGTCACTACCTAATACCACTGGGTAAGGTAGTTTTTCTAACACTCCAACTCTTAGAGGAAATGATCTCTTTTGAACCGGTAGTTCTATTACCGCAATAGGGAATTGAACTCTGTCACCATGAACACAAAAAATGTCAATTGTCTCCCCACACAACGTAGCACTCGTCGGAAGACTGTTTTTGAACTAGGGTGCGATTGCTCCCTGAATCAAGAAGAGCTCCACAGTGCTTGTCTTCAATTTTTACACCAACTGTGAGTCTGTCCAGCCCAGTATCTGTAACATGATTCTCTCATTTCAGTACAGGTAACATTGAAGCACAACACATATAGTTTTTTAGCATGTAACGTTGGACATTCATTTTTAAAGTGGCCCTGCTGACCACAAACATGACATGCTAGTTTAGCCAAGAAGTGTTCGGGCGGGTTGATGTTTGGAGAGTCTTTTTTGATGACCAACGAGCAGCCAGGAAGGATTCATCCAGCTCCGCTGCCTTCTTTGATGTCTTCGGTTCCGCATCTTTATCCACGTCCGCAGTTCTGGACTCAACACCTTTAGGAACTGCTCCATAATTAAGGTGTCTCCAATTTGCTCCTTCGTCTCTCCACCAGGATTCATCCATTTCACATACAGGTCTTTGAGGCGAACCTGTAGCTCTCTTGGAGTTTCTCCTTCTCTCATTGCACTGGAACGAAACCTCAACCGGTATGTGTCTGAATTGATCTCAAACTTCTGTAACAAAGCAAACTGAACACAAGGGTAGTTCATCGTGTCATCAACGTCCATAGAAACATAACCCGAGCGTGCTTTACCAGTCAATAAGGGAGCAAGGTGTAAGGCCCACTCATCCTGAGGCCACTGGCAGGCCTGAGCGATTCTTTCAAAGTAATTAAATAGTGTTCAATGTCCTCACCATCATTGTAGGGCTGCATTTTGGGGCTTTCCCAGCCTGGGTACCTCTCAAAACCGGAGCGCTGAGGTCCCTCAGTCCTGCCTTGAGACGGTGACTCACTCTCCACTGATTGAAGAATGGGGGAAATAGAGCCAGCCAGCACTTCTGTCCTCTACTGACGGTCCTGCTGATTTTCCTGCTGAAGTTGAAAAAACTGGTGTTGGATTTTTCTCCACCGGTGATCCCGACGCCTACTCTCCTGCTCAGTCTAGGGATCTCACTCTGCTTGGCTGGCCACGCATTAAAAATAACTAAGAGTTGCAAAAATGTATTTGTTTTTGTTGAATTTGGAATTACTGCGTAACTACATTCTCTTTAAGTGGGGAGGACATGTTGTGTGTTACAACTGCAATATTATTGGCGGCCACAAAGGGGCACATAGTTCTCAGAGAATGGTCCTGTGAGTGGAAAATGTGTAAAAGAAGAAAGCAAGCTTCAGGTTGACGGAGCCTGAATAAAAACGCTCCTAGCTTCCCAGTCTGTTTGATGTGTGATTCAGTGCAGCATCAAGAGCCCAAACACAACACATTTAGAAACACAGTTTTGAAGAAGGCTCTCTCAGTTCTCAGGTGTCTGTACTGGTTGGTTGTGGAGCCTGTTTTAGATGAAATGTGTTTCCTGCAGACTCTACACTCTTCTCTCTCCCTTTATAAATACAACTTTTTCTTCATGAATACGTTTCTTTTTGACAGCTGTCTTATCTCACATGGAGCTCTTCACTTGCAATTCCAGTCGTAATAGCGGTCGCCGGGTTCGCCCGCGATCCTCCAGACGCAGTGAAAGCAGAGGCCACAGCGGCCGTTACAATCCTGGCTGGTTGGCAGCGTCTGGGCCCCCTCTCCCTCCACCCAGGCTGCTCCTTTTTAGCTCTTTTCATTTGGTTCCTCCTCCGGCTTATGGGGGTGTGTCCTGCAGCACGGTGAGCAGGTTAGTCTGCTCGCAGCTGAAACTCACCATCCTAATGTGCATCGCCAGTGTCACTAAACTTCAAAATGCACCACAAACAATATGAAAAACTAAAAAAAAAAATGCACCACAAGCAATAAACACCATGCAAATGAAAAATCCATGCAAAACTCCAGAAACTATTTCAAAGACTGGTCTATGGCAGATCATTCCTGCAGGCTGGTTTTCAGCACTGGACAGCTCCCGCGTGCCGCGAAAAAGACTTTCGCACTTGCCAGCAGCAGCAGCTCAGTTTGCAAACAGCTCAGCCATCCATCACTTGTGCTCGACTCTATGACACATTGATGTGTTTTAGGAGTTCTCCCAGCAGCGATGCATGATCAGAGATGGAAGAAAAACCTGGTTTGGACCCAAAGAAAGACTCGAACGTTGAAAAAGCTGAAACTACAAGCAATAAACATGATTAGGTGTTCAAATGGTCCTGCTCCATAGGTCTCCAAAGTTTGAAAACACTTTTTGAAATGGATCTTCTAGAATGAGCCGTCACGTGTGGTGTGGAACCACCACGAAAAGCCCGTCTGATTTAGCGCACTTTAACTCTTCACATACCGGAGAAAATGTGGCGGGGTCGATTCAGCGCATGCGCTGAATTTTCCCGACTGCTGCTGGCACGGGATCGTCACGTGATCCTCCCAAGACGAGCAACTATGACGTTGTTTGCTTGATACAATCTTACACTGACGTCAAATGTCATCATCCTATGATCTGTTTTTTCCTTAAATAGGCCCATTTCTGACAAACAAACAATCACCTTCAACGATTTGAAGAAATCAAGACATTCAGAGAGAGCTCATTTCTGAAAGGTGGAATACCGACAACCAGCAATAGATCGACCTTCTACAGCCCTGATAAGAAGAACTTGACTTTTGGGTTGTGGAGCTTTGAAAGAGCTGAACTCTGAACGTTACCTACTGAGAACCAAAGATTTCCTTAAGAACTGTCCTTTTCATCCCAAACACATTCCAACATGTGTGAGGTGCAAACAGGCCATTTTCTGATGGGATCCTTGGGACTTTATCGGGTGGGAAAATTCCTGGGACGCGGAAGTTACGGCAAAGTGGCAGAATGCACTAAGATGGGCAGTAATGAGACTTTTGCCATCAAGATTGTAGATGATTTGAGAGCGGGCAATGAAGAGATGGATGCCATGAAGATCATCCACAGTCTGAATCCTGATCAAAACAACCTGATCAAGATTCATGAATGTTTTCAGTACAAAGACTGCATGTGCCTGGTGTACGAAATGCTGGATGAAAGCTTGGAGGACTTCATGGGGAGGAGGTCTCTCCTTCCGGCTCACCTGTGTCAGATCAGAGCTATAGCTCAGCAGATGCTGGTAGCTCTGAACGGCCTTGAAAGCATCAACGTCTTGCATGGAGACATCAAACCAGATAACGTCATGTTTGTTGACCAGCTCACAAACCCCCTCAAATTAAAACTCATTGACTTTGGTTTGGCCGTCAACCCCCAAGAAATACAAACTGGAACCATCATGCAAATTAATCCCTACAGAGCACCAGAAGTCATTCTGGGTCTTCCTCTGGACGTCAGCGTTGATATGTGGTCCCTGGGTGTGGTTCTGGCTTCGCTGTACATTGGAGATGTTCCATTTTCATTTAACAGTGATTATGACACAATCCGAGGCCTGGTGCAGCTGCTGGGTTTACCTGAGGATGACCTTCTCCACAATGGAAAGTACACGTATGACTTTTTCACCTACGAGGAGGAATCCAGTCAACCCGGCTGGAGGCTCAACACGCCATCTGAATACGCCGAAGCCACAGGGGAGGTGGTGAAAAAACTGAAGGATATCCCAGACCTTGATGCCATGGCGGAGTTTCATCAAGACACCTTTCCTCTGTACGAGGAGGACGACCATCGCGTCTTCTTAACACTTCTCAGGAGCATGCTGGCCATCGATCCTCGGCAAAGAATTACGCCAAGCTTAGCCCTCGCTCATGACTTTATAACCATGGGACACCTCTCGGGACAAAGCAAGGCCTTGTATGCTGCCTCAGCAAAACATGCAATGAGGCAGGCTGGGATCAAAGACATGGGAGAGAGGTTTCCAGGAACTTCTACTGATGTTGTGAGAGTGAGGGAAACGCGCGAGGAAGGACGCTGTGACCACATTTCAAACGCTTCAACTGCAGAGACTAAAAACATCTGTGATGCGCCTCCTGCTGGAGTAAAAGATGAACCAGAAACTCAGTCTGGCAATGACAGCCAATCAGTCAACAGCTGTGAGAAAGCCTTTCTCTTTGAAGCAGAAGACGACCTCCCCTTGGACAAGGAACCTCCTCATCAGCCAGGCGCTGCACCAAGACAAGCTGGGATTTCAAATCAGAGTCGTGCTTCTCAGAAATCCCCCAAGAGAGTTGAGGCCCAGCTTGAAGAAGAAGCACCAAACTCTCCTGCTTCTTCCTGTGTAATTCCCACTGCAGATGATGGATCTGTTTTAGAAACGGTTTCCATTCATCTGCTTGAAGAAGAAACACCTCCACAGCAAAGTCCAAGCAGCTGCAAGGACCAAGAGAAGCAGGAAAAGGTCAAAGACGATCAATTCAAGACAAAACCAAAGCGCTTTAGAGGACTTAGGAGGTTCTTTGTGAGAATAATTCAAGCCTTCACACCCCACAAAAATCATGGGTTTGAAGAAGACGAACAAACAGGGAGAGCAAAACCAGATGAAGACAAATTAGTAAAAAACAAAAAGAGGAGGAAGTAGAAGAAAAGAGAAATAGAAGATGTGGGGTTCTCTGAAGTGCAAAAACATCATTTTAGAGAATTTGGACCCCTAAACTGGGATATGTGAGCTTTTCTCCAGGCACTCTGGTGTCCCACACACAAAAAACTCATAAAAAAAAGGAAACTAAAACCAGAAAAAAGGAAAGAAAAAAAAATGAAAAAAAGGAATAAGCAAAAAAAAAAAAAAAAAAAAAAAAAAAAAAAAAAAAAAAAAAAAAAAAAACAATAATGCAACCACAAGGAGGCACAAGCCAGTGCCTTCATGTGCTGGTCCCAAGTCCAGTTAAATGCAGAGGGTTGTTTATTTTTTTCCACTGGAAGTATGAACTAGGACTAGAAAGGTATTATCCTTGCAGCCTGGCAGTGACCCTGCTAGCTCCACCAGCCCCTGGGCGAAAACACTCGCTTGCTCGGCCGGACTGGTTAGCTGGCTAGTGTTGCCAGCCAGCCCACTGAGTGCCCATCTAAGGCAAAATGGGCAAAAACAGGTGGGGCCACCACGGAAACTGCAGACAACCCCAATTGGGGCCCACATATTGTGGCCACTTTTAAACCATATGGGGCCCACTTGGCCCTGCTGGCTGAGCTGTAATTTCTTTTAGGACTACAACAGTTGTAGTCATAAAGTAAGGAGAGAAGGATGCATTTATAATCTTTATGGACAGAATTCCTAGGCACAGCCAGGGCCTGGAGGGGGTTTGGTTGGGGTACCACAGACTTTCCTCTCTGCTTTTGCAGATGAAAGTCACTTTTCCTTCCGATATAGCCCCTGTGCTGGGGAAACCTTGAGCTCAATGCTTGTGGGGCCTGAAGAATAGTTGTTTCAAACCCATTTGAGGTGTCAAGCACATTCATTCAGTCATGTGCCATCCTCATGGGTGGGGGGCAGTGACCCTTGCATTGCTCTTACCGTTGGGAGGGCAGGTGGTTGCCTGGCGTGTGAGGCAGGAGGCTCATGCTGGCCTGTTAGATTATTTGTTACATTTTCTCTTCTATAATCAATGTTGCCTGGTGACTGAATCTGTGCACTCTGTACCCTGTTTAGAAGACTTGAACTATCCTCAATTGATGTTAAAATGACGTCAAATCAACATTAGTCCCTAGGATCCGCAAAAGACTTTTTACAAAGACCCAAAGTGTTAGGTGGCTCTACCAAAACTAAAATGTTATTATTGGACAGCTAATCCTAGAATAATTCATATCTAAATGTGCAGAATTTCATTCTTATTGGATCTCTTTGTATTTCCCTTCCTCTTTCATTATCAACATTTGCTCTGATTGAATGTCATCACCACAGGGTGTTTTTATCTGGTTTGTATTCGTTACAAATGTTTGTAGTTATTGTAAAGGCTTTTATCTACGAGTGCTTCTTTTGATCTTTTTTTAACAGAAAAAAAAATGTTACAGATAAAGACTAACATTGTTGTCACCAAATTTCTCGCCGTGACGCAGTTACTATGTGTGCAGTAAGTGTTCTTTACTTTTGCAGAACCCCAAAGACAAATGTAAGTCATCAAAATACCAAATCCTTACCTCCAACTCCAAACACAGACTTGTTTTTTGTTCGTCGTAGGTTCTCATTCCACATTATGTTTTATTCAACATTCGGAGCGACTTGTCAGAGGTGTGGAACGGCCTTTACTGTTCAGGATCAATTCTGAAGGGATCTAGGCCCATAGAAAGCAAAACCACACATGTTTAGATTGTTGCTTAGAGGGTCTGCAGCACAAAGTTTGATTTCTTTCTTTTCTTGTTGAGCTGACATAACTTCTGTGGTCTGTCAGGTGGCGGCGGTGCGGGGGGGCATGTCATGGATTGTACTGGTGCCGCTGCTGTCTCCTCTTACGGCCCGGCACATAGAGCAGATGGTGTATGGGATGCCCGAAATCTGCTGCAACGTGCTGAAGAAGGTGGTCCGCTACAGAGAGGTGGACGAGCAGCATGCTCTCGTGCACTGGTTCTAGCAGACGCTGGGAACAAACATGGCTCTCAAGTCCTCCTTACACCAGATTACAACTGAACTCTATAGGACTGTGAAACGCCTAAAAATGTCATGTTACATTCTGGAGCCTCATCAGAACAATGTTTTCTCATTTTTTTACCTTAAAGATGTCTATCCAGAGGTTGTGAGCGGAATGTAAATCAGTTTTACCCAGCTGGCTTAAAAGCTAATTTTTCTCACCTTCAACGCTTACAGAACTCAGCCGCAGACGTGCTGACGATGACCATGGTGGGGAGGGGCATATTACACCCACTTTAAAATGGCTGCATTGGCTCCGTGTGCAACACAGAATTAATTTCAAAGTTGTTTTACTGGTTTATACATGTTTTTATGGTCGTCTAAGGTCCTCTGGTACAGACCTTTTGGTTATTCCGAAGGTTAAAACTAAAACACACAGCGAGGCCTCTTTCAGTTACTGCAAACCTCGCCTGTAGAAACGCCTTACAGAGAGCCTCAGAGCTGCAGAATGTTTATGTTTTGGCGGACACAAAGGGGCGCATAGTTCTCAGAGAATGGTCCTGTGAGTGGAAAATGTGTAAAAGAAGAAAGCAAGCTTCAGGTTGACGGAGCCTGAATAAAAACGCTCCTAGCTTCCCAGTCTGTTTGATGTGTGATTCAGTGCAGCATCAAGAGCCCAAACACAACACATTTAGAAACACAGTTTTGAAGAAGGCTCTCTCAGTTCTCAGGTGTCTGTACTGGTTGGTTGTGGAGCCTGTTTTAAATGAAATGTGTTTCCTGCAGACTCTACACTCTTCTCTCTCCCTTTATAAATACAACTTTTTCTTCATGAATACCTTTCTTTTTGACAGCTGTCTTATCTCACATGGAGCTCGTCACTTGCAATTCCAGTCGTAATAGCGGTCGCCGGGTTCGCCCGCGATCCTCCAGACGCAGTGAAAGCAGAGGCCACAGCGGCCGTTACAATCCTGGCTGGTTGGCAGCGTCTGGGCCCCCTCTCCCTCCACCCAGGCTGCTCCTTTTAGCTCTTTTCATTTGGTTCCTCCTCCGGCTTATGGGGGTGTGTCCTGCAGCACGGTGAGCAGGTTAGTCTGCTCGCAGCTGAAACTCACCATCCTAATGTGCATCGCCAGTGTCACTAAACTTCAAAATGCACCACAAACAATATGAAAAACTAAAAAAAAAAAAATGCACCACAAGCAATAAACACCATGCAAATGAAAAATTCCATGCAAAACTCCAGAAACTATTTCAAAGACTGGTCTATGGCAGATCATTCCTGCAGGCTGGTTTTCAGCACTGGACAGCTCCCGCGTGCCGCGAAAAAGACTTTCGCACTTGCCAGCAGCAGCAGCTCAGTTTGCAAACAGCTCAGCCATCCATCACTTGTGCTCGACTCTATGACACATTGATGTGTTTTAGGAGTTCTCCCAGCAGCGATGCATGATCAGAGATGGAAGAAAAACCTGGTTTGGACCCAAAGAAAGACTCGAACGTTGAAAAAGCTGAAACTACAAGCAATAAACATGATTAGGTGTTCAAATGGTCCTGCTCCATAGGTCTCCAAAGTTTGAAAACACTTTTTGAAATGGATCTTCTAGAATGAGCCGTCACGTGTGGTGTGGAACCACCACGAAAAGCCCGTCTGATTTAGCGCACTTTAACTCTTCACATACCGGAGAAAATGTGGCGGGGTCGATTCAGCGCATGCGCTGAATTTTCCCGACTGCTGCTGGCACGGGATCGTCACGTGATCCTCCCAAGACGAGCAACTATGACGTTGTTTGCTTGATACAATCTTACACTGACGTCAAATGCCATCATCCTATGATCTGTTTTTTCCTTAAATAGGCCCATTTCTGACAAACAAACAATCACCTTCAACGATTTGAAGAAATCAAGACATTCAGAGAGAGCTCATTTCTGAAAGGTGGAATACCGACAACCAGCAATAGATCGACCTTCTACAGCCCTGATAAGAAGAACTTGACTTTTGGGTTGTGGAGCTTTGAAAGAGCTGAACTCTGAACGTTACCTACTGAGAACCAAAGATTTCCTTAAGAACTGTCCTTTTCATCCCAAACACATTCCAACATGTGTGAGGTGCAAACAGGCCATTTTCTGATGGGATCCTTGGGACTTTATCGGGTGGGAAAATTCCTGGGACGCGGAAGTTACGGCAAAGTGGCAGAATGCACTAAGATGGGCAGTAATGAGACTTTTGCCATCAAGATTGTAGATGATTTGAGAGCGGGCAATGAAGAGATGGATGCCATGAAGATCATCCACAGTCTGAATCCTGATCAAAACAACCTGATCAAGATTCATGAATGTTTTCAGTACAAAGACTGCATGTGCCTGGTGTACGAAATGCTGGATGAAAGCTTGGAGGACTTCATGGGGAGGAGGTCTCTCCTTCCGGCTCACCTGTGTCAGATCAGAGCTATAGCTCAGCAGATGCTGGTAGCTCTGAACGGCCTTGAAAGCATCAACGTCTTGCATGGAGACATCAAACCAGATAACGTCATGTTTGTTGACCAGCTCACAAACCCCCTCAAATTAAAACTCATTGACTTTGGTTTGGCCGTCAACCCCCAAGAAATACAAACTGGAACCATCATGCAAATTAATCCCTACAGAGCACCAGAAGTCATTCTGGGTCTTCCTCTGGACGTCAGCGTTGATATGTGGTCCCTGGGTGTGGTTCTGGCTTCGCTGTACATTGGAGATGTTCCATTTTCATTTAACAGTGATTATGACACAATCCGAGGCCTGGTGCAGCTGCTGGGTTTACCTGAGGATGACCTTCTCCACTATGGAAAGTACACGTATGACTTTTTCACCTACGAGGAGGAATCCAGTCAACCCGGCTGGAGGCTCAACACGTCATCTGAATACGCCGAAGCCACAGGGGAGGTGGTGAAAAAACTGAAGGATATCCCAGACCTTGATGCCATGGCGGAGTTTCATCAAGACACCTTTCCTCTGTACGAGGAGGACGACCATCGCGTCTTCTTAACACTTCTCAGGAGCATGCTGGCCATCGATCCTCGGCAAAGAATTACGCCAAGCTTAGCCCTCGCTCATGACTTTATAACCATGGGACACCTCTCGGGACAAAGCAAGGCCTTGTATGCTGCCTCAGCAAAACATGCAATGAGGCAGGCTGGGATCAAAGACATGGGAGAGAGGTTTCCAGGAACTTCTACTGATGTTGTGAGTGTGAGGGAAACGCGCGAGGAAGGACGCTGTGACCACATTTCAAACGCTTCAACTGCAGAGACTAAAAACATCTGTGATGCGCCTCCTGCTGGAGTAAAAGATGAACCAGAAACTCAGTCTGGCAATGACAGCCAATCAGTCAACAGCTGTGAGAAAGCCTTTCTCTTTGAAGCAGAAGACGACCTCCCCTTGGACAAGGAACCTCCTCATCAGCCAGGCGCTGCACCAAGACAAGCTGGGATTTCAAATCAGAGTCGTGCTTCTCAGAAATCCCCCAAGAGAGTTGAGGCCCAGCTTGAAGAAGAAGCACCAAACTCTCCTGCTTCTTCCTGTGTAATTCCCACTGCAGATGATGGATCTGTTCTAGAAACGGTTTCCATTCATCTGCTTGAAGAAGAAACACCTCCACAGCAAAGTCCAAGCAGCTGCAAGGACCAAGAGAAGCAGGAAAAGGTCAAAGACGATCAATTCAAGACAAAACCAAAGCGCTTTAGAGGACTTAGGAGGTTCTTTGTGAGAAAAATTCAAGCCTTCACACCCCACAAAAATCATGGGTTTGAAGAAGACGAACAAACAGGGAGAGCAAAACCAGATGAAGACAAATTAGTAAAAAACAAAAAGAGGAGGAAGTAGAAGAAAAGAGAAATAGAAGATGTGGGGTTCTCTGAAGTGCAAAAACATCATTTTAGAGAATTTGGACCCCTAAACTGGGATATGTGAGCTTTTCTCCAGGCACTCTGGTGTCCCACACACAAAAAACTCATAAAAAAAGGAAACTAAAACCAGAAAAAAAGGAAAGAAAAAAAATGAAAAAAAGGAATACGCAAAAAAAAAAAAAAAAAAAAAAAATTAAACAAGAAAAAAAAAAAAAAAAAAAAAAAAAAAAAAAAAACAATAATGCAACCACAAGGAGGCACAAGCCAGTGCCTTCATGTGCTGGTCCCAAGTCCGGTTAAATGCAGAGGGTTGTTTATTTTTTTCCACTGGAAGTATGAACTAGGACTAGAAAGGTATTATTCTTGCAGCCTGGCAGTGACCCTGCTAGCTCCACCAGCCCCTGGGCGAAAACACTCGCTTGCTCGGCCGGACTGGCTAGCGTTGCCAGCCAGCCCACTGAGTGCTCATCTAAGGCAAAATGGGCAAACACAGGTGGGGCCACCACGGAAACTGCAGACAACCCCAATTGGGGCCCACATATTGTGGCCACTTTTAAACCATATGGGGCCCACTTGGCCCTGCTGGCTGAGCTGTAATTTCTTTTCGGACTACAACAGTTGTAGTCATAAAGTGAGGAGATAAGGATGCATTTATAATCTTTATGGACAGAATTCCTAGGCACAGCCAGGGCCTGGAGGGGGTTTGGTTGGGGTACCAAAGACTTTCCTCTCTGCTTTTGCAGATGAAAGTCACTTTTCCTTCCGATATAGCCCCTGTGCTGGGGAAACCTTGAGCTCAATGTTTGTGGGGCCTGAGGAATAGTTGTTTCAAACCCCTTTGAGGTGTCAAAATTCGTGTATGGTTCGTTCATTCGTTTTTTCAATTTAAAATCAAAAACGAAAAAATGAAAAACCGATCTTTTTTCTTTTTTTCATCTCAAATTCAAAAATGAAAAAAACGAAAAAACGAATCGTTTTTTCGTTTTCCGATTTGTGTCTTAAATGGAAATTCGAGCAAACGGAATAACAAGCGTTCAGTTTCGTTTTTCGCTATTTCGTCTGGAAAGTCTGGGTAAACCGGAAGTAGTTTGCGTGGAGTTTTATTTTGAAAGTTGATCCACTGCTCGTGCTATCAATTGTCTTTCAACAAAAGGAAAAGATCTTATTTTGTTATTTAGCGACCGTAAAAGGAAACCCAGAGACCCAAGGATATGGTAACCGAAAATACTTCAGTCACTTTCCAGGTAAGAATCAGTTTAATGATCTTTTTTCCGTCGCATGTCTCTGACGATGTTATTTTGTTAGAAGTTTTGCTTTGACAAGTAACTGTTGTGAACTGAAACTCGGGGATGCACAAGAGGAACCCGAAAACCGTTCCTGTTGTCGGTAATAACGTTGTAAAGGGCCACCACGAAACAAGGAGGCATTAAAGTTGCATGTTCATCTACTTCATCATGAGAATAAATAAAATGTTCGATTTTACATGTAGCTATTTCTGGAGTTTATTAAACCCCTTATGTAATTATATATGACAAAATATTGACAGTAAATATAATAAAATGCAATCATGAGTTGTGTCTCTTCTTTTTTGAACCACACAAGTTAACGTAGCTGCAGCGTCTCCAAAGTGTGGAATGTGCTTCTAGCTAGCTAGAGCTAGCATCATACACCGGTGTAGTTCCAGGGATCAGTGACACAAACAGAGCTTTGTTTGATTAATTTAGGATAAGAAACGTGAAATATATAAGAAACTGTTGTTGTGGAATCAATTTTCAACCGACAAGTAATAATTATTGTCAGAAATATGGATAGAAATTCTGGCAGGGGAAACTATTTTTTCATAACAGCTGCAGCAGAGAAAATCCAGGAAGTATCCAGAGCCATTTCTTCAGATTCTAACATGACATGTTGTTGTGATCTTTAGCAATGACAGAGCAATGATTCAGCAAAAGTTTTCTTCTTATTTTAAAAATTTACAGTATTCTGGAAATATTCTAATGATGGTTTTTGTTTGCAGTGGATCATTTATCTTAATTATTTTGATTGTAATCAGTACTGTGTGTAAACTTGTTTAAAAAAAACTCCTAAAATAGATTAAAACTAAATAATGTGATTTTTTTTTTTTGCATTACTGCAACATCACCAATAATAAAATAGGAATATGCACTCATGATGTATTTTTTTTCCAATAATCTAATGAGCTGTGTCCCTTCAGGAGTAATTCTAAAATATTTGAAGATAAGACATTGATCCAGAGGGATCTGAGGAACATCCTGACCATGAAGCTCCAGGACCATCAGGTTTCTGAGCATCTCTCTGACATAAAGGTATCATCTGCAAATGTACATGGACATTAGCCTGTTTTTACTAAACCTGTAGATGCAGATGACTGGCCAATTTATTCTCTCATTTATTCAGGACTGAAGTAGTAGGCAGAGCGAAAATTCAGATTATTTCCCTTCCTCCAAAAAAGGAGATTTTAAAAGCTTTTAGCATCACTTTTTTAAAGATCTAGTGAAGAAAAGACAAAACACACTTAGCTTGATGACTTTGCCAATAAAAAAAGCCAGAAAGCAGACATTTTGAGGACAAAGCACCATGACTGTTTCAATAAATACTGTTATTATTAGGTATTAAAAGTGTGAGACTACGATAGTTAAGCATTATAAGTGTACATTTGTTGTTTTAAATACAATTGTTATTTTATTGAATCTCTTCTAATTATTAAGATAAAGAGGACCCCCCCGGTAGTCATTTATAGTGGGGTTTTTTTGGTTTTTTTTACATAGAGCTGTCTTATTAGACCACAGGGGTTAGGAATCTCTTCACTGCAGTTTACAAAATGAAGGCCCTTAACCAGCATCTACTCTAGGGCCCCCACAAGGCTAGAAACGGCCCCAGCCAGCCTGGATGATTCTGTTATTCATACAGTAATTATATGGGATCCATGTTGCTAAATGTATATTTAACATTTAAATCAGTAAACAAGTTAATATAAAAAAACATTAAAATACATTGAAAATGACATTTGAACATCTACATAAACTGACACCTACAGTAAACTCCAATAAAACATCAAATACGATGTTGAGTCAAAAGGTGTGATTTCTGCAGGTCAAGTTTCTAGAAGCAAAGTTCCAGAAAAGTTTGTGCAGAGCCAGAAGAACAGAGGACAGCTCTACAAGGGAATAAAAAAGACTAAAGTAATTTCACCATGGTATATAGCATACTGACAAATCACTATGACGGATTTCACTGATTTATATGCAATTCAATCATTAATCATTTGACTCTAATCTTTACATTTTTTTAAACTGCAGGAAAAGCCATTTTTTCTTGACCTGCTACATGAGTCTGGTTGGTTGTTAAGGACGTCTTGGGGAAGAGGAGCCGTGATTCCTGCCTGAAGTGTCAGGCTGATGAGCTGGAAAACAACATCCAAAAGGACTGCATCATATTGGACTTGTTTTATTTAGGAGTTGGTGTTTACCGGCTCCATGTTTACCATTTGAAGTTTAAAGCTTTATTAAAACAGTCAATGTTGACATTTTCAAAGCTGTTTAGAAAAATGTTTCTTCTTGCTGGTAAAACTGAATAGTGACATGAGTGTTATAACAGAAATAAAATAAACATGGTTTCATGGCAGAACAGTATACTTATTACAAACGTAACTGAATATGTTTTTCAACAACAGAAACAAAGAGACAGTTAAGGGTTTTGTTTTGTGGCTTCTATATGCATTCAAATATTACATTTATAATCAGCATTTACTCAGCATGTCTGTCAGTAACATTTATTAGATGAAGAAATGCATCTGGAAAAAGTCTGTTTGTGGTTAAATTCTGTATCAGAAACAGTCATGTCAGGGAAAGTCTGTCTCTATTGCTGCTCAGCATCATATCTGCCGTGCTCTGAGAAAGGATCCTCTGCAGATGAAGGTACCTCGGTACCCCAGCTCCTGCTCATGCATGTTTGCAGCTTCCTCTGCACTGGACTCCCAGCTCCACTGAAATCCCTGGAAAAAGGAAAACCCAGCAGCTGCAGTTGGTCTCTTATTCAGGAAACAAGCTCAGCAAAATGAAGAGAAAACAGGCTATACTAGAAAAGCATTAGAGAGGGGTCAAAACACCTAAACCTGATTCAAATACATTCTTTGGGTCAAACATGATAGTATTCCTCTGCCTACAATCTCAAATGTTCTGTTCTAAGTATCTGACTCTTTGATTTGCTATTTAAATACAATTTCATTTATTTATTTTCAATATATATTATTTTGCACATGACTGTCGTATGATGATGGTAAAATATTACATAGATAAATGCAGATACAGTAAACCCCCCAGTATTACATTGTGTATTATTCATAAAATAAATATACTTTTAAGGGTCATTCTTACCTTACGCTGATGTAAGTACAACTTCAAGTTGTCCGTCCATCATGTCTTTTTCTCAGGAGCTGGAGCTTCAAACAGAATCTCCTCACAGACATT
The DNA here is from genome assembly GCA_014656515.1 of Oryzias celebensis. Lineage (NCBI taxonomy): Eukaryota > Metazoa > Chordata > Actinopteri > Beloniformes > Adrianichthyidae > Oryzias > Oryzias celebensis. Next base: position 27,340,116 of record BNCR01000003.1, on the reverse strand, counting down.
TCTGAAGTCTCTGCCTGCGTTTGACTTTTCTGAAAGCACTCTGTCACTAAACCTGAGCATTCTTCTAAATTTGCCACATTAGCATCCGCAGCTCGCATTTTATTGTCTTAACAAAGCACTTTTTAAAAAAACTACTTCCGGTTGACCCAACTTTCCAGACGAAATTGCGAAAAACGAAACTGAACGCTCGTTTTTCCGTTTGCTCCATTTTTGATTTAAGACACAAATCGGAAAACGAAAAAAATGATTCGTATTTTCGTTTTTTCAATTTTGAATTTTGAGACGAAAAAATGAAAAACGATCGGTTTTTCAATTTTTCGTTTTTGATTTTAATTTGAAAAAACGAATGAACGAACGATACACGGATTTGTCAAGCACATTCATTCGGTCGTGTGCCATCCTCGTGGGTGGGGGGCAGTGACCCCTGCATTGCTCTTACCGTTGGCAGGGCAGGTGGTTGCCTGGAGTGTGAGGCAGGAGGCTCATGCTGGCCTGTTAGATTATTTGTTACATTTTCTCTTCTATAATCAATGTTGCCTGGTGACTGAATCTGTGCGCTCTGTACCCTGTTTAGAAGACTTGAACTATCCTCAATTGATGTTAAAATGACGTCAAATCAACATCAGTCCCTAGGATCCGCAAAAGACTTTTTACAAAGACCCAAAGTGTTAGGTGGCTCTACCAAAACTAAAATGTTATTATTGGACAGCTAATCCTAGAATAATTCAATTCTAAATGTGCAGAATTTCATTCTTATTGGATCTCTTTGTGTTTCCCTTCCTCTTTCATTATCAACATTTGCTCTGATTGAATGTCATCATCACAGGGTGTTTTTATCTGGTTTGTATTCGTTACAAATGTTTGTAGTTATTGTAAAGGCTTTTATCTACGAGTGCTTCTTTTGATCTTTTTTTAACAGAAAAAAAAATGTTACAGATAAAGACTAACATTGTTGTCACCAAATTTCTCACCGTGACGCAGTTACTATGTGTACAGTAGGTGTTCTTTACTTTTGAAGAACCCCAAAGACAAATGTAAGTCATCAAAATACCAAATCCTTACCTCCAACTCCAAACACAGACTTGTTTGTTGTCGTCGTAGGCTCTCATTCCACATTATGTTTTATTCAACATTCGGAGCGACTTGTCACAGGTGTGGAACGGCCTTTACGGTTCAGGATTAATTCTGAAGGGATCTAGGCCCATAGAAAGCAAAACTACACATGTTTGGATTGTTGCTTAGAGGGTCTGCAGCACAAAGTTTGATTTCTTTCTTTTCTTGTTGAGCTGACATAACTTCTGTGGTCTGTCAGGTGGCGGCGGTGCGGGGGGGCATGTCATGGATTGTACTGGTGCCGCTGCTGTCTCCTCTTACGGCCCGGCACATAGAGCAGATGGTGTATGGGATGCCCGAAATCTGCTGCAACGTGCTGAAGAAGGTGGTCCGCTACAGAGAGGTGGACGAGCAGCATGCTCTCGTGCACTGGTTCTAGCAGACGCTGGGAACAAACATGGCTCTCAAGTCCTCCTTACACCAGATTACAACTGAACTCTATAGGACTGTGAAACGCCTAAAAATGTCATGTTACATTCTGGAGCCTCATCAGAACAATGTTTTCTCATTTTTTTACCTTAAAGATGTCTATCCAGAGGTTGTGAGCGGAATGTAAATCAGTTTTACCCAGCTGGCTTAAAAGCTAATTTTTCTCACCTTCAACGCTTACAGAACTCAGCCGCAGACGTGCTGACGATGACCATGGTGGGGAGGGGCATATTACACCCACTTTAAAATGGCTGCATTGGCTCCATGTGCAACACATAATTTATTTCAAAGTTCTTTTACTGGTTTATACATGTTTTTATGGTCGTCTAAGGTCCTCTGGTACAGACCTTTTGGTTATTCCGAAGGTTAAAACTTATACACACAGCGAGGCCTCTTTCAGTTACTGTAAACCTCGCCAGTGGAACCGCCTTCCATAGAGCCTCAGAGCTGCAGAATGTTCATGTTTTGGCGGCCACAAAGGGGCGCATAGTTCTCAGAGAATGGTCCTGTGAATGGAAAATGTGTAAAAGAAGAAAGCAAGCTTCAGGTTGACGGAGCCTGAATAAAAACGCTCCTAGCTTCCCAGTCTGTTTGATGTGTGATTCAGTGCAGCATCGAGAGCCCAAACACAACACATTTAGAAACACAGTTTTGAAGAAGGCTCTCTCAGTTCTCAGGTGTCTGTACTGGTTGGTTGTGGAGCCTGTTTTAGATGAAATGTGTTTTCTGCAGACTCTACACTCTTCTCTCTCCCTTTATAAATACAACTTTTTCTTCATGAATACGTTTCTTTTTGACAGCTGTCTTATCTCACATGGAGCTCGTCACTTGCAATTCCAGTCGTAATAGCGGTCGCCGGGTTCGCCCGCGATCCTCCAGACGCAGTGAAAGCAGAGGCCACAGCGGCCGTTACAATCCTGGCTGGTTGGCAGCGTCTGGGCCCCCTCTCCCTCCACCCAGGCTGCTCCTTTTAGCTCTTTTCACTTGGTTCCTCCTCCGGCTTATGGGGGTGTGTCCTGCAGCACGGTGAGCAGGTTAGTCTGCTCGCAGCTGAAACTCACCATCCTAATGTGAATCGCCAGTGTCACTAAACTTCAAAATGCACCACAAACAATATGAAAAACTAAAAAAAAAAAATGCACCACAAGCAATAAACACCATGCAAATGAAAAATTCATGCAAAACTCCAGAAACTATTTCAAAGACTGGTCTATGGCAGATCATTCCTGCAGGCTGGTTTTCAGCACTGGACAGCTCCCGCGTGCCGCGAAAAAGACTTTCGCACTTGCCAGCAGCAGCAGCTCAGTTTGCAAACAGCTCAGCCATCCATCACTTGTGCTCGACTCTATGACACATTGATGTGTTTTAGGAGTTCTCCCAGCAGCGATGCATGATCAGAGATGGAAGAAAAACCTGGTTTGGACCCAAAGAAAGACTCGAACGTTGAAAAAGCTGAAACTACAAGCAATAAACATGATTAGGTGTTCAAATGGTCCTGCTCCATAGGTCTCCAAAGTTTGAAAACACTTTTTGAAATGGATCTTCTAGAATGAGCCGTCACGTGTGGTGTGGAACCACCAAGAAAAGCCCGTCTGATTTAGCGCACTTTAACTCTTCACATACCGGAGAAAATGTGGCGGGGTCGATTCAGCGCATGCGCTGAATTTTCCCGACTGCTGCTGGCACGGGATCGTCACGTGATCCTCCCAAGACGAGCAACTATGACGTTGTTTGCTTGATACAATCTTACACTGACGTCAAATGTCATCATCTTATGATCTGTTTTTTCCTTAAATAGGCCCATTTCTGACAAACAAACAATCACCTTCAACGATTTGAAGAAATCAAGACATTCAGAGAGAGCTCATTTCTGAAAGGTGGAATACCGACAACCAGCAATAGATCGACCTTCTACAGCCCTGATAAGAAGAACTTGACTTTTGGGTTGTGGAGCTTTGAAAGAGCTGAACTCTGAACGTTACCTACTGAGAACCAAAGATTTCCTTAAGAACTGTCCTTTTCATCCCAAACACATTCCAACATGTGTGAGGTGCAAACAGGCCATTTTCTGATGGGATCCTTGGGACTTTATCGGGTGGGAAAATTCCTGGGACGCGGAAGTTACGGCAAAGTGGCAGAATGCACTAAGATGGGCAGTAATGAGACTTTTGCCATCAAGATTGTAGATGATTTGAGAGCGGGCAATGAAGAGATGGATGCCATGAAGATCATCCACAGTCTGAATCCTGATCAAAACAACCTGATCAAGATTCATGAATGTTTTCAGTACAAAGACTGCATGTGCCTGGTGTACGAAATGCTGGATGAAAGCTTGGAGGACTTCATGGGGAGGAGGTCTCTCCTTCCGGCTCACCTGTGTCAGATCAGAGCTATAGCTCAGCAGATGCTGGTAGCTCTGAACGGCCTTGAAAGCATCAACGTCTTGCATGGAGACATCAAACCAGATAACGTCATGTTTGTTGACCAGCTCACAAACCCCCTCAAATTAAAACTCATTGACTTTGGTTTGGCCGTCAACCCCCAAGAAATACAAACTGGAACCATCATGCAAATTAATCCCTACAGAGCACCAGAAGTCATTCTGGGTCTTCCTCTGGACGTCAGCGTTGATATGTGGTCCCTGGGTGTGGTTCTGGCTTCGCTGTACATTGGAGATGTTCCATTTTCATTTAACAGTGATTATGACACAATCCGAGGCCTGGTGCAGCTGCTGGGTTTACCTGAGGATGACCTTCTCCACTATGGAAAGTACACGTATGACTTTTTCACCTACGAGGAGGAATCCAGTCAACCCGGCTGGAGGCTCAACACGCCATCTGAATACGCCGAAGCCACAGGGGAGGTGGTGAAAAAACTGAAGGATATCCCAGACCTTGATGCCATGGCGGAGTTTCATCAAGACACCTTTCCTCTGTACGAGGAGGACGACCATCGCGTCTTCTTAACACTTCTCAGGAGCATGCTGGCCATCGATCCTCGGCAAAGAATTACGCCAAGCTTAGCCCTCGCTCATGACTTTATAACCATGGGACACCTCTCGGGACAAAGCAAGGCCTTGTATGCTGCCTCAGCAAAACATGCAATGAGGCAGGCTGGGATCAAAGACATGGGAGAGAGGTTTCCAGGAACTTCTACTGATGTTGTGAGTGTGAGGGAAACGCGCGAGGAAGGACGCTGTGACCACATTTCAAACGCTTCAACTGCAAAGACTAAAAACATCTGTGATGCGCCTCCTGCTGGAGTAAAAGATGAACCAGAAACTCAGTCTGGCAATGACAGCCAATCAGTCAACAGCTGTGAGAAAGCCTTTCTCTTTGAAGCAGAAGACGACCTCCCCTTGGACAAGGAACCTCCTCATCAGCCAGGCGCTGCACCAAGACAAGCTGGGATTTCAAATCAGAGTCGTGCTTCTCAGAAATCCCCCAAGAGAGTTGAGGCCCAGCTTGAAGAAGAAGCACCAAACTCTCCTGCTTCTTCCTGTGTAATTCCCACTGCAGATGATGGATCTGTTCTAGAAACGGTTTCCATTCATCTGCTTGAAGAAGAAACACCTCCACAGCAAAGTCCAAGCAGCTGCAAGGACCAAGAAAAGCAGGAAAAGGTCAAAGACGATCAATTCAAGACAAAACCAAAGCGCTTTAGAGGACTTAGGAGGTTCTTTGTGAGAATAATTCAAGCCTTCACACCCCACAAAAATCATGGGTTTGAAGAAGACGAACAAACAGGGAGAGCAAAACCAGATGAAGAGAAATTAGTAAAAAACAAAAAGAGGAGGAAGTAGAAGAAAAGAGAAATAGAAGACGTGGGGTTCTCTGAAGTGCAAAAACATCATTTTAGAGAATTTGGACCCCTAAACTGGGATACGTGAGCTTTTCTCCAGGCACTCTGGTGTCCCACACACAAAAAACTCATAAAAAAAGGAAACTAAAACCAGAAAAAAGGAAAGAAAAAAAATGAAAAAAAGGAATACGCAAAAAAAAAAAAAAAAAAAAAAATTAAACAAGAAAAAAAAAAAAAAAAAAAAAAAAAAAAACAATAATGCAACCACAAGGAGGCACAAGCCAGTGCCTTCATGTGCTGGTCCCAAGTCCGGTTAAATGCAGAGGGTTGTTTATTTTTTTCCACTGGAAGTATGAATTAGGACTAGAAAGGTATTATCCTTGCAGCCTGGCAGTGACCCTGCTAGCTCCACCAGCCCCTGGGCGAAAACACTCGCTTGCTCGGCCGGACTGGTTAGCTGGCTAGCGTTGCCAGCCAGCCCACTGAGTGCCCATCTAAGGCAAAATGGGCAAACACAGGTGGGGCCACCACGGAAACTGCAGACAACCCCAATTGGGGCCCACATATTGTGGCCACTTTTAAACCATATGGGGCCCACTTGGCCCTGCTGGCTGAGCTGTAATTTCTTTTAGGACTACAACAGTTGTAGTCATAAAGTAAGGAGAGAAGGATGCATTTATAATCTTTATGGACAGAATTCCTAGGCTCAGCCAGGGCCTGGAGGGGGTTTGGTTGGGGTACCACAGACTTTCCTCTCTGCTTTTGCAGATGAAAGTCACTTTTCCTTCCGATATAGCCCCTGTGCTGGGGAAACCTTGAGCTCAATGCTTGTGGGGCCTGAGGAATAGTTGTTTCAAACCCCTTTGAGGTGTCAAGCACATTCATTCGGTCGTGTGCCATCCTCATGGGTGGGGGGCAGTGACCCCTGCATTGCTCTTACCGTTGGCAGGGCAGGTGGTTGCCTGGAGTGTGAGGCAGGAGGCTCATGCTGGCCTGTTAGATTATTTGTTACATTTTCTCTTCTAGAATCAATGTTGCCTGGTGACTGAATCTGTGCACTCTGTACCCTGTTTAGAAGACTTGAACTATCCTCAATTGATGTTAAAATGACGTCAAATCAACATCAGTCCCTAGGATCCGCAAAAGACTTTTTACAAAGACCCAAAGTGTTAGGTGGCTCTACCAAAACTAAAATGTTATTATTGGACAGCTAATCCTAGAATAATTCATATCTAAATGTGCAAAATTTCATTCTTATTGGATCTCTTTGTATTTCCCTTCCTCTTTCATTATCAACATTTGCTCTGATTGAATGTCATCACCACAGGGTGTTTTTATCTGGTTTGTATTCGTTACAAATGTTTGTAGTTATTGTAAAGGCTTTTATCTACGAGTGCTTCTTTGAATCTTTTTTTAACAGAAAAAATGTTACAGATAAAGACTAACATTGTTGTCACAAAATTTCTCGCCGTGATGCAGTTACTATGTGTGCAGTAGGTGTTCTTTACTTTTGCAGAACCCCAAAGACAAATGTAAGTCATCAAAATACCAAATCCTTACCTCCAACTCCAAACACAGACTTGTTTGTTGTCGTCGTAGGCTCTCATTCCACATTATGTTTTATTCAACATTCGGAGCGACTTGTCACAGGTGTGGAACGGCCTTTACGGTTCAGGATCAATTCTGAAGGGATATAGGCCCATAGAAAGCAAAACTACACATGTTTAGATTGTTGCTTAGAGGGTCTGCAGCACAAAGTTTGATTTCTTTCTTTTCTTGTTGAGCTGACATAAATACTGTGGTCTGTCAGGTGGCGGCGGTGCGGGGGGGCATGTCATGGATTGTACTGGTGCCGCTGCTGTCTCCTCTTACGGCCCGGCACATAGAGCAGATGGTGTATGGGATGCCCGAAATCTGCTGCAACGTGCTGAAGAAGGTGATCCGCTACAGAGAGGTGGACGAGCAGCATGCTCTCGTGCACTGGTTCTAGCAGACGCTGGGAACAAACATGGCTCTCAAGTCCTCCTTACACCAGATTACAACTGAACTCTATAGGACTGTGAAACGCCTAAAAATGTCATGTTACATTCTGGAGCCTCATCAGAACAATGTTTTCTCATTTTTTTACCTTAAAGATGTCTATCCAGAGGTTGTGAGCGGAATGTAAATCAGTTTTACCCAGCTGGCTTAAAAGCTAATTTTTCTCACCTTCAACGCTTACAGAACTCAGCCGCAGACGTGCTGACGATGACCATGGTGGGGAGGGGCATATTACACCCACTTTAAAATGGCTGCATTGGCTCCGTGTGCAACACAGAATTAATTTCAAAGTTCTTTTACTGGTTTTGTTAGCAAGTTTACTCCCACTGTGTAAGCTTATACCTTTTGCTTCACTGCAGCGGAAATATATCTGACCAAATCATGACGGACAGCCACGTCTTCCTTCAGCCATTCACTGGCTTATATTTATTAACAGGCTCAGAAAACGGACATACGTCTTGCTCCGCATGAGTCAAGCGTAAGAGAGACCAAGAGGAAGTGAACGTTCTCCTTACAGGCTGTGATTTTTCTACATACATAGTGAAACAGCGCCTCCTTCAGGTCACCAAACAGATACAATTACAAACAGTCATAACTTTATCAACACTCCCACTTATGAATGATTTGTATGCTGTATTTCAACATTGCCAAATAAACAAACAAATAAAATAGCACTCAAAATTTCAAGCATTTACACACCAAACATAATCTTTGAAAACTTCATTAACTTCAGTTTGGTAAAGGGTTTGGTCAAAACGTCAGCAACCATTTCTTCTGTGGGGCAGTAAACAAGTGACATCTTCCCATCTCTTATGGTGGATCTGATGAAATGATATTTTATATCCACATGCTTACATCTCTGTCTGCTCACAGGGTTCCTAACGAGTGCAATGGTTCCCTGGTTGTCTTCATAGACAACTGTTTTTATGTACTCATGTGAATCCATACCCTTCAACAGCTGTTCCAAATAAATACACTCCTGTATTGTTAGGGCAAGAGCCATGTACTCGGCTTCACAAGTAGATAGCGCTACTGTGGGTTGCTTCTTGGTTTTCCATGAGATCAATGAGCTGTCTTTGTTCATATTTACACAGTACCCAGTTGTACTCCTCCTGTCATTTGTATCTGCCCCCCAGTCTGCATCGCTATATGCCTGGAGACCTAGGCCCTCACTGCTCTTCCTGAAACTGAGTTGTTTGTTAACGGTACCCCTGAGGTAACGGAAAACATGCTTAACTGTCACCCAGTGTTCATCTGTGGGGTCAGCAAAATGTTGTGATAGCTTACTCACCACAAAACATAAATCAGGTCTCGTGCAGGTGGCCAAATAGATGAGGCTGCCTACAGCCTCTCTGTACTTTTTAACATCAGCCATCTTGGGGGCGTCCTCAGAATAGTTAATCTTTTGTTCACAAGGAGTCTCCCTTGTTCTACACTCCTGCATATCAAATCGGTTCAGAATCTTTTTAACATATCTCTCTTGAGACATTTTTATGCAACCATCAGACTGATCGAAGTCCATGCCTAGGAAGTGCTTTAACTTGCCGAGGTCCTTCATCTTAAACCTGGTGGAAAGTAACGACTTCACCTGGTTTAGGCTCTTGATGTTGCTGGCTGCAAGGATAAGATCATCCACCCAGATAACAATTATTACCTTTTCTCTCTGTTTGGACTCTCTAGTGTAGACGCAATGGTCTGCTGGGTTTTGTGTGAACCCGTTATCTGTCAAACATGTGTGAAGCATCTCATTCCAATTATGCCCAGACTGTTTCAGGCCATAAATGGACTTCTCTAGCTTACACACTAGGTTTCCTTCCCCTTTTTCGTAACCTTCAGGTTGATCCATATAGATATCTCGATCAATGGGTGCATGCAGATAAGCTGTTTTGACATCCATCTGGTGTAATGTTAAGTTGTCTTGGGCAGCTTTCTGCACCACAACACGTACACTTGTCAGGTTAGCAGTGGGTGAGAATGTTTCACCATAATCAACCCCTGCCCTCTGACTGTACCCTTTAGCCACAAATCTGGCCTTGTACTGTTCATGGCCATCATTGTCCTCTTTAATAGAGTATACCCACCTACCTCCCACTGCTCTTCTGCCCTCTGGCAATGCAGTTAGGGTAAAAGTTTGATTATCCTCTAAGGATTTGAGTTCCTCATCCATAGCTCTTTTCCACTTTGCTGATTCTGTTGAGGACATTGCTTCTTTAAAAGTTAGTGGTACACCACAAACTGTGCGGTAGCAGTAGTCTATGCTAGTGAGCATACTGTCTTCATCATTACTATTCCCTTGGACATAATCTCTCAGATACCCCGGGGGTTTACGTTCTCTGGTTGGGTATTTCTTGCTGTCTGAGGTTTGTGGTGTCATTCTGGGGTGCTCTTTGGGGTCATTCCCTGTTGATTGTGGATTTTCTGTCTGTATTTCTGTGTTGGGGGCACTAGGCTGCAGTGCTTCCCTATCCTCATTGTCTCCTATTGAGTCCAGACCTAGTCCTTGAGTCTGAGTCTCGCTCTCACATGTTGTCTTTGTGATAAATTTCACCAGTCTGTGTTTTTGTACTTTCCCTTTGCTGGGATAGTAAACTAGAAAAGCGGGACTGCCTTTATCATGCCCCACGAAGAGCCCTCTCTCACATCTAGAGTCTAGTTTGCCTCTGTCTTGTTGGTAGGCGAAACACTCTGATCCAAACTTATGCATCTTAGCCAGATCACACCTTTTTCCTGTTAATGCTGTATAGGGGGTTGTTCCCGTGTGCTTATTGAAGCACCGGTTTCTGGTGTATGCTGCTTCCTGGATCGCATAGTGTCAAAGGCTCTTGGGTAGATTGCTATCGATAAGTTTACACCTGGCCATCTCAAAAAGAGTGCGTCCTTCCCTTTCTGCTACCCCATTCTGGTGTGGGGAATAAGGGCAGGACATCTCATGTTTAATTCTGTTCTTCCTCAGGAGTGTCTGGAACTCTTTACTTGTAAACTCAGTGCCATTGTCTGACCGAATGCATTTTACAGTACCATAGGGTGCTACATCAGCCAGAAATTTTTCAGTGGCTTGAGTAGTGTCGCTTTTTGCCTTCAGAAAGTAAACAAACACCGCTCCTGTATACACATCTGTAAAAGACTGCATGTACTTGAAACCATCTATTGATTGATTGTTTACTGGACCAGCTAGATCGGTGTTCACCAGCTCAAGTGGCGTTTTGACTTTATCAGCGGGATTTTTGTTCCTCGTTTGAGTAAACTTTCCCTGTATGCACACATCACATTCTTTGTCAGGTTTACGTTTTGCACCTTTAATGTGCATGCCAACTGTTACATCCTGCAATCGCAGTATATCATCGTAGTTGCAGTGACCCATGATTTCGTGCCAGGTTTGAATATCATAACTGACATTACACACATCATTGTCGTCACAACTGATTTGTAAGTAGTACATCCTTTTATATACATGAATATTAAATTTTGTGCCATCAGGCACCTCAAGAACATCTTTACCTTCATCGAAGTGTACCTTGGCACCATTAGCAGTGGCACACTTCACAGAGAAGAGTTCTTGTGGGAATGAGGGGATGTAGAGAGCGTTCTTCAATGTCACTGCACATCGGCGCCCGTTGCTGTCAAGGAGACATACCTGTGCGTCCCCCTTGCCTTGTGCCAACCCAAAAGTACGCTTTCCGTCTGCCAGCTCCATGCTGTGTCTCTCTGGCTTGAAGGTGCTGTCAAAGTTCTTGAACCGGCTCCTGTCGTTGATGATGTGGGATGATGCACCTGTGTCCACGACTAGCCCTTTTACCTGGATCTGTTGTGCGGCTCCGCTGGCATCCTGTGTCTTCGTCTTAAATGTGAAGTCCTCTTTTTCTGCAACTCTCCTGGTGTCGACCCGTTTATGATTCGCTTCATGGCTTCCGCCGTCACAGCAGTCATCTTGAACCCGAGCGCACTGAGAGCCACGTCCACGTTGTTTCTTTCTGCACGCTTTCTCTGTGTGACTCGTGCTCTTGCAGGAATTACACCAAGCTTTCTTTGAGCAATCATCTTTTCTGTGTCCCTTTTCTCCGCATCTCCAACACACCAGTTCTGTTTGGGGTCCACTCTTTTTCTTTGGAACCGCCCTGGCTTTCAACACTCTTTCACCCGCCTGTTCTGCAACAGGGTCCATGTCTTCAGAGGCCTCAAAGTTTCTCAATTTGGCTTTGAACTCTCCAAGTTTCATGTCTGCAGAGCTGTGCGTAACCATCATTGTGAGTGGTTTGTATTTTTCCGGTAGTCCCCTCATAATCATTGCCATCATCAGTCCCTCACTCGGTGCTTCTCCTGCACTTTTGAGCGCTGTAATGATTTGCTCCGCTCTGATAACATACTCCGTAACAGTCTCTGTGTCGGCTTTCTTCAGTGAGGTTAGCGTTATGTACAGGGAGACAATCCGGGGCCTACCTTTTCCGATGTAGTGTTCTCTTAACACTTTGAGACTCTCTCGGCCCTTGTCTTTAGTGTCTCTGAATATTAGTCCCAAGCTGGTATTATCCAGTAATGGCGCCAGCGCGCAATATGCATCAGCGTTTAGCTTGTGATCTCGTGTTTGTTCATCCACTGATAGAGGTCCAGCAGGCTCGTTCAGGATTGTCTGCTTCAGTCCCACACTGTGCATGCAGCATAACATCCTTTCTTCCCAGAGCTCATACTCCTCTGCTCTCCCGTCAAATGAGGGCCACTTAATCTTGGTTCTGCTCGTCATATTGTCCGTTGCTAAACTGGCTACTTTTTTTTTCTTTTTAGCTAACACCTGTTTTCCGCGTTAGCAAACAGCCGTCTTGCTACAGCACGTGTCCGTCGTCAGACTTTCAGAATGATCCTTGCGATCTCTGGGCCCATAACCTGTTAGCAAGTTTACTCCCACTGTGTAAGCTTATACCTTTTGCTTTACTGCAGCGGAAATATATCTGACCAAATCATGACGGACAGCCACGTCTTCCTTCAGCCATTCACTGGCTTATATTTATTAACAGGCTCAGAAAACGGACATACGTCTTGCTCCGCATGAGTCAAGCGTAAGAGAGACCAAGAGGAAGTGAACGTTCTCCTTACAGGCTGTGATTTTTCTACATACATAGTGAAACAGCGCCTCCTTCAGGTCACCAAACAGATACAATTACAAACAGTCATAACTTTATCAACAGGTTTATACATGTTTTTATGGTCGTCTAAGGTCCTCTGGTACAGACCTTTTGGTTATTCCGAAGGTTAAAACTAAAACACACAGCGACTCCTCTTTCAGTTACTGTAAACCTCGCCTGTGGAACCGCCTTCCAGAGAGCCTCAGAGCTGCAGAATGTTCATGTTTTGGCGGCCACAAAGGGGCGCATAGTTCTCAGAGAATGGTCCTGTGAGTGGAAAATGTGTAAAAGAAGAAAGCAAGCTTCAGGTTGACGGAGCCTGAATAAAAACGCTCCTAGCTTCCCAGTCTGTTTGATGTGTGATTCAGTGCAGCATCAAGAGCCCAAACACAACACACATTTAGAAACACAGTTTTGAAGAAGGCTCTCTCAGTTCTCAGGTGTCTGTACTGGTTGGTTGTGGAGCCTGTTTTAGATGAAATGTGTTTCCTGCAGACTCTACACTCTTCTCTCTCCCTTTATAAATACAACTTTTTCTTCATGAATACGTTTCTTTTTGACAGCTGTCTTATCTCACATGGAGCTCGTCACTTGCAATTCCAGTCGTAATAGCGGTCGCCGGGTTCGCCCGCGATCCTCCAGACGCAGTGAAAGCAGAGGCCACAGCGGCCGTTACAATCCTGGCTGGTTGGCAGCGTCTCGGCCCCCTCTCCCTCCACCCAGGCTGCTCCTTTTAGCTCTTTTCACTTGGTTCCTCCTCCGGCTTATGGGGGTGTGTCCTGCAGCACGGTGAGCAGGTTAGTCTGCTCGCAGCTGAAACTCACCATCCTAATGTGAATCGCCAGTGTCACTAAACTTCAAAATGCACCACAAACAATATGAAAAACTAAAAAAAAAAATGCACCACAAGCAATAAACACCATGCAAATGAAAAATCCATGCAAAACTCCAGAAACTATTTCAAAGACTGGTCTATGGCAGATCATTCCTGCAGGCTGGTTTTCAGCACTGGACAGCTCCCGCGTGCCGCGAAAAAGACTTTCGCACTTGCCAGCAGCAGCAGCTCAGTTTGCAAACAGCTCAGCCATCCATCACTTGTGCTCGACTCTATGACACATTGATGTGTTTTAGGAGTTCTCCCAGCAGCGATGCATGATCAGAGATGGAAGAAAAACCTGGTTTGGACCCAAAGAAAGACTCGAACGTTGAAAAAGCTGAAACTACAAGCAATAAACATGATTAGGTGTTCAAATGGTCCTGCTCCATAGGTCTCCAAAGTTTGAAAACACTTTTTGAAATGGATCTTCTAGAATGAGCCGTCACGTGTGGTGTGGAACCACCACGAAAAGCCCGTCTGATTTAGCACACTTTAACTCTTCACATACCGGAGAAAATGTGGCGGGGTCGATTCAGCGCATGCGCTGAATTTTCCCGACTGCTGCTGGCACGGGATCGTCACGTGATCCTCCCAAGACGAGCAACTATGACGTTGTTTGCTTGATACAATCTTACACTGACGTCAAATGTCATCATCCTATGATCTGTTTTTTCCTTAAATAGGCCCATTTCTGAGAAACAAACAATCACCTTCAACGATTTGAAGAAATCAAGACATTCAGAGAGAGCTCATTTCTGAAAGGTGGAATACCGACAACCAGCAATAGATCGACCTTCTACAGCCCTGATAAGAAGAACTTGACTTTTGGGTTGTGGAGCTTTGAAAGAGCTGAACGCTGAACGTTACCTACTGAGAACCAAAGATTTCCTTAAGAATTGTCCTTTTCATCCCAAACACATTCCAACATGTGTGAGGTGCAAACAGGCCATTTTCTGATGGGATCCTTGGGACTTTATCGGGTGGGAAAATTCCTGGGACGCGGAAGTTACGGCAAAGTGGCAGAATGCACTAAGATGGGCAGTAATGAGACTTTTGCCATCAAGATTGTAGATGATTTGAGAGCGGGCAATGAAGAGATGGATGCCATGAAGATCATCCACAGTCTGAATCCTGATCAAAACAACCTGATCAAGATTCATGAATGTTTTCAGTACAAAGACTGCATGTGCCTGGTGTACGAAATGCTGGATGAAAGCTTGGAGGACTTCATGGGGAGGAGGTCTCTCCTTCCGGCTCACCTGTGTCAGATCAGAGCTATAGCTCAGCAGATGCTAGTAGCTCTGAACGGCCTTGAAAGCATCAACGTCTTGCATGGAGACATCAAACCAGATAACGTCATGTTTGTTGACCAGCTCACAAACCCCCTCAAATTAAAACTCATTGACTTTGGTTTGGCCGTCAACCCCCAAGAAATACAAACTGGAACCATCATGCAAATTAATCCCTACAGAGCACCAGAAGTCATTCTGGGTCTTCCTCTGGACGTCAGCGTTGATATGTGGTCCCTGGGTGTGGTTCTGGCTTCGCTGTACATTGGAGATGTTCCATTTTCATTTAACAGTGATTATGACACAATCCGAGGCCTGGTGCAGCTGCTGGGTTTACCTGAGGATGACCTTCTCCACTATGGAAAGTACACGTATGACTTTTTCACCTACGAGGAGGAATCCAGTCAACCCGGCTGGAGGCTCAACACGCCATCTGAATACGCCGAAGCCACAGGGGAGGTGGTGAAAAAACTGAAGGATATCCCAGACCTTGATGCCATGGCGGAGTTTCATCAAGACACCTTTCCTCTGTACGAGGAGGACGACCATCGCGTCTTCTTAACACTTCTCAGGAGCATGCTGGCCATCGATCCTCGGCAAAGAATTACGCCAAGCTTAGCCCTCGCTCATGACTTTATAACCATGGGACACCTCTCGGGACAAAGCAAGGCCTTGTATGCTGCCTCAGCAAAACATGCAATGAGGCAGGCTGGGATCAAAGACATGGGAGAGAGGTTTCCAGGAACTTCTACTGATATTGTGAGTGTGAGGGAAACGCGCGAGGAAGGACGCTGTGACCACATTTCAAACGCTTCAACTGCAGAGACTAAAAACATCTGTGATGCGCCTCCTGCTGGAGTAAAAGATGAACCAGAAACTCAGTCTGGCAATGACAGCCAATCAGTCAACAGCTGTGAGAAAGCCTTTCTCTTTGAAGCAGAAGACGACCTCCCCTTGGACAAGGAACCTCCTCATCAGCCAGGCGCTGCACCAAGACAAGCTGGGATTTCAAATCAGAGTCGTGCTTCTCAGAAATCCCCCAAGAGAGTTGAGGCCCAGCTTGAAGAAGAAGCACCAAACTCTCCTGCTTCTTCCTGTGTAATTCCCACTGCAGATGATGGATCTGTTCTAGAAACGGTTTCCATTCATCTGCTTGAAGAAGAAACACCTCCACAGCAAAGTCCAAGCAGCTGCAAGGACCAAGAGAAGCAGGAAAAGGTCAAAGACAATCAATTCAAGACAAAACCAAAGCGCTTTAGAGGACTTAGGAGGTTCTTTGTGAGAATAATTCAAGCCTTCACACCCCACAAAAATCATGGGTTTGAAGAAGACGAACAAACAGGGAGAGCAAAACCAGATGAAGAGAAATTAGTAAAAAAAAAACAAAAAGAGGAGGAAGTAGAAGAAAAGAGAAATAGAAGATGTGGGGTTCTCTGAAGTGCAAAAACATCATTTTAGAGAATTTGGACCCCTAAACTGGGATATGTGAGCTTTTCTCCAGGCACTCTGGTGTCCCACACACAAAAAACTCATAAAAAAAGGAAACTAAAACCAGAAAAAAGGAAAGAAAAAAAATGAAAAAAAGGAATACGCAAAAAAAAAAAAAAAAAAAAAAAAAAAAAATTAAACAAGAAAAAAAAAAAAAAAAAAAAAAAAAACAATAATGCAACCACAAGGAGGCACAAGCCAGTGCCTTCATGTGCTGGTCCCAAGTCCGGTTAAATGCAGAGGGTTGTTTATTTTTTTCCACTGGAAGTATGAACTAGGACTAGAAAGGTATTATCCTTGCAGCCTGGCAGTGACCCTGCTAGCTCCACCAGCCCCTGGGCGAAAACACTCGCTTGCTCGGCCGGAGTGGTTAGCTGGCTAGCGTTGCCAGCCAGCCCACTGAGTGCCCATCTAAGGCAAAATGGGCAAACACAGGTGGGGCCACCACGGAAACTGCAGACAACCCCAATTGGGGCCCACATATTGTGGCCACTTTTAAACCATATGGGGCCCACTTGGCCCTGCTGGCTGAGCTGTAATTTCTTTTAGGACTACAACAGTTGTAGTCATAAAGTAAGGAGAGAAGGATGCATTTATAATCTTTATGGACAGAATTCCTAGGCACAGCCAGGGCCTGGAGGGGGTTTGGTTGGGGTACCACAGACTTTCCTCTCTGCTTTTGCAGATGAAAGTCACTTTTCCTTCCGATATAGCCCCTGTGCTGGGGAAACCTTGAGCTCAATGCTTGTGGGGCCTGAGGAATAGTTGTTTCAAACCCCTTTGAGGTGTCAAGCACATTCATTCGGTCGTGTGCCATCCTCATGGGTGGGGGACAGTGACCCTTGCATTGCTCTTACCGTTGGCAGGGCAGGTGGTTGCCTGGAGTGTGAGGCAGGAGGCTCATGCTGGCCTGTTAGATTATTTGTTACATTTTCTCTTCTATAATCAATGTTGCCTGGTGACTGAATCTGTGCACTCTGTACCCTGTTTAGAAGACTTGAACTATCCTCAATTGATGTTAAAATGACGTCAAATCAACATCAGTCCCTAGGATCCGCAAAAGACTTTTTACAAAGACCCAAAGTGTTAGGTGGCTCTACCAAAACTAAAATGTTATTATTGGACAGCTAATCCTAGAATAATTCATATCTAAATGTGCAAGATTTCATTCTTATTGGATCTCTTTGTATTTCCCTTCCTCTTTCATTATCAACATTTGCTCTGATTGAATGTCATCACCACAGGGTGTTTTTATCTGGTTTGTATTCGTTACAAATGTTTGTAGTTATTGTAAAGGCTTTTATCTACGAGTGCTTCATTTGATCTTTTTTTAACAGAAAAAAAAATGTTACAGATAAAGACTAACATTGTTGTCACAAAATTTCTCGCCGTGATGCAGTTACTATGTGTGCAGTAAGTGTTCTTTACTTTTGCAGAACCCCAAAGACAAATGTAAGTCATCAAAATACCAAATCCTTACCTCCAACTCCAAACACAGACTTGTTTTTTGTTCGTCGTAGGCTCTCATTCCACATTATGTTTTATTCAACATTCGGAGCGACTTGTCACAGGTGTGGAACGGCCTTTACTGTTCAGGATCAATTCTGAAGGGATCTAGGCCCATAGGAAGCAAAACTACACATGTTTAGATTGTTGCTTAGAGGGTCTGCAGCACAAAGTTTGATTTCTTTCTTTTCTTGTTGAGCTGACATAACTTCTGTGGTTTGTCAGGTGGCGGCGGTGCGGGGGGGCATGTCATGGATTGTACTGGTGCCGCTGCTGTCTCCTCTTACGGCCCGGCACATAGAGCAGATGGTGTATGGGATGCCCGAAATCTGCTGCAACGTGCTGAAGAAGGTGATCCGCTACAGAGAGGTGGACGAGCAGCATGCTCTCGTGCACTGGTTCTAGCAGACGCTGGGAACAAACATGGCTCTCAAGTCCTCCTTACACCAGATTACAACTGAACTCTATAGGACTGTGAAACGCCTAAAAATGTCATGTTACATTCTGGAGCCTCATCAGAACAATGTTTTCTCATTTTTTTACCTTAAAGATGTCTATCCAGAGGTTGTGAGCGGAATGTAAATCAGTTTTACCCAGCTGGCTTAAAAGCTAATTTTTCTCACCTTCAACGCTTACAGAACTCAGCCGCAGACGTGCTGACGATGACCATGGTGGGGAGGGGCATATTACACCCACTTTAAAATGGCTGCATTGGCTCCGTGTGCAACACAGAATTAATTTCAAAGTTCTTTTACTGGTTTATACATGTTTTTATGGTCGTCTAAGGTCCTCTGGTACAGACCTTTTGGTTATTCCGAAGGTTAAAACTAAAACACACAGCGAGGCCTCTTTCAGTTACTGTAAACCTCGCCTGTAGAAACGCCTTACAGAGAGCCTCAGAGCTGCAGAATGTTTATGTTTTGGCGGCCACAAAGGGGCGCATAGTTCTCAGAGAATGGTCCTGTGAGTGGAAAATGTGTAAAAGAAGAAAGCAAGCTTCAGGTTGACGGAGCCTGAATAAAAACGCTCCTAGCTTCCCAGTCTGTTTGATGTGTGATTCAGTGCAGCATCAAGAGCCCAAACACAAACAGGCCTTTTTCTGATGGGCTCCTCTGGATTTTATCGGGTGGAAAACTCCTGGGACGTGGAAGTTACGGCAAAGTGGCAGAAAAGTGAAACATTGGATTAATTAACTAAAGTTCTATAATTTGTTACATGCAAAATTATTATGTTTTATCAAATTACATTTTTGAGTTGATTTAAACTATCAAGTTGAAATTGATTTAAGCAATTTTTTAAAACTACACAAATGAATTTTTTTTATTTCATTTAAATTAATAATACGAGTAATTTCAATGAACACAGGCTTTTGTTTTACTTTGATTCAACATAGTAATTTTCTTTGGATTAGTTTTAAATTTTTACTTGAGATTAAGTTACTAATTTCCTGTAATTTGTTACATGCAATGATGTTTCATTATTTGAATTTAACATTTTTGATTAGGAACAACAATTGTTTGTTAAGTCCACAATAACCAATATGTTCTTTAATTGAATATCAAAATATCAGTCAATCTAATACATTCCATTCCATAAAGTTTTGTTTCTCGCTTTGGATTACAGGAAAATAAACCAAAAATGCTTTTAAAGTTTTTTTTATTAATACAAAGCAGGCATTTAACAAAAAAAAAAAAAACATTTTTTTCTAATCCAACAACTTTTTAAAATTTTGGAAAATGCTAAACACTAACAATAAAATAAAAAAGAACCTCTCTGTGTGGCAACTCTCTGATCACTTCAACACCATCTACAATACCAACATCCTGTGGAAGATGGAGAGGATCCAACACTTCACTTACAACCATCACTGCCATGGGACACCTCTCCAGCTCTTCTTGATTCTTTTCACCAACCTAGCATGACAACAAGAAAAAAAGAGAGGAAAAATCAGCATATGATTTAGTAATGTAAGGAGTCTGACATGTTATTCGTCCACTTAACCTTTTAGGTCCTGGTATCCATGCATAGACATCACATTTTGGGTTATATTACAAAAGAAGTTATTTCTACTTTAAGTCCCACTCAAAATACATTTCGGCCCTAATGTAAAATCGTTCTCAGTGGTCTTCACTATGATTATGGAGGTTTTTTCTTTTTTTTTTTTTTTTTTTAAATCAAAAAGCATGTGTCCTTTTTTAAAGACATATTTTCTGCAGAGCAGGGTTCGCTTTCCTTTGCCGGTGCAGTTGCGGTCTGCCAGTCCAGTGACGCATTCTCATGTTGCCTTACCGCATTACATATGAAATATGAGTAAAGAATTAAAAATTGATTGAATATTTATTTCTTTGATAATTGACCATTATATAAGTGGAATAATGCCCAATGGGAGGTGGAAGACAGTCACTTCTGATGTGTAATTAATCTGTGTTAATAAATAACAACGCATTAGTAATTTAAATTAACTACGTGCATTAATGCGTTAACATTGACAGCCCTAATTTTTCATACATGCCCTCCAGAAATATGCTACAAGAACTTGCTAAAAACACCAAAAACATCATTTTCATTGAAGTATGTCTCTTAACTGGAGCCCGTAGACTAGAAGGTTAGCTCAAATATAAGCCAAGGTCTTAAAGATAGACTCCAATGAAAGTTGTCAGTTTTTAAAAAATGTTATTGTCGCTGTTTTCTCATAACACTACCTATGTGATTAAAACTGCGTATCTGAGTTTTTCTTAATTTAAATCAAGTTGTATCAAAAAACCTGATGCTTTAATAAGCTCAGGCTAATGACACAGTTACTAAAGAAAACGTGCCAAACTCTCTCTTCTTCACTTTGCTCCTCCAACCCCTTTCAAATTCATTTTTCTTGTTTGGCTCAAAACTGTACAGCTTGATTGATCTAATATTGCTCGCCATTATTTTTGTGCAGCCAATGCTAATTTGGAGCCATAAACTTGGTAGTGAGTATGCTAACAGAGCTCTCAGCAAAGGGGAGAGGTTGATCTGAGTCAACAGTCCCGTCCACAAAACAGAATTGTATTACTAATGAGCTTCTACTGCTGGGCATAAAATAGATTTAAAAAAATTGACTGCATGTCTTTTTGATGTTGGCTAAAAACTGCACAGTCATTATTAAGACTACTGGGAACGATTTTACAAAGAACAAATTATACACATTTTTATAACTCAACTTTGAACACAATGCAAATTGGAGCATTCATTAATTTCTATACTGTTTTGTCCCTTTTGGGGTCACAGGGCTGCCAGAGCGTAACCTGGCTATACATGGGCAAAGGTAGGGGACACCCCTGGACAGGTCGCCAGTCTGTCGCAGGGGTCACAATCACACACCCATGCACACGCACATGCACTCCTAGGGACAATTTAGAGTAACCAATTAACCTACGAAGTATGTTTTTGGACGGTGGGAGGAGACACCCACGCACGCACGGAGAGAACATGCAAACTCCACACAGAAAAGTCCCTCATTGGGGGGACTGTTTCATGTCCCCCAGTCAGGACTAGAAACAGAAGCCTTGTTGCTGTGAGGCAAGAGCGCTAACCACTGCACCACAGTGCAGCCCACGATTGGAGCAGTGGAACTAATATACAAAAGGTTTTAGAAAACCAGTAACATGAACAGTTACATACTGGCTCCACCACTACAAAACTAAATAAACCATTTTAAAATATTGCTTTTCAGACGAAAAGTTTTACCTGGTCAAGAGCCTTGAGTGTCCTTTAAATGGTTTCTCTGCAAGATCCTCCATTCTTCCTCACGATGTATATGAGCTTGGGGAAGTGAAAGTCGAGGGAAGCCATGAATCTGGTCTGAAGTGCAATTGTTGTTATTCTTCTAAATTCTGCGTTGATCTTCACAAAGAAAAAAAACATTTGCTGTCATCTCCGAAGTCTTTATCTTGGTACTGGAATTTGGTACCTGAAATTTATGTCTAATCCACACACTTTTTTACTTCGTTCATGAGCTGCTCCATTGTCTCTGGAATCCCATCAGAGAAAACAAGCTTTCAGCAGTAATCGGGGTTCAATAAAACTCTCAACCTGGCTGGTCTTCTCACTGCCATGGTAATCTTAAAAAAAAAAAAAAAATCAGTTTTTTACTTTATGAAAGCCATTTCTTCATAATACACATATTTTACAACCGTAGCAAATGCATGCAAAATATAAGAAGCACATGTGAAAGTTTTTGTCTAACGACAAATATCACTCCATGTAAAATGTCAGACCTAAACATTAGTGAGTAAAATTTGCATCTTTACCCAAACTTTTTATTGTGTACTTGTACTGAACTTTACAAGTTTTGATTAAAAAGCAACACACTTACAAATATAATGAAGGCACAACTGTAAAATACAGATTTAGACCAATTACTTAGACTTTTCCGAAAACTAAGAACAGAAACAGACAAGTACAACCTCCTGCGTGTATGTATCTTTTGAGAGTGATGAGCTGCTGTCCACCAATCATGTACTGGGTCAGAGGGACAGGTTCTGCAAGTTCATGAACATCAACAAGCTTTTGTTCTCTACTAGAAGACATAAGTAAGACATAAGAACGATGATGCTCCAGGTACCAGGTGTGTGGAATGTGTTCTCCGCATTTGATTCATCCGCTAGAGGAGCGGTGAGCTGCACTCGGGAACCATTTGGTGATTTAACTCTACCCGTAACTATAATCCTAAATCCTCTGGGCCGGTGCGACCAAGAAAAGAGTTCAGCACTGACCGTACGTATTTCGAAAATTAAGTGCAAATAGACACTTTTTAAAACAAATAAGCCTGATCTCTCAAAATCATTCGTTTCTTCCCTGCATAGTAATGGGAGAAACAGACACCGCTCCATGGCTCCAGGCTAAAACACATTAGCTGGCAAGTGCGTCAAGCTTAAGCTCACATTTGAGGACACACGAGCATAAAAGCGGTGTCCAACGACAATTTGACACGCAGCATGAGCGTTTAATTAAAACACTTTCTTCAGGGCGAGCCAAAAACAACAGTGGAAACCACAGCGCCATCTTCAGCACATGCACTCGGTGCTAGCTAGTGTCAGAGCTAGCAAGCTAGTAAGTGAGTAAAAGTAAAGTTATAAGCAATTTAGTTCGTGCAGATATAAAAAATGATATCAGCAACAAGTTTGTTTATGACATAAAAACAGTTTTATTTACCTATAACACACGTTCATGAAAAATAACCTAGACGTTTTCAAACGGGAAACATCTTCAAAAACCAGTCGAAATACATACTTCGACTGTCGAATCAGCCACTAACAAGAATACATTAAAAGTGATACTTTTTTTTTTTATAAAGAAGTAGTACAGATATAAAGTCTTACCTTGATAGATGGAGACAGATTGCGCCGTGCTCTTCGTGATGAACTTCGTTGTGATTCTGGAATGTGCTCGCGCTGATTAGTCACGTGACACTAGTTCTTACTCCAAATTAAAGAAGCACTTTTATCTAAATGATCATTTTAATTCAGAGCAAAAGGTTTAACGTTTACATTGAAGAAAACTGAACCTCTATCACAATTTTAAATTAGTCTAGGCAAGAAAAGTTTTTCAAATCAACGACACAGTAGTTTCACTTTTTTCAGTGTATTGTCCATTCATGGACTTACCAAGGACTTCTGTGCCCTTTCTGGGCTGCGGGGTTGCAGTCCAGGCTACCTTTGGGCCAGTGACGTGCGGTGAGGTTCACGGCTGGTGAGGCACCGACAGTCAGATTTAAAAACATGAACCCTACAGAGTAGCTTTTCCACCATTTATTTGACAGCAGATAAAGTGTGTTGTGTAAAATCTCATTTCAACATTTGTTGTCTGTTTACAAACTGTAGCAGAGAAAAAAAAATCAGCATAAAAAATTATATTTTCTTTCTTCAGTTTTAAAAGTCTGTCTTAGTGGAGATCATTATCAGTGACTCAACACTTTCTTGAGTTTAGGGATTTAAAAACATAAGTTTAGAAAATGATGATAAACAATATGAAAGAATAACTAAAGGCTGAATTTGATTAGCTCTCTTTAAACGTATTCTTATTCTTTAGCCGCTGTGTCACATTCTCCTGGCTCACCAGCGCCTTCTGCCTTGTGCCATACGTCCTGTGATGAGGCAGGCGTCAAAAAAAGTCTTCATAAACTTGGATGATTTTTTTTTCAGACCCAAACAGATATAGAAAGTTCAAAACCAGCTTTTTTGTTGAAGTGTTTATATTTCATTTGAATTTAAAGCTTGAATTTGAATGGAATCTTGATGTGATTGTGCACAACACTAAAATAATAAATACGATAACATTAAAATATTGCTTCTTCCTAAAATGTTTATCTTCATTGTCCATTTAGTCAGTGGTCCCCAACCTGCAGGCTGTGAACTGCTACCGCTTTGTGGGACAGTGGGAACGAAGCCTCACATGACCTACAGTATTTTCTATTTCATTTATGAACTGAAGTTTTATTTCAGAAAACTACTGGATTCTCTCCACCACATCCTGGATTTGTGTTTATAATTATACTTAGAAAATACCACTTTTGGTGACTGTTTCTTTGTATTTATCCGTCACACCTTAAAAGTAGGACGAGGCTGAAGTTGACGTCTGATTTCTATCTTCCTCTTTGACAGTTGACGACGTACGCCTGTGTACGAATGTCCACACGAACTTGGAGACCTTTCATAGACGTAAAGACCTCACCAATTACAGGACGGGTTTGTTTTACCTGCAACATCCCTCCCAAAACTGATGCCAGTCCCGCCATGGCGATGAAGACGACGCCGTAAAAGAAACCTGTACCGGCACATGGTGGGACACAGATTCCATCTTCTGACACTTAATCGTGCAACACTTCTCAGATGAACACGAGGAACTCACTTAAGGCTTTGGAGATGATGAGCTGGTGTCTCTCTGATCTCCTGATGTACGGTTTGATCAGGTCCTCCACTGTCGCCGCAGCCAGGACGTTGATTAGAGAAGAAACTTTACTAAAAACACAACAGTAGGTAGAGTTTCAATGCAGGGTTGTAGTAATTACATGGAGTGAGTTTCAGTTTTTGTAGGATTCAAACCTCTGTACACAGCCGCGAACAAAAGCCCGGGAAGACCAGGGTTAACTGTTAGGATCTCCATGACCAGGTTCAGCATGATCTGTCAAAAGATAGCATTTTCTATTGTCAATAAAAGAAAAATTAAAGACACAAATGAAGGGGTTTTTGCTTGAAACCTGATCAAGAGAAGAATTCAGGCCCGCTGTCCACGGGTCACAGTCCTTATAGATTGAGTAAAGGCACGGCCCACTAAACACAATGCACAAAAAGCAGGACCAAATCCCCAACAGGTTGATGTACACACCTCTGTAAAGTATAATAAAAACAACACATATCTTTTTCAAAAAATGTTCAATTTTCTGTTTTTGAAGTCTGTGCTACATTTGTGTTTTTTATGAGGATGCTTTCATGCTAGACGAGTCCGAGTCTGTCATGGCTGCGCTCCTCCCTCATCCACGCAGTCTGTGGGGAGGCAATCAGGTGTTTAGCTTCACCTGCCTCCTCCCTTTATTAGGAGTTGCTGTCCTGCAGTCTGGGTCAGTTTGTCTCAACCAACTATTGGACCAAGTGTCCTGTTCATGCATACTTTTGCATCACAGACCCGTGTCTCTGTCTCTGACCTATTGTCTACTCTGGACTCCCCCTTTACCTTTGAGTCTTGCCCCAGCACCCTCGTCCGATGCCGCTCTTCACCCTCAACGTCAGCCCTCAGTCACACACTGGCTCAACTACTGCTGCAGTTTTCATCAGTTGATCCTGGTTCACAAGTTGCCAATATCTGTGTGCCCCCTGCTGACCAGAAGTTGTTACTGCTCTTTGTCACTTTCTTCGCCCTACCTGAACCAAATAAACCCTGCGATACTCATTCCGTGATTGTATTTATTGGGGTACAAATACAAACCTTTCAGTACAAACTGATTACTATGGACCCTAATCAGGAAATAGAATGGAAGGCCCAGGTAGAGGACACCATGCATGCTCACGTAGCAAATTTCTCGCAGTTAAAGAGAAGCATAAATGAAATAATGCAAAAGTTAAACCAACTCACAGTACCGCCAACACCCTCTGTCTGTCTGTGTGTCTGTCTGTCCTTGTGTGTGTGTGTCTGTCTGTATGTATCTGTTTTTGTCTGTGTGTGTGTCTCTCTCTCTGTACGTTTCTCTGTGGGTATATGTTTCTTTCTGTCTGTGTCTCTCTTACGTATCTCTGTGTGTGTGTGTGTGTGTCTGTCTGTGTTTGTGTTTGTGTCTGTCTGTATGTGTGTGTCTGTCTGTGTCTGTGTGTGTGTCTGACTTTCTGTCTTTGTCTGCATGACAAAGAGGAGACCCAATCTGCCATCGTCTTTCCGTAAAGCCTTGTTGAACACTGAAATTCAAAATGAGGTTTTGAAAGGTACTGAGCAGTTACCCACACCATCAGCCTGTCCACAAAACCGTCTCTTTGTTCTGGACAATCTCATATCCATGGTCATACAATGGTGTCATGCTTCACGTCTGTATTGTCATCCAGGGGTACGTCGTAGCCTTTCTGTGGTGCAGCAGCGGTTCTGGTGGCCCACTCTACAGACATGGAAGGCTCCCGCCCGCATTACACACAGCACGCTCGGGCATATCTGTGCCTCACCTAATTAAAATCAATTTACAAAAGAGTTTTATGACAAAAATATATACCTGTTTCACAAAAAGGTGATGGTCAGACATGGAAGGCTCCCGCCCGAATTACACACAGCACGCTACAAAAAGTAATTGGTCTTTTTAACATGCACATATTGGCTAATGAAAATATATTCACGTAACAAAGAAACCCTTAAATCACACACAAAATAATATCTCACAACTAGACATTAGCTACAAATGAAAATGAATATTCAGAGTGCTGGAAAATGCGACCTACCTCGGGCATATCTGTGCCTCAACTAATAAAGTTTTGGTGCTGAACAACTAATAGAGGCATGAGTCAACAGGGGGCGCTAAAGAGCCCATAAAAATAATAAAATAATACATAAATTATAAGTGGCAAGTGGATTCACATTTATTCTGTTACATTCCCTCCTGCTAAAATCCACTTGCATACAGGCACAAAAAAAACAGAAGCAATGAATGACCAATCACAGAAACATCACCAACAAAGGAATCCCTAGATATTAGTCAAACAAAATCAGAAACAATGTACACAACACATCCTCAGCGTCATCTGCCGAACTACACATCACTGGTGAAAGTTCTACTACAGTCACAATATCTCAGTCAAAAGACCACTCCAAAAGAGTCAGTAAGGAGGGAGTTGGCCAGACTCCGCTACCACACACAGAGTAAAATATGCCTGTTACATATTTCATAACTGCGCACTGCAAGCCACCACCGTACACTCCAGAGATGGATCACCCAAAAAAAAAATACATTTAAAAAAAAACTGTCACCCTAAAATGCAACATGGAACTTTACAACAATCTGTATTTGTTGTTCTACTTCAATGTTCTAACTACAATGTCAGCCCAGTCTTCTGATGCATCATTTCAATGAGCCTATTAACTGGCTTCAGCAATCTTCCAGCCCTTGATCTAACACGACTCATGACCACTCTGGACTCCGCAATGGCCACAACATCAGTATCAGTAGGTGCAGGGTCTTTTGAAGGAGAACAAGGGACCGGCCCTTCCTCAGCAGCTGAGTCACACACAATGGTTGAGCCATCCTCAATAGCTGTTTGAGCCACTAAAGGAGAGAGCACAGCCTGAAGTGGAACATCTAACTCAGGACCTACAAGTGACACAGGTAGAATGACATCTGTTGCAGATGTACCGCCAGTATCGTGTTGCCCGCTAACCCAAGCTGCATCATGTTGAACAGAAACACCCAGAAACACCCAGACTGGAAACCTCAGAAGACACAGATGGCAAGCCCGACACCCACGCTCTAGTCCTGTATTCCGTCAAGCCCTCAGAAGCCTCTACTAATCCTGTCTCTACAACAAGGTCTGTGGAGCTCGACACAGAGTCACACTCTGCTCTCTCCTCAGCTGTGGGATCAAACAAGGGGAGGAAGTTCACTGGCATTATCAAGTTGCGGTGCACCAGTTTGACTCGACCTGTGGATGTATTTCGAATCTTGAAAGTGTGGCTGTCTACATTCTTCTCAATGACAACATAAATGACACATTCCCAGCGGTCAGCAAGCTTCTTCTTCCCACGCTCTCCCATGTTAGCCAGCAACACGTGGTCGCCTTCTTCCACAGGCGCTCCTCTGACTTTCCTGTTATAGGTTAAAGGTCAGCATGCCGCCGCAGTTTTTTGGCAGACCTATTTTGTGCAATATCAATGGCTTCCTTTAAGTGTCTTCTCAGTGACTGGACGTACTGATTGTAGTCCGTCACTCCAGGAACATCAAGCACAGAACCAAAGATGAGGTCAATGGGCAACCTTGGCATCCTGCCAAACATGAGTAGAAAGGGTGCGTAACCTGTCGTTTCATGAACCGTGCAGTTGTATGCAAAGGTGAGAGACTTCAAAGCTGCAGGCCATTTGTGCTTGGCTTTAGGTGGAAGAGCACGAATCAAGTTCCCCAGGGTCCTGTTCATCCTCTCACAGGAGCCATTCCCCATTGGGTGGTAGGGTGTCGTGTTGGACTTCTGGACACCGGCCACTGCCAACACTCGGCTAACAAAACACTCTCAAGATTGGCCGCTTGATCTGAATGCAGTCTCTTGGGGAAACCATATATACAGAAATAATTGTGCCATAGTTGATGTGCAACTGCTTTCGCTGATTGGTTTGGACAGAAAAAGGCTTGAGCCATCTTGGTAAAGTGATCAGTGACCACAAGAACATCCAAAGACTTTTGAGCAGAGTCCTCTGCACTCCAAAAGTCCACACACACCAGTTCAAGAGGCTCAGAAGTTATGATGTTTTCTAGAGGTGCCCTGGCTTCAGGCTCTGGGGACTTGCTGACTACGCACCTTCTGCAGCATCTCACATAATCCACAACATCCTTATTGAGGCCCAACCAATGAAATCTTTGCCTAGCCAAATACAAGGTTCGCTGCTGTCCCTGGTGACCGGCCTCATCATGAATACCTTGAAGGACTTTTGTGCGCAACGAAGATGGAACAATAAAAAGGTGAGACTTCCTTTTAGTTACAACATTCCTTGTATCTCGATACAGCACACCATTCTTCAAGGCCAATTTATCCCAGTCTTTCAACAGCTTGTTGACTTCATTTGGTTCTTTGTCTCGGTCTCGTCTTGACGGCCTTTGTCCTCTTTCTACATACCAGATCACTCTGCTGAGTGTACCATCAGCACGCTGCTTTTCCATCAGTACCTCATGAGGGAGCACACTTAACCCGCTGTAATCTGGGGATGAAACTGCCTGGGGAAAATGAGGAAGCAGGAAAGCTTGAGAGGATATTTTGTTTTCAGTTTGTTCATGTGCCTGAAACACTGCGGTGATCTCATCTGCTGTCAAGGTTCCAGAACGGTTAAACGGCTAGATGCACTGCGGTGAACAAATGGCTCACGACTCATTGCATCAGCAACCACATTCTTAGGTCCTGGTAGGTACTTGATGTCAAAACGGAAAGGTGCTAGTTTGGCAATCCACCTCTGTTCACAGGCGTCAAGGCGAGCTTTGGACAGTATGTAAGTTAAGGGGTTATTGTCAGTCCAAACTGTGAACTCATGACCTCTCAACCAATGATGGAATTTATCACACACTGCCCACTTTAAAGCGAAAAATTCCAACCTGTGTGCTGGGTATCTGGATTGTGCGTAGGTGAGGGACTTGCTAGCAAAAGCAATCGCCTTGCAATTATCCCACCTTCAGGGACCTGCGACAAGACCGCTCCTAGACCCTGGATGGACGCATCTACTGAAAGTATAAAGGGTTTGTTAAAGTCAGGATGAGCCAGAAGAACTTGATCCAACAAAGCCTGCTTTAGCTGACAAAAAGCTGCTTTACATTCATCTGTCCAGTCACTTGCTTTGAGTTTGACTTGGACCTGCTTTCTTTTCCTTTTCATTCCACGAGGGCCATTCTTGCCTGACACGAGCCCAAACAGGGGTTTAGCTATTGAAGAACATCCTTCAATGAACTGCTGGTAAAATACAACCATACCCAGGAATGATCGTATCTTTCGCTGAGAAGGTACCTCTGTGCCATCCTCCATGAGATCAGATTCTGTCAGAGATGTTATGGCAGCAATCTTTTGTGGATCAGAACAAATGCCATCTGAATCAATGATGCGCCCCAAAAATTTAACCGATCGCCGTAAGAAATGGCATTTCTTTGGAGCCAACTTCAAATTATTTGCTTTGAGTCGCTGAAACACCATTTCTAGCCGTTCTAAGGCCAAAGCCTCTGTGGGGGCGAACACTAGGACATCATCCAGATAACAAAGAAGGCTGAGGAAATTTTCGTCACCGAAAACGCTCAACATCAACCTCATGAATGTTGCTGGACTATTGCATAGCCCCTGTGGCATCCTGTTGTACTCATAGAGACCAAATGGTGATGTGAAAGCTGTGTACTTTCTATCCTCTTCATGCACTTCAACATTATAATACCCTGCTGTGAGGTCCATGGTGGAAAAGTAAGCATTGCCACCCAATGCTGCTAGAGCATCAGATGGGTGCGAAAGCGGCTGGGCATCTTTAATGGTCCGTGCATTGAGCCAGCGGAAATCATTGCAAATTCTCAAGTCTCCTGATTTTTTTCCAAACCAGCACCAAGGGTGATGCAAACTCACTGCTGGACTTTCTTATAATGTCCCTTTCCTCCATCTCATTCAGAACTTGTCGCAATTTCTCATATTGCGTGGGTGGTATGCGTCTGCATGGCAGTCGAAAGTGGCTCCTATCAACAACCCTTATTCAATGGAGACAGCCTGAAGCTTTCCCGCAATCCAACTTGTCCCTTGAAAAGATGGACTGGTACTCAACAATCAGGTCGACAAGTCTCTCCTTGCCAGCCAATGACACCTCACATGCATCCATGTCTATGTCTGACAGTCCCAAGTTGTACAATGGGGAGTACAGGGGATCAACCTGACTACTTGGCTCCTCAAGCTGCTGATGGTCAAGAAGACTGGACACATCAGTGACCAAACTCTGCAAGTCTTGGCAACAGTTTGGGGCTGTTGTTGGTACTTGCACATTCTGCTTGATGATAGACTGAGAGGGATTGGTCACTTTGGGCTCACTGAAACTTTCTAGCGTTTCAGTGTGGATGTATGAAAATACATCCACTAACTTAGCATTTCTTTTTATGGTGACAGGTTTGTCAAAAGGATTAATTACTTTAATGGGCAGCCATCCATCCTCTCTCAAGATTGCAACAGTTCTGCCCACAATGACTGATCCTGATCTTGATCTGGTACTAGTTGGCTCCATTACGACTGTACTACCTGCAGTCATGTCATCTGTCATCTGTATCTTGGCACAGACCAGATGTTCAGTCAAAGGTTCAAGTGTAACGGCAGACTTTATTTTGCCAACACCTAGTCTTTCAGGGATACTGTCCGTACATCCTGCCACCTCGGCCACCAAACTGAACAGCTTATTCTCTGACTTGCTCTGCACAAAGGTTGGTTGAAAATCATAGTTTTTATGTCCCTGCATCAGTTTCAGTTGATCAATCAGGTACCTCAGCAAGTTACTGCCAAGAATGAGATCATCACTCTGACCATCAATCACCAATGTTGGCACAATCACTCTACAACCATAAACCTCCATCTCTAGGTCACACGTGCCCATTGGTGTTGTTTTTGAACCACCACAGCCAATTAGTACAATATCAGTAGGCTCCAAGACAGGGGTTGTTAATGCAGAACACCGTGGCAACCGTGGAATGACGGTGGAGCTCAGAGTACAAGCCATTGATCCACTATCAATCATAGCTCTGACTGATATCTGTCCACTCAATGTCACATTCTCATAAAACAGTTTATCGTGAGTTTGCAAGATCTGCATATTTTGAAGAACTGGTCTACGTCCAACGTCTCTTTCCTCACACACGCTCTGGTAAATAGACTCTAAATCATCCTTAGTAGTCCCCGGGGGAGTAACTTCAGGCCTGACATCCACCCCCTCCAAATGTAGGCCAGCTAGTTTTCCTCCCTCTGAGCCAAAGGTTTGTTTTCACTAAGCTTGGTAGCTGGGGCTCTGGGGCACTGAAGGCGCGTGTGATCAGGTGAGTTACATATGAAACACAACTGATTTGCTCTGCAGTAGTAATGGGTTGTGTGACTTCCATCCCCACAAATGATGCAGGCAACGTTTGATTTGTTTTTGAACAGCAGGTTCTGACGAGAATGTCCCTCCCCTCTGTTGGGACTAAGATTTTTCTGTGGGTGCTGATCCAACACACGCTCCAACATGACAATGATTCGGTCAAGGCGATCCGTGGACTCCTCCGTTCGTTGCATTGCAGGCAACGGTGGATGGGCAACTGATGGAGCCACATGCTGCACACAGGTGTTAACCTCTTGTTGTTGTGAGATCATAGGAACGTGTAATCCGGTCTATGCGTCTACAGTCTTTGCTGTGTTCAACCAGCTTTACGTACACGTCAGCAATAGATCACTGAGTTAGGGGTTTACATTTAAATATTAGCGAGAGTTCAGGATCGGGACAGTGACGTATGAACATGACAATCAAGTCATGAGTCAAACAGTCAAACGTCTTTTTCTGTCTCCGCAGACAGTCCTCTGTCACTTCCATAGCTCTGTTCAGCCTTAACCAGTAGTCAAAAGAAGTTTCACCTGACTTGGGTAATGTGCCATAAAAGTCAGCTAAAGGGATCTCAGAGGAAACTGTGTCACTAAAGTGCTGCTTTAGTATTTCAAAAATGGGATCTGGACCACTAGACAGAGATAAAGATGGCTGGCTACATAGACCCACTCTCACCACTTCACGTGCCCTCCCACTGAGCTTACTCAGCACTTCCTCTGCTCGCTCTGCAGTTGGAATGCCTTTCTTTCTAAGGTATGTCCTCATAAGTCCCTCCCACTCTTTAACATTTTGTGCATCATGTCCATCCCCTTTAAAACTGACAGGTTCTCTAGTTTCAGATCTTATCACAACATTTAACAATGATGGGTCAGACAGTGTATTGTCAGCAGATCCAACAGTTCTAGATCCCAAATGAGAGTGAATGCAGTAAGCAATAGATTCACCTATTGAGAGCCCTATCTGAGTGGCTATGCCAACCAACTGACTGTCAGGTGCTTCTGCTCCCTGCAAAACCTGAGGGTGATGTACATCGTGTGAAACACTTCCATCTGCACCATTCACTCTCATTCGGTTTCCAAAACCAGATCCAGGGGTGGAAATATCAGGAGAAAGCAACAACGTGCCTCTACCCCTGCCAACAGGGGGAACAGGAGTGGATGTTACTGAACCTCTTCCTCTGCTGTAACTCATTTCTCTTTCCGTGGTGCTGTCACAAAAAAACTTTTTTAAAATGATTATTACCAAAAGTTAAACAAAACCTAGTTTGACCTATCACCAAATATATTTGAAAACATGCACAGAAAAAAAATAAATATCAGTACCTGCTTGATGACCCGCTTATCATACAGCACAATAACCACAAACACACCTGAGTTCTTTTGCAGAGAGTTCAACACTGCCTCCTTGTGACGTAAAGTGTTACTGCAGAAAGAAATAGTACGTAATAGGACTGATCAGCAGCCTTGCTGAAGATGTGTGGGAATGCCCTATTCCCTGTGTGTATTCCCTTTATTTTTCCTAGTTTGGATTTTGATTTGAAATGGTTTATTTCAAGCAGACAAGATATACAAGACATGTGTAACACAATCAACAACAACAAAGATTTGCATCAGTAGTCATGTCAAACATAGGATAACTAGACATCAGAAAATTGACTGCTTGAAAGGGAGTGGGAGGAAGCGAATTTATACAATCCCACCCCGACTCAACCATACCATTTACTTTACATTAGATATCAACCGGTTCGTAACTAATAATCAGGTTCTTATACTGTACTGACAGCATACAGGTAATTAAACATCCTTGAGTAACAATAAGTCATACTACTTTGCATGTAAGTAGAACACTATTTTAGACTTGATTGGAGCTTATGCAAAAATATTAATAATAGAGAATAATGATCAAAAAGAGAACTTTTTTTTTTCTTTTTAAGAATAAAAAAATCAGTGATGTGAATAAATAAAAAATGATAATAAAAACAATAATAGTAGATAAAGAAAAAAGTAAAGATTAAACAAAGACAAAACAAAACAAAAAGATCAAAATCAGTAAATATCAAGTAGATGGTGGCTATCTTCATCAGACAAGTCATCTCTTCAGATCAAGTGTAGAAGGAGGAAACAATAAATGATATGATTCATGCACTTTGGCCCAGACAGTATTCCTGCGTTCATCTGCCTGATTAACAGCCGTCCTTCAGGTTAGAACGGAGTTTATAAAGTTCTCCTCGTTGTTATGACTGCAGACTTTGTGTTGTCTACAGGGCAGAAATCACTGCTGAAAATCAGGTCAAAGTTGATCTAAGAGTCAGTGGTAAATCCCGGGCACCATATTTTCTTGAAATCATTTTTGATTCTTATTTTGATTCAAATAAAGGCTCAGACGTCCGTGACCTCACACTTCTCAAAGTCTTTCATGTTGGTGATGACCACAGCCTTGGACAAGTCAGGTGGACTGAACGGTTTCACACAGATCCTGGAATTCAGCACCCATGTGCTCTGGATCTGTTTTTTTCTGCTTCAGGAGTCTGGCATGCTTAGCCAATAATGCGTGATGTTTCGATAAGTGATCATTAATGAAAATCTCCGAACCTTTTAGCATTTTTCTTTGCTTCATCAGAGCAATTTTGTGCTTTTAATTCACAAACCTGATAAGGATCGCTGGTTTATCTGACTCCTTTCTCCTGGGAAGCGGGTGGCAGATCTCAATATAATCAAAATCCAAGGAAATCCCTTTGGAAGTGAGGAATGATCCGACTTGAGCTTCAACAGATTCGACAGTTTTCATAGCGGCTCCGCTAGAATCCGTGCTAAGGTTAGCTGCTCTAGACTAGGCTCTTGGTTTGAGTTGAAATCCCTCAAGAATGATGTTATTCATTCTTAGTTGTTGATCCGCGTCATTCTGTCTTCTATCCATGAAGTCAAGCCAATTATCCTGTTGTTCATTTCGTACTTTTTCTTGTCGGAATTCCTACACGAGTGCCCTCTAATGCACTACTGCCAACAGTGGAGTTAACTTGGCCTCCATAGCCAGCAATGGAGTTAGCCTAGCCTCCATAGCCAGCAATGGAATTAGCTTGACTGGGATGTCTGCTTGTTTGGCTTGGATATCTACCAATACAGCTTTAAGTTCTGCCAGTTCAGCCTTAGGTGCCATGTTCAGCTCTCTCTGTAGCAGAATATCTGCTGTTTAATATAAGGAATATATAAAAAGAACGCTCCAAATAACGTCAGGAATTGAGAGCCGAAGAAACACTCGTGTGCAGTCGTGACCCGGAAGTTCATATATTTATAGAGAATCAATATCATTCATATACCATTCAGAAAGAGAGAGAATGAGAACAACAATAAATGACTAGTCTGGATAACAAGAACATGACAAATCTTAAACTATACTTACATATGTACAAAGTTGCTCATTGAAACTTTACATGAGTTAAAAACCCTGAAAGAGGACTGCTTTGCAGAGCTTCTTTCTTGTGCTCCCTTTCTGCAGGACAAGGGAGATGAGTTTGGCAATGTGGTGCAGCCTTATCTTCAAAAACACAGACACAACCAATGACAACAAGTTAGAATGATGGTTGTCAATGCCAAATTGTGTCTCCTCAATGTGTTCCCCAAGCAGAAAAACATCTTCTATTCCAATCTCCTCACAGACGATGTGCGTAACTGTCGACACATTTGGAGCTTGCTTTGTTGAAGCCTGGCAAATCACTCTCTCAGCCGCTCTCAGCACCTTCACTTTGCCAAGAGATGGAATCACTAGAATCTCACAGAATCTCTGGAAGTCTGTGTTACGGAATATATGACTTAAAAAGTCTTATTAAGCCTTCATAGCAGAGTGAACACCGGCACCATAGCTAGCGTTAGCTGGCTAAGATTTCGCTGGTGGACATAAATACAGTACAATAATATTGATTTACTGTATCTTTCTTGCTGCACGTTTAGAGTTGTCAAGCTCTGATTTTTAAAAGAAATGGGTCTCTGCTCTGATGCTTAACTAGTCCTTGTGGGGATGACAGGCCTCCTTGCAGTAATTCTTTTCGTCTCATCTTTGAGCCTGTTTGGAAATCACCTTGACTGCAGCTATGAGGGCATGTCAGTACTTTGATCGACCCCCAACTCTTTGCACACACGCATGCGACTATGTGGCAATCGCTTCATTTTTTTTGTTTTTAATTAATCTCCGTCTCGTTTCATCTAACCGAGAGAAAATGTCAGAGCATACAAAACCGAAGTAACGAAGGTTGCTAGAGTCCAGTAACTGCAATTACCGAAATTTAAACTGTAATTCATTGTTACTCCATTACTGACAAAAGTAATTAAATTATAGTCATTTGTTGCTTTGTAATCCGTTACCCCAACACTGGTAAGGGATCACTGTCAGAGGCAGACATGAAGACAAGCTAAACACAGCCGGTGCAACGTCTGACATGTGAATAAACAAACTTCATTGAATTTAAAGGCAGGGACTTGATTGTGATTGGTTGTGAAGAAAGTAAGCACTTCGGCTATTGGCTCAGTGTGGAGTCCAATTAATGACATAAGGAGTGATGAATAAACACCCACCATGCTTGTGGTGAGGTACACACGTGAACAAAATTGTTGGTACCCCTCAGTTAAAGAAGGAAAAACCCACAATTCTCACTGAAATCACTTTTTAAATAAAATTAAATAATCCAAATCAGCCATCACTTTTGAATTGCTGATTAACATAATTAGTTAAAAAAAACAAACTAATGAAACAGGCCTGGACAAAAATGATGGTACCTCTATAAAAGATTGAAAACTATTTGACCAGACTGACATGATTAACTCAGGTGTGTCCTTTAATTGACATCACAGGTGTTACCAAACTCATAATCAGTCAGTCTGCCTATTTAAAGGGAGACAAGTAGTCACTCTGCTGTTTGGTGAAAAGGTGTGAACCACACTGAACATGGACAACAGAAAGCCAAGGAGAGAATTGTCCCAGGACATCCGAAAAAAAATGATAGATAAACATCTTAAAGGTAAAGGCTATAAGACCATCTCTAAACAGCTTGAACTTCCTGTGACAACAGTGGCTCATATTATTCAGAAGTTCAAGACCCACGGGACAGTAGCCAACCTCTCTGGACGCGGCCGCAAGAGGAAAATTGATGACAAATTGAAGAGACGGATTGTTCGAATTGTATCAAAAGAGCCCAGAACAACCTCCAAAGAAATTAAAGGTGAACTCCAAGGCCAAGGTACATCAGTGTCAGATCGCACCATTCGTCGTTGTTTGAGCCAAAGTGGACTTCATGGGAGACGACCAAGGAGGACACCACTGCTGAAAAACAATCCTAAAAAAGCCAGACTGGAATTTGCAAAAATGCATGTTGACAAGCCCCAAAGCTTCTGGGAGAATGTCCTTTGGACAGATGAGACCAAACTGGAGCTTTTTGGTAAGGCACATCAACTCTATGTTCATAGACTCAAAAACCAAGCATACGAAGAAAAGAACACTGTCCCTACGGTGAAACTTGGAGGAGGCTCAGTCATGTTTTGGGGCTGCTTTGCTGCATCTGGCACAGGGTGTCTTGAATGTGTGCAAGGTCCAATGAAATCTGTAGACTATCAAGGCATTCTGGAGAGAAATGTGCTGCCTTGTGTCAGAAAGCTTGGTCTCAGTCGCAGGTCATGGGTCTTCCAACAGGACAACGATCCAAAACACACAGCCAAAAACACCCAAGAATGGCTGAGAGAAAAGCGTTGGACTATTCTAAAGTGGCCTTCCATGAGCCCAGATCTGAATCCCATTGAACATCTGTGGAAGGAGCTGAAACATGCCATTTGGAGAAGACACCCATCAAACCTGAGACAACTGGAGCAGTTTGCTCATGAGGAGTGGGCCAAAATACCTGTTGACAGCTGCAGAACGCTCATTGACAAATACAGAAATCGCTTCATTGCAGTGATTGCCTCAAAAGGTTGTGCAACAAAATATTAAGTTATGGGTACCATCATTTTTATCCAGGCCTGTTTCATTAGTTTGTTTTTTTAAATAATTATGTTAATCAGCAATTCAAAAGTGATGGCTGATTTTGATTATTTAATTTTCAATACATTTTTATTTTTTGTTACTTTTGTAAGTTTCAAGTGATTTCAGTGAGAATTGTGGGTTTTTCCTTCTTTAACTGAGGGGTACCAACAGTTTTGTTCACGTGTGTAGGTCTTCCTTTTTGAAACTGCGCCAAAGCTTCACTCCAAAAATCTCAGCACAAAGTTTCATCACAAAAATCCCTTTCAGAGCAATTTACTGTTTATTTATTTGCAGAAAAATGCATAAAAATGCAACATGAAAGGCTGATAATGTGTGACTGCACATACACACACATTGATAGGAAAAGCTATTAAAACATTCAAAACGTTTAGACAAGTACTTGAAGCAACAAGGCAGCAGTAAAAAGGGAGGATCAAGAAGTGACGGCACGCTTGAAGACTGTCATGAAACAGATGACATCAGCTTCATGTTTGGAGACAGGGGAAGACTCACATTTATGGAAACATTCCCCTCAAAACTATCTAACTGTCACAATGACCATATTAAGAAGATACTCAAAATTTGATACGCCAAATGTATACTTCCTAATTTTTTTAAATTTCAGAAAAACTCTCATTTTAACCAGAAAAGCTTTTGTTTTTTTCCTTTTTCAACCTTTCTTCCTGATGCATGAAGGTGCTGTGGGATCAAAGAGGCCTCCAAATGACAAATGCATGATCAAAATATAAAATAAAAACATATAAAAAATTTCTAAATACCAACAAACATCACTCAATAGAAGAAAAAAAATACAGTTTGGTCATTTTGAGATTTTCAATTGTGACCTCAGGATTGTTTTCAGTCAGCAGTACAAGTGGGAATCCAGTCACTCACATATACATTTGTACAGTTTTGTAAGTTGATGAATACAATGGAAGAGAAAAATATTCAGTCAAAGATGATAAAAAGTCAAGAGATGCAGAAACAGATCTTCTTTGCCAGGGTTCATTAGACTGAAAACATCTGGACAAACCTGCTCCTGGGATGTTGCTATTTTCCGGGTAAAGATCATGTCATAGCTAGATCCCTGGTCTGAATTTAGGAAGAGAGTGCCATGTTTTCAAGCTGTTACTGGGCTGCTGTTTAACAAATATCTGCTTAACAAGCATTCAAGACACAAACACTGAGTTCTGATCATCATTAACAAGAAGCTGTCACTCCTTCAAGTGTCATGTGATCATAAGAGGCAACCAACTGTAGTTATCATGAAACTCCATTTCTACACAACTGAGCAAACATTTACAACAGAAACAAACATGACTGGAAAATATGGTAAGAAAGTCTCGTATAACAAAACCTCCTGTTTACTTTTAAAAACTGAAGTCAAAGTCTCAAAGGTGAAATACAACTTTGCAGACAAGGATGTCGTTCAGATTTTTTTCTTCATATGGGCACAGAGGAACTTTTTAAATTGCCTAACTGCAGTTTTTAGAAACAAAAATCCTCCATCTTGAAGATCATTTTACTTTATTTGTAACAAAGGATAAAGTACATTAAAAATGGCAAAAGATTTGACTCAAATAATTCTGTTTTCATCTGTATTTTGCAAAACAAAGTCAGTGATTATAAACGAACCGAGGCTGAACTTTTTGGTTTTTTAAGTTGTGCTTGGATGAAGTTGTTCCAGCATCAGAGAACATTCAAGTGTTTAAGTGCAAAACTCCTTCTACTTTTTTCCTCTCAGAGTCTGTATTGTAGATTAATGAAATAACTGTGAGAATGTTTTACAACAGGTATTAGCAGAAATTGTGGAAGAAAAATCAAACCAAGAATGGCTCTCTAACTATTTTGTAAGATATTCGTGACGCATGACAAACTAATGCAGAAGCGTTCCTCTGCACCCACATAGAAAAGAAGACACAAACCATCTTTCTTTCACTGTGTGTCATCCACCTAATGCTAGAGCGGAACACAAGAGCACAGAGACAGGCAGGAGTGTCTCTGCATCACCTTTAGGAGTTCAGCTTTGAATTTCGGCTTGTGTTTCCCCTGAGAATGTCAGATCAAACCCAAACAAAACACACAGACCCACACAGTGCAGCAGACACAGCTCCCAACAGGAGTTCTTTACTGGACATTGATCACAAGACAAAGGGCATGGGCCAAATACTGACAAATCAACCATCAGCAAATTCCTGCAATTACACATATAAAAAAGCCTTTAAAAGCGTTCCTCATCACATTGCCTCACTGTTCAAATAAAAAGCAACCGGAGGATCTTCTGGACGGAATCGTGGAGGTGGTCCTTACAAAGTCTGCTTTTGCTGCCGTAATGGCAGCAGGGGGCCGGTGCAGAAGTCCGGTGTTTACATCATATTCACATAAGGCTGTATGTGGAGTCTGGTACACCCTCCTTCAACAAACTTGTTAGATACAGAAAAAAGATGTTGAGTTTTAGGAAAATATTTGAGTCACTTCTTATTTTGAAGTCAGGAGGAATGGAGCTTCAATGTATGTGTGAAAAATCTCTTTTGATCAGATTGAGCATTGTGTTTTGGGATTTTTTGTTTGAAAAGAGCGTAAATGCTCTGTTGATGATTGCAGACTGAGCATGAAGATCTACCAGCCAGCTCTAGCATGGGTATTGGGCCGTGAGCGCGGCTGTGGTGGGCTCTGACCAGTTGAGGACAGACTGTTGCAGTTATACAGGCTGCGGCTTTCGCGGGCTGCACGCCTTTTACCCTGCTCCTCCTTCATAAAAAGCTCCATCATGTGGATTTTCTCCTTGTGGATCTGCAGGCTGATGTCTTTGGGAATATCTGGGATCAACCAGTCCACAAAGTCGCTCATGAGCATCACCACGTTCTGCAAGACACAGAATCAACAGACATTTCTGAGGAGCAGCAACAGTAGGAGTGAAATCAACAAACGGCTTCTCAGATTTGACCAAACTAGTGCCACCACTGGGGCAGAACAGAAGGATGTTGTCACCGTTTTTGTCTTACTAGATGAAGTACAATGAAGAAACATGGAACACATCAAATAACATTCAGCTCTACATTGAAACTGATCTTTTGTCTTAAGAAACTGCACAAAGATACCAAGAAAAAGCAAACAAAGCCAAAAGGAGGATGTTTCTAAAATAGTAAACTAGTCTTAGTTCATCTTTAAAAAAATGTTAAGTCTCTGAGAAAGGATAAAACATCTTCCATTAAAAGACTGACTGCTTTTTACTTTCTAACTTGATGGAACCAGAATGAATGAGAATCCACAAAGACATGGAATCAAGCTTATTTTCAATGAGATGACTTTTTTCAAAATAAAGGTCTATCTTTGAGTTTGCATTCCAGACCGCAGCAGTTAGACTGGGTTCCATTAAACAGACAGCTCAAGGCTCCGCCTTCCATATCAACCAGTAACGTCATGAAATAACCCTGGACTCTGTACAAGTGAAACCATAAGAATGGATGCTGGTTTGAGACCAAATGTAGAAACACCAAATATTGATTTGATTGAGGTTTTTTTTTGTTCTCTTTGAAATTTGTAATTGAAAAAAAAAAATCATATATTTTTTATCCTGAAAGGGTTCTTTGTTTACAGTATTTTTTCAATCCTGCCTCAAACTTTTGTACAGTACTGCTTATGTGTAGGCTTTCATTTGCTGCAGTGACATGAATTATTCTGAGCTGTTCCAAACCTGAAACACGATGACAAAAGCAAGGCGGACTGCTAGAATGGACCAGAACTCCTTGGACAGCTCATAGGGGGTGCTGGACCATGGTGGTTCCCTGTAGTCCTTATATCTGCAGGTTAAACACATTTATCTGTAGCATTTATTGGCTGTTTTGCATTTTGAAGATGTTTAAAGAAATACCCACAAGCTCACATAAAAATTAAATCATAAAACCTTGAAAAAATTGGACAAAATGACATTTTACCTGCAAAT
The DNA here is from genome assembly GCA_014656515.1 of Oryzias celebensis. Lineage (NCBI taxonomy): Eukaryota > Metazoa > Chordata > Actinopteri > Beloniformes > Adrianichthyidae > Oryzias > Oryzias celebensis. The sequence continues at coordinate 27,298,224 of BNCR01000003.1, read as the reverse complement.
CTCTACATTGTAGCCCAAGTGTTTGGGTAATAGGGGCTCAGTGCCTGGCTCAAAGTCACGGACATTGAAAAAGGACAGAGTGTGGTTAACGAAGCCGTGCAGCGTGCCGTCAGGACTGTATGTATACTGGTACACCAGCCGGGGGATAAAGTCAGAGGTGAAGGCGATGACAAAAGCCTGAGGAAAGAAAACCTTGTCAGTTAATAGTTCTTCAGGACAGGAGAAACTGCAGTTTCTCTCTGGGTTTTTTCTGACACGGTTTACACATGTCATGACATGGTTTTCCATTGCCTTGCACTGACAGAAAAAATAGAACATTCATAAATCGGTATGTCACCTTCGTCATGTCTGACGTGTCACGTCATGTCACGTCTGACATCCGTCTCTCCAAATGGAAGGCAGGCTTTACTCCATGGCAAGCAAAAGGGGTCAATAATTGCCAGGAGAAGTGGCGTAAAAAACTTTTACGCACGATTTAAAAGTAGTACGTAAATTACGCTGTCTTGTATTGTCCCAAAACTGGCATAAAAAGTGGCATTTTATCGCGTACAAACCACGCGTCAAAAGCACCATTCCAGTGCGTTAAAAACCGCACATCAAAAGGGGCTTTTTGTTGTGTCACATATGTGTGTCAAAAGCGCTGTTATTTGTGAATAATACAGCAAAAGCCTGTCATTGCTTTCAATTGTTGCCTGTGGCCTACTGATTAAGGTAATTCCCCCCTCTCTTTTTTTCTCATGCGGGAATTGTGAGTTCGACTCCACAGCATTACACAGTGGTTTCTTGCTATCTTTTTCTTTTTCTGCTGACTTTTAGCAAGTGACATGTTGATTGTAGTTAATGTTTCTTTTTTTGCACTTCCTCTTCTTCTTCTTTTTTGTTTTTACATGTATGTATTACATTAATAAACTATTAAAATATCAAAACCAGCTCTTTCTGTTGTCGACAATGAAGACATATCTATTTGTTGTCATCAAATTACCAACCCAACATGCTGTTATGACACAAACAGTTGAATCCGGTTTACAAATTGTGAACTAAACTTTCCTTATAATTTCATCCAGCACCACACACCAACTTTTCTGGAGTGAGGAAGAACTCACTGAAGAAGTAGAGGGCATGGAGGCTGACTGCTTGTGTTTTGAATAAGCAAAGAGACCGGGCCTGTCGATCTCACGCTCCGAACTTCCCTCACTTGTGAACAAGACCCCAGGATACTTAAACTCCTTCCCCTGGGAGACATGTCTGCTTTCATACTTAACATCTTTGTTTGATTTCTTATAGTTGTAAAGATGACTTTAGAGTCCTTCTGTTTTTTCAAAAATGCATTTTTTCTGTTCTCAGATAACAAGATAAGCATGAAATTAACATTAGAAAAGATTGAAGTTGAACTAGATGAGATAGACTCTGTAATGGACTGTTGATGTCCACATTTGTGATGCTTTCCTTTCTCTACTTCCTTCAGTCCTGCTGTGTACAGAGCCTCTTTTCTGCGTTGTCTGCAAGTGTGTCTGAACATGAGTGTATAATGTTCTGCTTTACACTTACATTAACAATGACTGCCACCTTACTGAGGCCTCTCAGAAGGTTGTACCAGATACCTGCAAAAAGTTAAACAGCCAGTCATTATGAAACACATGCAATGAGCTCCATAACTACCATGAACCACTAGATGGCACAAGCCCTTCCTGTGTCATGGAGAGGAGGAAAGCTGCAGCTGCAGCTGGGATATGTTAACATGCAGCTTCTTTTTGGATATTGGTCAGTTAGAATGGAGCTTCAACTTAAGACCCTCTCCAACAAAAATTATGTTTTTAAGATGCCCTGACAATGGAAGACATACATAAAAGAAAATTAAGCTTAAAATAGAATTTCTGAGTAGTTCTTTCTTCTAATTGGGATGAATCAGGAGTAGATTAATAAAGTGCAGTTTCAAAAGGCTCTCTTTGTGATGCAGCAAGTGAAATGGTCAGGCCAAAGACTCCTGCTCCGCTCCATTCTGATCCATTCTGATCTGATTGCAGCTTTGCAGCAACTATGATGTTAAAAATAACAGATTTTTTTTTTGACTAAAAATGCCATAATCTTAATCTAAAGACCGCTGGAAATGCTCTAGATGATTGAATGCAATGTGATTGGTGTGGGACTTAAATTAAACAAATTCACTGAGCATTCTGAAGTTGCAAGTGAAGACAAGAGTAAACCAAACACATATACAACAGAGACTTAACACAGCAACCATCACAGAGGCTGATGTCATGGATCATAATCTAAGTTTTACAATTCAGTTAAACCTTCAAAGTATCTCTCCAACCATTTTTTCTTTTGTAAAATCATCCCCAGTAGTCTTTTAATCATGACTGCAGTTTTTAGCCCAAATTAAAAAAGACTGTCGTTTTTTTAAGACATATTTTATGCCCAGCAGCTCATTAGAAATACAATTCTGTTTTGTGGGCGGGACTGTTGGCTCAGAGCTGATTATGAGTTTGGTAACACCTGTGATGTCAATTAAAGGACACACCTGAGTTAATCATGTCAGTCTGGTCAAATAGTTTTCAATCTTTTATAGAGGTACCATCATTTTTGTCCAGGCCTGTTTCATTAGTTTGTTTTTTTTAATAATTATGTTAATCAGCAACTCAAAACTGATGGCTGATTTTGATTATTTAATTTTCAATACATTTTTATTTATTGTTACTTTTGTAAGTTTCAAGTGATTTCAGTGAGAATTGTGGGTTTTTCCTTCTTTAACTGAGGGGTACCAACAGTTTTGTCCACGTGTGTACGTGTGAGTGGACTACGGTGCGTGCAGAAGGGAGAAGAAACTGTGGTTTTTGTAATTGTTTCATTAGCATGAGCTTTTTCAAGCATCCAGTTCTTTGATCCAATCCAATTTAAATCAAGAAATACTCAGAAACACAGTTTTAATCTTAAACTTCTTGACATAGATCCTCTATTATGAGAAAAACGCTACAAGAAAATGCTTAGAACACAAAAAAGACCATTTTAATTGGAGTGAGTCTTGAGTGAAATTTTGACATTTTCACTGGTAAGACACCTGAATTAAACAAAGAAAAAGAATACACATTTGATTTTTCCATTGACTGTATCTGAGAATTGAACTGAGAGACCCCGCCCACTGGCACTCCAAACAGGAAGTACCTGCTGGTTCCAAGAAGCCAAAATCCCACAGACTTCTATAGAGAAACAAACAGCTATTACTTAGTCATATTTGTCAGAAAAACCACTGTTGCTCTGACAGCTTTTTCTTAAGATGTTCTTGATGATCATATTTTTTGTCATGATTTCTTTTTCTGTAGTGCAAATTATTCAAGTTATAAACTGACCAATTAGTCAAAAAAAATTTGTTGAAGGCTGCTGGCATCCACTTACAACGTTTAAAACTTTTGAAAATTGTGGACTTCCAGCAAGCTCACTCCTGATTGGTGAGCGTGGTTGCCATAGAAAATGTTGACAAGGACTATCTCGGACAATCACTGCTTTTTTTATGTCAGCTGGCTCCAAACCGGCAGCATCCACATCACAAGAAAAATCAGTAGAAGCCAGAAATAAGCCATATTGTATGGATGACGTCACACTAGACCGGTCCAATTCTCTGATAAAGTCAATGGATTTTCCTTATCGAACAGCAATTGAACTAACTGTTCGACTAACTGTTGAAGGAAGCATACCAATGTCTTTGGCTTTAGCTGCCACTGGTCTGCGCAATTCTGTAACAAACTTCTTGGCATCCAAGCGGATTTCAATGATATTGTTGAGAAGAGCAAAGAGTGGAGCCAGAGGGAAGGAGGCCACGAAGAGGGTCACCATTCCAAACTGGATAACTAAAAGGGATCAATGAGAGAAGAAACCAACACAACATGAGTAAAGGACAAGGAGAAAGCATTCAGAGTCCAGCTGACGGAACAAGTTCCATGACACTCTGCAGATGACTGGGGGATTTTACACACTTATTTAAATTGATGGAATATTTGTACTCTTTACTCGACTAGATTTGAATGGACACTTTCCATTACTCATTACATTTACTCGAGTTAATCAAAAATGTAATCGAGTAGAGAGTAAAAATTGCTTATATTTTTGATACTCAGTACAAGTACAAAGTAGCCCAAACAAAAACTTAAGTAACTTAATACAACTGTTAAAAAAACGTAGACAAACTGTATGTTTACATCCCAGGTGTGTTTAATGGCTTTTTTTGAACGAATAAGGGATAAAAACATATTATCCAGTGTTTCATGTAGTTTATTAAAATGAAAGCTTGTCAGATTTACAATAGACCGAACTTTTTCAAACCAGATGGCTTACATCTAAACCATACAGGCTCTTATCTCCTCAGGATGAACCTTGAACTCACTCTCCAATCCTGCACTGTTCCTTCCAGCTGACGGTTCGACCACAACACACACACTTCTTCCATATCAACATATTTTATTCCAGTACGCATCACTAGCAGGTATCAGAAATATTCAAATTCAAAGTCACACATTCCTACTGTCAGATGTCTCCACCACATACAAACAACACCAAATACGGAAAGGAAATTAAATCCAAAATCATCTCTGGATTCACCTGCTACACTGAACATGGCTCTTTTAAACATCAGGTCTCTTTCAAACAAGTCTTTTATAATGAATGATCTGATTGTTGACCATCATTTGAACTGTCTGTTTTTAACTGAAACCTGGCTTGGTACTGATGCCCCAGCTATTCTCACTGAGGCTTCTCCACCTCATTTTAACTTTTTATTTTCAATCAGGGGAGGTAAGAGAGGTGGTGGAACAGCATCAATTGCTCAACAAGGTTTTAAAACTGAGGTTTTCGCCTCAACTGTGTATTCTTCATTTGAGCATCATTCATCCTTGTTTTGCAACCCAACTACTGTAGTAGTCACTGTTTACAGACCACCAAATCCTCCCTCCAGTTTCCTACAAGAAGTTTCTGAGGTTTTATCCATCATTCTCTTAAGGCATAATAGGATTTTAATTACTGGGGATTTTAATCTTCATGTTGACAACTTGACAGATCCTTTTGCCTTTGAGTTTCTAAATCTTTTAAATTGTATGGATTTTACCCAGCATGTTGCACAGCCTACTCACAACCGAGGACACACCGTGGACTTGGTCATTACCTACGGCCTGTCCGCTGGTGTATCTTCTGTTGTTGACTTGGCTGTGTCAGACCATTACTGTGTGTTTTTAAGGTGACTGGTTTTATCCAGCAGGAGGCCTCAGTGAGAACTGTGACGAAACGATATATAAATCCTGAAGTGGCTGCAAATTTTATTGACATTTTAAAACAAACTCCTGCATAGATTTTACCTCAATCCTGCGATTCCTTAACTGACAACTTTAATGACAGGCTGAAGTCTGCCATCGATCTAGTTGCCCCACTGAAAACAAAAATCCTGAATCCGAATCCAAAGACACCTTGGACAAATGGGGCTACTCTAACTCTTAAGAGAATTTGCAGACAAGCAGAGAGAAAGTTTAGAAAAACCAATTTAACAGTCGACTATGACTTTTTTAAAGATCAACTGAAAATTTACAACCATGCTGTCAAACAGGCAAGGACACTTTATTTTTCCAATCTCATCACAGACAATAAACACAATCCCCAGTTTCTTTTTAAAACAATTGATTTTTTATTAAACAAAGATTTGAATAAATCTATAATGGCTCACTCACAGACTACATGTGAGGACTTTGCAGACCACTTCAAGAGTAAAGTCACTGCCATCAGATCTAACCTTCAACCGGTTCGTAGCACTAATTGTAATAGATCCGTGGCGTTGGCTTTACCTGAGGAAACACTGGAGAGTTTTGTCCTGGTTGATGAGAAGATGCTTGGTCGAGTTTTTTCCCAAGCAAACACTACAACCTGCCTTTTAGACCCCATTCCCACTTCTCTTTTAAAAACCCGTTATGGATTCTTTGAGCCGGAACTTTTAGCCATAGTCAACTGCTCTCTTCAGACGGGTGTCTTCCCCACTGCCTGTAAGACGGCGGTGGTGAGGCCCCTTCTGAAGAACAACAATTTGGATCCAAATATTATGGATAGTTATAGACCTGCATCCAACTTAGCATTTTTAGGTAAAATTATTGAAAAAATAGTTTTTCCTCAGTTGCATGATTTTCTAAATAAACATAATATTTTAGAAAAATGTCAATCTGGTTTTAGGACAAATCACAGTACTGAGACAGCCCTTAACTGATTTTAACTGACCTCAGAAATAATTCAGACATGCAGAAACTTTCTATTCTGGTGCTGCTGGATCTTAGTGCCGCCTTCGATACAGTAGATCACCAGATTTTATTAAACAGACTTAGGAGTCGGGTTGGCCTCTCAGGAACTGCTCTTAACTGGTTCCGTTCTTATCTAACAGATCGACATTTTTATGCAAGTATGGATACATGCTCCTCTAGAATCCACAAAATAAGTTGTGGGGTTCCCCAAGGGTCGATTTTAGGACCTATACTTTTTAATTTATACATGTTGCCACTTGGGGATGTCATCAGGAGACACAGGGTTAACTTTCACAGCTACGCTGATGATACACAGCTTTACATCGCCGTGTGTCCTGATGACCTTGAACCTATTTTAGATATAAAGTGGTGGATGGCAGAAAACTTCTTACAGCTCAACCAAGACAAAACAGAAGTTTTAATTATTGGTCCTGAAGACAAGAGAGAGATGATTTTACCCAAACTCACAAACTTTAAACCTTCTCACTGTGTGAGAAACCTGGGCGTACTTTTTGACTCTGAGCTGAATTTTATCCCGCATATCAGAAATGTTGTGAAGACAGGATTTTATCATCTTAAAAACATTGCCAGAGTCCGTCCATTCCTCTCTCTTGCCAGCACAGAGGTGCTGATGCTTTTATTTTTAGTCCTTTAGATTACTGTAATGCCCTGCTCTCTGGGTTACCCAAAAAGTCTCTATCAAATTTACAATTATTACAGAACTCAGCGGCACGAGTTCTGACGAGGACCAGGGGGCGGGAACACATTACACCCATTTTAAAATCGCTGCATAGGCTCCCTGTGCGTTTCAGGATTGATTATAAAGTTCTTTTAATGGTTTTTAAATGTTTCAATGGTCTTGGGCCTTCTTATTTAAGTGACCTGCTTTTAAGATATGAACCCTCGCGGACCTTAAGGTCCTCTGGCACCGGCCTCTTAGTTGTCCCTAAGGTGAGGACCAAAACCTATGGGGAGAACTCATTCCACCGTAATGGTCCTCACCTCTGGAACAGCCTGTCGGAGAGCCTCAGGGCCGCAGAGACCATAGAGGTTTTTAAGAAGAGGCTCAAGACCCACCTTTTTAATTTAGCTTTTTTATGATTTTTAGAATTATTTAATTTGATCTTTTCCTCTTTAGAAAAAAAATGTAATTATTAACTTTTATTTGAATAATTTTATAGTTAATTTATGTACACAATTATTGTTTTAATATACTAACCATATTTATTTAATTATTGATTTTTATTATTATTATTATTTTATTTATTTTTTTTTATTTTATTTTTTTATCATTTTTTTAAAATGCTTTTTATTCATTTATTCTTTAACTCCAGTGTTTCCTCACGGGAATCCGCTCACGGGAATCCGCTGTTCTGGGGTCATCCTGCCTATGGGTGAGCTGGTGCTGCGGTGCTCATTCTCATTGGGGCAGCTGGGGTACCTCCACGTTGAGGGGGCTCTGGTCTGCCCTGTGTTGGGTAGGGCACTGCAGTGATGACCCCTGTGGTTGGGCTGGACCTTGGAATAAACGGATCCCCTTAATATTGTTTCTCAACAGCAGTACTGAGCCAGACTTTTTCCTTAGAGCTGCAGTTTTGAGTCTTTGTTCAGTTTTCCTGTGGGGGGTGTCATATATTGTGGGGGCTGGGTGGATGAGGGAGGAGCTGGGGAGGGAAGGGTGGTTGTAATTGTAATTGTATTTTTTTTTATTGTTATATTTTTATTATTATTTTTACCTTATTATATTTTTATGTTATTTATTTATTTTTATGTAAAGCGCCTTGGGTTTTCACAAGAAGGAAAGGCGCTTTACAAATAAATAAAGTTTGAAGTTTGAAGTTTGAAGATACTGTAAGATTGCACAAATTGTCTTCTGTCTGTGAGACTGAAACCTTTGTCACTACTACAAACATCCAAACTACTGATTTATGTCATGGATTATTCTACACTAATCCATCTGTGGCTTAACATCATTATACTGTGGTGGAAAAAGCTGCTTACATTCTCCAATCTGATCTCATACACAAAAACACTATCTGCAATTAAATCAACATTGAAAGGTGATTTCTGCAGAGGCTGTTTTCTATTTTCTGGCTCAAGGTCAGCTGTTTCATTAATAATGCTTTATTATGGAGTAAGATGACTTCAAAAATGAAACGTAAAACAAAATGTTGCATTCGTATCTTATTCAAAGTCGTACAGTGATATAAGCCCTGTTCTTGTCTGCGTTCTTGTGTACTGTATGAGTGTCTCTGTGTGCACTTCTTTGAGTTTCAGCAGAGGTCCAGCTCCTCCACTGCTGCTGACCCCGTCCCTCCTGCAGAGCTGATTGAGGCAACAACCCTCCACCAATCACCAGGCTGGGTGGGAAGCTCAAAAGCTCCCAGGAACCTCTGCTCGAGTGGTGGCTGAATTCCTGAGAGGAATTGGATTCTCAGCCTGCCCCTGCTGTCTGCCTGGCCAAGCCTGTGAAAGCCTCTGGTTTCCCCTCCTTTGTTTCATTCTAGTTTTTCCTCTTTTGTTGGAATTAGCATCTTGTGGGTTTCAAACATTAAGTCAGCCTTTGGTTGTTTTGTTGTTTTTTTTTTTTTGGTAACACCTGCCACCTGTCATCCAAATAAATGGTTGTGTGGTCAATTTACGCTGCCCAGTTTTTCATTACTTCTGTATGTTACCTATTTTCTCCCTCCGTTCCAAGATGGGCTGTGACATGCACAAAGTATTCATTTGTTTACAACGTTGTTTATGAGGATACAGTTCATTCTGATATTTAAATTAACCTACACTTAAGGATCTAGACGCTGCTTTAAAAAGCAAAGCTAAAGGATGTGCCCATGAAGTAAACCTACACAACATGAGGTAAGAAATGATCGAGTCTCCCACTGTCCATCTATCATCAAGAAAAATAGGAAATGATGAATTGAACAAACATTAATCCTTATGAATTTAAAGCTCTGCAGTCACTTCCCTTCATGACGTTTAGTTTCTGATCAGCTTTTAAGAGGACACTTTACCCCACATGGATGTAATTTTAAACTCACAGCTCTATGACTACCAGCACTGAGAGGCCTTCGTGTTATTTTCACTGTTCAGTATTTGTGGACAACAGTCCATAACAGACAGGTAACTGAAGATTTGTGCTGTCAATCGATTAAAAAGATTCATCAGATTAATCACACTTTTGGATTGGGATTAATCACGATTATCTAATAATGTTTTACTCTGTAATTTTATACAACAACATGCGGCTTTTGAACAGAAAAAGTCCAGAGAGAACATTTTCCTTCATTTTTATCGTCTGAAATGTTTAAATTTGTAAAGTGTTAACTCAAATATCCCAGGAATGTAATTTGCGAACAAAACACATCAACAGTAAGATAAGCAGAACTGTGAAGATTTTAATGTCTGCAGTTTTACTCCAGGAAAACAAAGATGCTGATATACAGCTATAAGAAACAAACATTGTGTTTCTGCTCTTTAAACAGTCCGGGTGAATGCTCTTATCTGATTGGATGGAAGGTGTTGACGCGCATCTAAAAAAGATGTTCCGATCCCAAGATCCCAGCTGTATTCCTGCTGGCCACCTGCAATCTTCTCTCAAACAACATGAAATGCTTTTTACATACGAAGTATAAAAGCCAAGCGAGCTGCTGGATGACCTCCGCTGTTGTTGTTGTTGTTGTTGTTAACTTCACCCTGCATGTGCCGTGATAGTCCAACTAACACTCATCTGAATTGCCTCGGCCATTGTAAACTGGACTGCTTAGTGGAAATGAGGCCCTGATGTTCAATCAGATCTATGAGGGTAGGGTCAAAGTGAGGAAAGAAGGTCTCAGCTGGCAGATTCAGCTGCTATGTTTGAGCAAATCATTGATCATTAGAGTAACGAGTGTATGCAGAGTCTATGTTCCTGTTTGGACTGTTATAGCCTTGTGAGGATGGACCAAGAGGAACTCTTTGGACCTGTGGGTTTAGACGAGGAACTCATCCATGTGTGATTCATAACAACCCAAAAACCCAAGAGAGGGACCTCATATTTTGACTCCATCTCCTTGCAGGACCTCATATCGCCCTTACATCTCACTTCAAGGACTTGTGATGGCACGAAAATTCTATTTGTTGGCTTTTTTGTATTTGGTGAAGTGGCCTGTGTGTTTCTGTCACCACAAACCCAAGCAACGCATCAGGCATGCAGCTGTTCAGCTCCTCTGCAAATGCAAACGGCTTCATTTGCTTTTTGTGATCGTTTGAAGTTGGATGGAAGCTGTGGTCATTTTCAACTGTACTAAGGCATCAATATCTCCCAGTGTATCTGGTTCCAATACTTATGTTTCTGAAAAATGTGTTGTGTGAAAATTCTATTTTTATAGAAAGGTTTGTTTAAGGAACAGACTAAAACAGGAATTAGCGTCTAAAATGAGGTGATATCAGTCAGAGAAAACAGGGACTGACATGCTTTCATGATGGAAGGAGGCGCCGCTGCCGTCTGAAGTCATAAATAGGTTTAGAAGGTAAGAAGTTTTAAATTATTTTTTGTTTACCATTCTTACTGCATTATGAATGTTGTTCCCAGGGCCCCACCCATAAACATTAACAAAAGGTTAATTCCTTGCTGGGTGCTACAAGTAGAAATGATTGACTGAGAAATCATGAAAGAGGAATTCAAGCAATTTTAGAAGACAAAAGGAGGAGACATACAGCAGCACAAGTCAGGGAGGGTTTAAGTAAGTAAATCAGCAATAGGATAAAAAAACAAAACTCACTCATTTCCATGTACTCGGGGTTGAGGCCAGCAAAAGGAAGCAGTAGGTGGTCTTTCTGGTGCCGTTGCAGGATTTTATTTTGCTTCTCCTCTTCCTGGGGATCCATCTTCCTCTTCTGAAGCATTTTCTTCAGCTTCCTTTCCACGTATCAACGAGAGAAAGTCATGATTCAGCTTTTTGGAGGTTTCAACTATTTAACGTCAACAATCACAAACAGACATTATTAAAGGGCCTATATCATGCAAAATCAACTTTTTGAGCTTTTAAGTGCAATATGATTATTCTCATTTTATATATATATATATATATATATATTCCTCATTATAAACAACCCCAAATTGGTATTTTGATCCATTCACGCGTTTCTGAGCATTCCTGTAAAACCCTGCTCTCTGAGCACCAGCCCCTTCAAGCCCACAAAAATGAGCAGGTCCTCACATTCATATGTATGAAAGTAAGGACAGCCCCTTCCAGGAAGAGTCTGCGCTGCCAGCAACGGCCCAGGTTAATTTTCTAAGCTAACAAGCTTACTTTCCTCCAGGAGTAAGCGGTGATCGGCGAAATACTGTTATTGTATTTTCACAATATCCACATCCATTTTTGCAAAGGTTCAGATGCAGTTTGTTTTTGTGGAAAAATGCAGACACGCTTTGAGTAGGAAAATTAACTGTGAAAATAACTAATATTTCAGAAAAAAGCGTTCCTTACTGTGCCAAAGGTAATATACAGTATAGTGTTATTATATATGGAAATAGTTTACTCTGAAAGGCTTAAGAAAAGCATGATGTAATCCTTTCAAATGTGCAATTTGTATACAAATGTATGTGGAAGCAGTTTGTTGTTTGGATTAATGAAGGTAAACTGCCCAATCCTTTGGTTCCTTTAAGGCGGAGCTTGTTGTATGCTGGTTTAAGTTAAATAACAGATGTTTTTCATCACTGTTAAACTTTGCAATTGGTCAAACAGAAATAAGAAGAGTTTTTTAGTTTAAAGGAGATCACAATCGAAAAACAGAGACAAAAGTAAAGTGAAAAACATTTTAAAATGTCCTACATTATTCAAAGACTGGACTGCATTACTGGAATTCTCAAGACTTATTAAAGTAACATCTTTTTTTGGCTCAATGTGATTTAATAAGAAATGAATCAGAAAAAAAATCTGTGTTTGATTGTGTCAAACTCACGGGATGCCAATCTCAAAAAGGTTGTTCTGGATGAACTGCTTGCCAAGCATAGTGATGCACAACTGGATGCACAACTCCATGAGGCAGCCTGCATGAGCACACTTAGGAAAGCCACAAGAAAATGTCCAAACGGAACTCAATTAATGCAGTGACAAGAACACAACAAAGTGCATTTTCAAAACAAGAGAGCAAAAACTGAACATGAATATTAGTTAATAACATCTTAACATTGACATATTTCACTAACCATGAATGCAATCTTAAAAACATGTTATTCTCCTGTTTCGTCTTTAGAATAAACAAGTTTATGATACTTCATAATCATGTCATACTGAACACAAATGCTGCCTTTGAGTAGAGACTTTGTCAATATTAGAAGAATGATGCACGATTTCATCTGGCTGTTTGTTTTTTAAATAAACAACATTCAGATGCACACATGCTGAAAAGTGAAAAAATCAAAAGAAACAAATAAAGATGTATTTAAATGATGTCATCTGCAAAAAAAAATTCTCCTCACAGAAGAAAATGTATTGTAGCTCATTTTTCACAGACATTCCAGTGGTTCCAATGAATGTGATGGAATCAAGGCCTTTACACCAAGTCCTGGAATATCAGGACCAGGGGTTGCCTTTTTAGATCTTTACCTAAACCCTTTTCTTCTGCCACAATTGATGAAACAATACTGAGAAAATAGCAGTAAAATACACTGCTGCACTTTAGCCCAGTGTCTAACACATGAACTGTCACTGGTTTCCAGCAGGATGAACAAAGGATGATTTAGCTGTTAAAGGAATGAGTGCAACGACACTTCAAATCCGTGTATCGTTCGTTCATTTGTTTTTTTCAATTTAAAATCAAAAAGGAATCAAAATCAAAAATTGAAAAAAACGAATCATTTTTTCGTTTTCCGATTTGTGTCTTAAATCGAAAATGGAGCAAACGGAAAACGAGCGTTCAGTTTCAACCGGAAGTTGTTTTTTTTAAAGTGCTTTATTGAGAACATACAATGCGAGCTGCGGATGCTAACGTGGCAAATTTAGAAGAATGCTCAGGTTTAGTGACAGAGTGCTTTCAGAAAAGTCAAACGCAGGCAGAGATTTCAGAAATGTCTGTGAGAAGATTCTGTTTGAAGCTCCAGCTCCGGAGAAAAAGACATGATGGACGGACAACTTGAAGTTGTACTTACATCAGCGTAAGGTAAGAATGACCCTTAAAAGTATATTTATTTTATGAATAATACACAATGTAATACTGGGGGGTTTACTGTATCTGCATTTATCTATGTAATATTTTACCATAATCATACGACAGTTATGTGCAAAATAATATATATTGAAAATAAATAAATGAAATTGTATTTAAATAGCAAATCAAAGAGTCAGATACTTAGAACAGAACATTTTAGATTGTAGGCAGAGGAATACGATCATGTTTGACCCAAAGAATGTATTTGAATCAGGTTTAGGTGTTTTGACCCCTCTCTAATGCTTTTCTTGTATAACCTGTTTTCTCTTCATTTTGCTGAGCTTGATTCCTGAATAAAAGACCAACTGCAGCTGCTGGGTTTTCTTTTTCCAGGGATTTCAGTGGAGCTGGAGTCCAGTGCTAAGTCTGTTTTATCTTTTCCTCACTAGTTCTTTAAAAAAGTGATGCTAAAAGCTTTTAAAATCTCCTTTTTTGGAGGAAGGGAAATAATCTGAATTGTCTCTCTGCCTACTACATCAGTCCTGAATAAATGAGAGAGTAAATTGGCCAGTGATCTGCATCTACAGGTTTAGTAAAAACAGGCTAATGTCCATGTACATTTGCAGATGATGCTTTTATGTCAGAGAGGTCCTCAGAAACCTGATGGTCCTGGAGCTTCTTGGTCAGAATGTTCCTCAGATCCCTCTGGATCAATGTCTTATCTCCAAATATTTTAGGATTACTCCTGAAGGGACACAGCTCATTAGATTATTGGAAAAAAAGACATAATGAGTGCATATTCCTATTTTATTATTGGTGATGTTGCAGTAATGCAAAAAAAAAAAATTCACATTATTTAGTTTTAATCTATTTTAGGAGTTTTTTTTTAAATACAAGTTTACACACCGTATTGATTACTATCAAAATAATTAAGATAAATGATCCACTGCAACAAACAAAAACCATTATTAGAATATTTCCAGAATAATCCTGTGAATTTTTAAAATTAAGTTGATAAACATGCAACGTAATGCCTCCTTGTTTCGTGGTGGCCCTTTACAACGTTATTACCGACAACAGGAACGGTTTTCGGGTTCCTCTTGTGCATCCCCGAGTTTCAGTTCACAACAGTTACTTGTCAAAGCAAAACTTCCAACAAAATGACATCGTCAGAGACATGTGACGGAAAAAAGATTAAACTGATTCTTACCTGGAAAGTGACTGAATTATTTTCGGTTACCATATCCTTGGGTCTCTGGGTTTCCTTTTACGGTCGCAAAACAACAATATAAGATCTTTTCCCTTTGTTGAAAGACAACTGATAGCACGAGCAGTGGATCAACTTTCAAAATAAAACTCCACGCAAACTACTTCCAGTTGACCCAACATTCCAGACGAAATTGCGAAAAATGAAACTGAACGCTTGTTATTCCGCTTGCTCCATTTTCGATTTAAGACACAAATCGGAAAACAAAAAAATGATTTTTTTTTTTCATTTTTGATTTTGAGACGAAAAAATGAAAAACAATCGGTTTTTCATTTTTTCGTTTTTGACTTTAAATTGAAAAAACGAACGAACGAACGATACACGGATTCTTCAAGCTGCATTGCACATTGGTCTGTAGACTTCAAAGAACCATTTTCAAAGATTACCTCTTCCATTCTATAGGATCCAACAACATACAGGTATTTTCCAGGTCTCCCAACCAGTCTGAAAACAAACAACTACACATCAGAGGACATAGGCTCAGAATAGACGCTGTTCTTAAAATGGACACGTCCACCGAAAATGTTGGTTAATGTTGCCATTCAGCATCAATTACCTGCCCCTAAAAAAGGCCAAGTAGACAATGGGTGTGAAGGCATTGACAAACTTCAGGATGAAGGTTTTAAAAATGAGACGATTGTCAAAACTCTTGTCGGTCTTTGGAACCTCTGAAAAACAGAAAATGTCACATCATCTTTCACAAATATATAGACTGTTGTGTTTTCTAACAAAAAATAAAATATACAGAGTGAGAAAGTTCAATCAAAACATAAAATCGTTTCAGCTGTGCCCCTTTAGTCCCAGAAAAACAAGTTACATTTCTTATGGGCACGAGATGAGACATTTGCACTTTTTAGAAGTATTGGTGTTTCGTACATCTGAGTTATATTTATATAATGAATATTCATAATTTTGTGTATAATATTCTTTAAAAATTTGTGTTTAACTTGCTTCTGTTCAGAACAAAACAGGTGTTGGCATGAGCACAGGTATGGATGGAAGAAACATGTTTAGGAAACACATTTGCATTATTTTAAAGTGAGGGTGTTTTTCTTTCTTAATCAATAAAAAAAAATCAAAAAAATGTCAACAGCAATGCTTGATTCAGTCAATCCAGGCAACATTTCAGTTTTTCCTTTTGCCTATGTGATGCCATGAAAGGCCTTACCCAGGATGGTCAGCCAGCGAGCAATTTTGGCATAAATTTCATCCAGGATGATGATAATGATGACATTGATGACGGCTGCAGTGCCTTTGACAGTGGCTCGGATGTTGGACCGCCCTGCAGCACTGCTCATATGCAGGGCAGCCTTAATGCTGATCCGGTACAGGATGACACCAAAGGCCATGGTAAAAGACAAGGTGATCTAGAAGAAAAGGAGAAAACATCCAAGATGACCATCTCCTGAAGAAAAGCTCAGACACATTTGAGATGACTGCAGATGAACTTATTGCTGCCTAAATGGTCACTGAGTTGTTCATACTAGTCTGTGCAACTGAGAAAAGCCCTTTGGTGACTCATAGAAAAAGCTCTTTCACTCCTTAGTACTTCTTCAATGATGCATTCCAAAAAATGAATGCTTTGATCATCACGGCACATTCACCGACTTTAAAAACACAAAAACAATCAAACAGGAGGACAGATCAGCTCCTAGCATCTTTTCCTTGATGTGTGCAGTAACTGTTAAAAGCAATTTGAGTGTGAGTGCTCTCAAAATGAACAACAGCCATCATGGGTTTAGTGTGCACTTAAGCCAAGCCTCCACATGAGAAGCAGAAATTCACCTGAACCAAAAACATGGAAGTCACATTTCCTCTGTTCGCTCTGTTCGTGGTCAGGATGACATCATTTTCATGTTTTGAATATTTTATCTGAGTTTGAGAGGAAATCAAACTCAGAGGCTCAAAGTCATAACCAGTAACTGGGTTACTGAAAACAATAAAGTGTGCTGCTGAGGTAATGAAAAATGCTTGCAATAAACAGTTGCAGTTGTTGAAAGAAAATAACTCCTGGCGGTTTCATAAAAGAGAAAGGCATAAAAACCTTGTTTCCATCTGGACCAAAACTCGGCACTTGTAAATGTTCGAGCTTGGTGCTGCTGTAAATGTGTGCCTGTCAGGATTTCAGTTGTTTAGTTCAGTCGAAAGAGCTCTAACCTCATCTAAACTCAGTTTTAAAAGCAGTGGTTACGCAGAGCTTAGTGTCCAATAACATGCTGATCAAAGGCCAAAGACAAAAGAAAAGACTGATGTTACAGTGAGATTTTCATAATAAAAGACGTTTTGCTGCTGTTACAATCTGCCTACATTTACCATAAAGGCCATCATGGCCACAGCTGTAATGTAAGCCGGCATTCTGTCAGTGCATGTCAGCTTCACCTTCTCCTCCTGTAAAACATGCAGGCATAAATATATCAGCAAAGATAGACAAGTACTGAATGAAGAAGATATCCCACTGAAACGGAAAGATCTGACACGACTGCAACTTTAAAAAACTGTTGTCCAAAGTAGGATGAGCCACTAGAGTACGATAAAAAAAAAATGTTGGAGGAACAATTTAGTTTTCCCTGCTACAAATCCACAAAACATCCAGTCCAAACATCCTCACGACTAACATGAGAAGTTAGGACAGAGGCGCAGAGTACATGGAAAAGACTGAGACCAAAGTTTACAGTTCTACCTTTGGAGCTGACTGGTCTTGTCTCATGGTCTTCTGCATCACCCGGATTTCATACTCTGCTCGGTTGTGATCCTTCAAAAAGGTAGAAATAAAATCATTAGAAAGAAATTACCAAGAAATTCAAACGGTAGAGAAAAATCCAGCCGGCGGGTGAAAAGAAGTGCATGTATGATGAAGTGTGAGTGAATGAGTGAACATGCACTGCAGATAACCAGGAAGGCGGAGCTTGAAAACAGGCTGCAGTTCCTCAAGAGTCTGTGCCACCAGTGAATGAGTGAGGAAATAAAAGCAGAGTAAAAAGTTCACTTCTGGCCTGAAGGTCCCTCCAGCTTGCATTCATGTAATTGAAGAAAGTAGAAAAATAGACAAAACAGCCTTTGGTTACAATTTATGCTTCAGACATTAGATTCAACACTCAAAGATCATTTTAGCCAAAATGATCTCTTTGACCAGAGAAAGATAAACCAAATGAATTCATGTCAGTTTGTTATTGTCTTGAAGTAAGCATGAAGCCTCTGAAGCCCTGAAGACAGTCCTATAAAGAGACAAATCCCCACTTTGGAAAAGCACACAGGTACTGTTGGGGATCCAGAAGAGAAGCTGTACAATTCAGCATTTCCTTTTTCTCTCCTCAAAGAAACAAAATGAGATTCTACTAAATGGAATGTAAAAACAAAACAAAGCAAGAATTTCCAGCCCAAATCTACAGACGCTTTGTGTCATCATAGACTGCAGAAAAGGATAAAAAAAGAAGGTTTTATGAACGTTAGCTGAGAATTTAAGATCAAATTAATCCTTTTACTCCGTTCTTCATGTAAAAAAGTCTCCTCGAACAACAAAGTTGTTGGAATCATTCATCACAATAACCGTGATCCTCCAGTTCCAGGATGTTATGTACACTGTTGGTCGGAACACTGGGTTTTCACGTTGAAAACATTCTGCATTTAAAGCCTTTCAGAGAGTAAAAGTGAAACTAGATTTCAGGTAACAGATCATCCATTCAGAGGACTCGTGTTTCTCAAAGTTTCCCGGATGGAAGCCTCTAAATGGATGCAGCATTTATAAAGGGTTAGATCAAGCTAAAATCGTACTTCCAAACTCCAAACTAACAACCAAAGTAAATTATTACTTCAGACATGATAAAGGCTTTACAAATGTAAAGACATTAAGTAATGTGTTCTTCATGCATACATAACATTAAGTAACTGCACAGGGAAACATTTACTAAGGCTTTCTTATGCATTCAATAAAACTGAGAAATATGTTGACCTTCTTCTGTATCCGGTTGACCTGAAGCCTCTGAAGCGGTGCAGCCTCCTGACACACAGATTGCCCTCCTGCTTTGTTCTGAGCAAGTTGCAGACCCACTGGGTGCATCACTGCTGTTTCTGATCTACCCCTCAACATCAATTACATAATAATACTTTTAACAACATTTGCAAATGTTCTGCATTAATAGAGCATCACTTAACTGAGAGTCTCAAAGTATGGAAGACTTGGGCATTTTTTCTCATCTACATTTACTCCTTAAGTACAGCTGTGTGCACTGGTAGCAGCTTTTGTTCTACAAAGACAGTGAATGGCACATTGTTAGTGCATGAAAAGAAGTGAGAAAGAAAACATCTAGTTGTGAGTGACATAAGCTTCTATGAGGCTTTCAGCTCAACCAGCCAATGTGGATGAACCTCAGAGAGTGGTCATAGGCCCACCGCCACAGCAAAGTTGAGAGAAGGATGTCGTGTGAAACACTTTGAGAGAACAAAAATGTAAGCTAACACCCGGACAGGAAGCAGTCAGTCAAGCAGAAAATTAGCTGGAATACAAGACTAAAGACAACAAGTTAAAGTCAAACCTTATGCTCCTCCTGTGAATTAAAAAATGAAAACAAAAGGAGATGATGTCAGTGTCCAAAGAAGATATCAAATGAATCCCAGACAACAGAAATGTGTTATATTTAGGTGATGCTCTGTAGATCGACAATAGTATGTGAATAAAAGCGTGACAGGTTAAAAAAAAACACATGGATGATTTTTTTTTAAATTTTCCATTATGGAGGATCAGGAAGTAAACAAAAAAAAACATCTTTCATCAAAATTCAAAGAAGCTTCTGCTTTTTATATTTTTTTACTGAACGTTTCTACTCTAAAGAAGCATTTTGAAGTTCCCAAAGAACAACCAGTCAGAATTCAACAGTCATGAGTCAGATTGTTTCCAGGTGGATTTTTTCCTCCAGACTGGAATGGGAAAGCCATAAACTAACCAGGTTTAGAGGAAACGAATCCAAAAACCCATCATGATGCTGGAACAGCTAACATAAATCAACATATATCTGCAGATGTGTTCTCATAAACATGATTATGAATACATTATTAGATCCTTTTACTAAAGTGCAATGTGCTTCTTTTTCAGTTTCTCATATAATTATTGTTAGTGAATGGAGCTGAATGAATTACCAGCTCAGTGACTTTGTGGTAGAGTGTCCACCTCTTCAGTATAAATCTACGCTCAGATCATACCAAAGACTCTTAAAAATGGGACCCACTGCCTTTCTGCTCGACACTCAGCTTAAGGGGGTTGGCTTGAGGGGTTATACCATCAAATGGTTTCTAAGCACAGCTGTCTCTGCAGCTTGCCACCCCCTCCAGGGGATGGGTCACATGCAGAGACCAAATTTCACACACCTATGTGGGTAACAACTAAAAGTTCACTTTTAACTTTAAGCTGTTACATTATTCACGGACCAGTTAAAAGCATAAGGCTTTTGTTTTGATGTTTCATAACATTCCGTTTGTGCTGCATAAAAAGGATTCTTGACAGATTTTTATGAATGGAAAAAAGAAGGAAATCATGTTGCTGGTTTGTGACCAAAATCATTATGAACTTTGATGAACAGAATATTTGCAACACATTTAAAACTAAAATGCAAGTTATGCACAAAAGTAGCAAGAAGTTCTTCTTACCTCTTCTTCTTCACTAAAACCAGTCAAATCCCAGATGTAATTGAGCCTCATTTGTCGTCTCTTCCAGTGCTCCATAAAAAGAACAGCTGAAGAAAAAGAAGGGCATCGAATTAAAAAAAACAATATTTTTTTCCAAATAAATGAATACACATCTGGGATTTTTATCTTCAATTCTTAGCAATCAATAGCTGGTTTTGCATGTGCAAAATACCTATAATCAGATCAAAGTTCAGATTAGAATAGAACTGTGTACATGGGCCCTGAAAAACTTTATCTGATTAAAACAAGCGGTTACATGCGCACATCATTTTGATATGCACAGAACTGTTTAAAATACCGGAGACGTCCGTAGAACAGAAATAGGGAGTTCCGTTGTAAACAAGCAAAGCTGCAGCATAGAGCGAGATGAACTTCTGAGCATGCTTTTATTACTGCAACTATTATTTTATTTATTGAACATTCACACATAATGGTTGTATGCACATAATTCGCACTGCGGCCAGTGCTTTATTCTTGGCCGCATTGACCCGCATGTACCGGTAGAAGGGTTAGGGTTTGGTCAATACTTACCAAAAACAACATTTACTCTTGAAATAGCATCAGCCTTTATTTTGTCCAGACATAACATGGATTTACATGATTGCACCGCCAGCTAAAAGACCCCCCCAAAGCCGTTCGGAGACATAGTTCTCCAGCAGCTCGCTCACTCAGAGCAGCCGGACGGACTGCGCTTTTATTCTGATCAGGCGTTCATTCCGATTAATTGTGTCCATGTAAACGCAGCTAGCAAAAGGTTGATCAAGATACTTTACCCAAATGATGTATTTAGATTATAACAATGCTTCATCACTGACAGTTTTGTCAAAAGCACATTGATGATGCTTTTAGCCTGTTCTGCACTGAGCAAAGAGCTTAAGGATACCATCATCCAGCGTCAAACCACTGTAGGGGAGTGAACCCAGGTTGCAGCTCATGGAGCTTAGCCTCTTCCCAGTCACAGACAAAAAAAGGGCACTGTGTTGATTACAATCCAAACATGGAACACAAATGACATGCCTTCATTTTCCATTCATTTAAGTGGATTCTGAGTGTCCACTGAGTATCTCCTGAGGCTAAATTCAAGTGCAGTGTGTTCTGCTCTGCTGGCACACTGGAAAGATGAGGCTGAACAAGGAGAGTAGTCATCAACCTGAAGAACAAGTAAGGGACATACTAGGAAAACCCACACATTCAGTAAAAAGTTCTGCTTCAACACATTTCCTTCCTTTCTCTGTCACAATGCTTAAAATCTTAGAGTTACAATCATTAAAATGTCAACATGGAAAAAAAACTATATCTTCAATGTCGAGAAACCAAAATGATTCATTAACTCATGAACCTAATAAACAGATAAAGATGGTTAGAAATAAGCAAATGCTTAAAAACATTCTAAATGAATGAAGGTCAGGATCCTAAAGTAATGAATGTGTTTCTGCAGATCCACAAGTCAAGAGGCTTCAGCCAACACAGCACTCTTCCTTAGCCTGAACCCCCCCTGCCGTTGACAGATGGCAGCGAATTTGGCAGAATATCACAGAAACACCACCTGCATCTAACCATTTTGAGATTATCCTGGAAATGTTCTGTGTCCCTCTGGTTCCGTAATCCCAACAGCTATTCTGCAAACCAACAGCAGCTTCTTTTATCAATCTGACGGTAGCATTTCTGTGTTCTTACCCCAGAGAGCCATGAAGATGGAGAAGAACACTGTGGCCTCATTGTCGAACAGGTGGCTGGCTCGAGCTGTGCCACATGCAGTCACCAGCTTCCAGTAGCTACAAGCTCGGTCACACAGTGGACACATGGTGATGTTGTTTCTGGGATCACAGATTTCCATACTAACAGGAGCAGGGCAGAAAGAAGGAAGGGAGCGGTCATTTGGAGAAAGAAACAGTGGGAAACAGTGGGAAATCTCACACAAATACTGGGATTCTGCTGCGTGAACACCTCAAACATGTAGCATTGATGTCCAGTTCTAGCAATGAGTTTGCATGTTGTTTTCTTTTGTGTGTGAGACTGCTTCTATTCTTAAATATGATCCTTTTCTAATGTAATTTTTTCATCCGATCCTGATTCCCTACGATTTAAATAAAGAAATAGTCAAGAAATGTAATTTTAAGCTTAATTTTCTTTAAATGTATCCTCCATCATTACAAGATGCCACAAGAACATGTTAAAAAGACAATTTTCATCAGAGTGGGTCTTTAAGAAAGACTATAAAAGCCTGATGAAAGTTTGGGACTTTGGGACCAGTGGTCATTTAAATGTATCTGGTATTTCAATAATCCCAGGATATCAAAACCTCCTACAGGTTTTAGTTTTCTTCATGAATGGGGAGGGAGAAGGGTGTTATCTCATTTTCTAACTGTAAGCAGGCGTATTTTTGAAATGTGCTTCCTGCACAGGGATGGTTACATTTTCCTGAAGACAATAATTGAGGAGCTCAAACAAAACCATAACAAAGGTTAGAAAGGCATGAAGACACTCACACAGTGGTAACAACATAAAGTAAACTTTGTATCTTTTAAAAAAATAACAGGATTTTGACAAATCAGACCTGGAGTGTCAATTGCTGCTGGAAAGTCAAAACCTGGGTACCTGGGTATGTTGCTGTCAACTGTGGCACAGCCGTAGAGGAACACAATAACTCCAACGATGGAGGCCGGGATGAGCATCTGTGTGTACACCCCTAACCAGGCAAAATACAGGCCAACCTTCTCTCCAAAATACTTCCTGTGGGAAGAAGTAAATGACAATTCATTGGCCTGAAGTTCACCATGATCTTTGTGGATGTTCCTTGATGCCCTTTTATCACAGGATTCTGTTTGTTGAGGAGACTGGACAATAAAGATTAATCTACAAACACGTTCACTGCATGTTCAAGTAGTTGTCTAATGCCTGTTTGAGAATTCAGGTTGATGGTGTGGTGACTTCAGAGGTAGGGCAAAAAGCCAAAACATTTGATGTTGTTTAACCAGAGTTTGCCAGTTTAAAGTTCAGGTGAACTTTAACAACTGAACTGCCACAAAAGTGGAAAAAACAAACCAAAGCTATACTTTATGTGTCCACAACATGGAACCACACTTAGATCTAAGCAGTTCTTCAGGATCTGGAACAGATTAGTCTTGATCGATCAAGATGCAGGAGTTTCTCTGAAGAGAAACAAAAATCCACCAATCACAGCACGTGAAGACCCATCCCAACACACCCTCTCTACTACTCGTTCACGTCCTTCTTTTCTGTCCACTTATGAAAGTTAATATAATAGTTGATCTAGATTATGAAGGTGACACTTCCCTTGTACAAGAAGACCTGAAATTGTTAATAAATCAAATGGAATCTGGGCTCTTCTCTGACCATCAGCTCAAAGGAAAGGGAACCATTTCTTTCTCATTTCGAGATCCTGATCAGTCAGCTCACAATGTAGATTCCCTTAAGAGCGATGAGGTCTGTGCTTTCCAGTGCAGACAATCACACCAGAACTCAGAAGTTCACCTGCACCTGAAGGAGGGTGGACATTCATTTGAGGATAACAATCTCACATTTTGGACCAAGAGCAAAGAGAAGTCAAAGACAAATCTATGTTCAAATGGAGAAGCCTTCTCTGAACAGGGTTGGGGTCTGGAAGTTGTATCGCATTCACAAACAATAACTCACTTATGAATGTCACCATGATTTACCCAGCTGATATGATTATCCTTTTAATTTGTTGGTGACTATTCACACATATGCACATAATTCGCACTGTAGGCAGTGCTATATTCTTGGCCGCATTGACCCACGTGCACTGGTAGAAGGGTTAGGGTTTGGTCGATACTTACCACAAACAACATTTACTCTTGGAATAGCATCAGCCTCTTTTTGGACACAATTGTAACATGGATTTGCATGATTGCACCGCCAGCTAAAACACCACCCCAAAGCCGCTCAGAGACACAGTTCTCCTGGAAGGCACGGGTTTCAAGAGTCCAGCAGCTTTCTTACTCAGAGCAGTCGGACGGACTGAGCTCTGAGGTCTCCTCCAAAGCACACACACTTAACCAAGCACCCTTCCCTGCTCGCAGACACAAGGCCACAAAGCCCGGCTATGATATGATCATCCCTGGATCCTTGACACTTGAATCCATCCTCGTAACAACTAGTTTTTTTACGTTGATGCCACACCTCTGAAGCAGTCAGTACATAACCAGGTTTTCCCACTAGCCATTAGAAGAAGAAGCTTCTCTGATTAGTAGCCATATGTTGTCTAGACTAACATTTAAAGTCCAGTTTTTCTGCAGATCATAATTATGGGGTGAGGCAACAGTCAAAACGAAATGTACACATAAAGACAAAATAGTAAAAATTAATACTTTCTGCACAACTTTGCAAAAGCATGACATTTGACAAGTCTATTGTGAATACGCACTTCCCTTGTCTTGAACACAAAATCAAATCAAATCAAACTTTATTTGTATAGCACTTTTCCTATGAAGCATAACACAAAGTGCTTTACATTAAAATAAAACTGATTAAAAAACAAGCACAACCATAAAAATGTAGGACCCCCCCTCATCCCCACCCTCAACACACACATGCAATCTACCCAACCCCTTTCACAACTCCCACCCCCTTTACTGATGGAATCCATTGGGAAACAGGCTGAGCACAGAGAAAGTTGGTAGTTCAACCAATTATAGTTGGGTCCTCTTCCTCCGAGGACAACCACATAGCCAGTCTAATGCAGCATCACAGGCGAGGACCCAGCCCCACCACAACAAGGTGGCGAGGCAGGTCCCCACCTAGAGCCGCAGCAGCTGAACCGTAGCTGACCCAGAGGGAGAGGACTCAGCCGAGGAGGCACTGGATTTAAAAATGATAAAATATAAATCTAAATTTAAAATGGAGAATTTGATAAAAGCAACAAGCAATAAAACATGAGGATAAAAAATATTCAAATAAGCTATAAATAATCCAGTGTAAAATCATAAAACATGATAAAAATAAAAAAAAAAAACAAGATAAATCAACATGATAAAACTAAAAGCTAATTTAAAAAGATAGGTCTTGAGCCTTTTCTTAAAAACCTCTATGTTCTCTGCGGTCCTCAGGTCCTCCGGCAGACTGTTCCATAAAAAGGGGCCATAGTATTGTTAGTTATTGTAATGTTCCCTGTTAACTTACTGTCCAAAATACATCAAAGGGTCACAGAGCCCAGAAGCATCTATTCAATAAAGTATGCATGCCCACTGATGCTCTGTTGTTGAACAAAACAGAAAACGTTTTAGAATGTTGTGGATAGAATAGCTAGGAAGTTATCTTATTACCATAGCTCTTGTCAGGGTTCAGCCTGCCAACTCCTCCTCTGACCACCAGAGGGTTCCCTCCCCTGAATATTGACTGCATCTGCTTCTTCCTCACTCCATCTCAGATATTGCTCCGCTTCCTCTCCTGCCCTTACCAGCAGTCTCTCGTTCCAGCTCATCAGTGTAATGCATTTAGGCCTGCTCACCTCTGTACTCTTCGCCAAGTCTTGAATTGTGTTTGTACCATTTAACGTTTCTATTAGTCTTTCGCCGCTCTGTGTCTGACCCTTGCATGTTCCTCGCCATCCTGCCTCGCTCCTTGAGTTTGACTCTGTCTGGTTTTTTGACTAGGTTCATCCCTCGCCCCTACCTGGTCACGTTTGTAAATAAACTTATTGCATATGGATCCAATTGTCTCAGCGCCATCGTTACAGCTCTGTCAAATGAAAAAAATGATTAATAACAATAGATCTCTGGTCGCATTTTGTTGTCGACGACAACAGCTGATCGTGTAAACAATGTACCAGTGGTTTGTTTCAGACCCAGAAGAGATGGAAACTAGCCCTAAGAGAAGCAGGAATGGCACTTATTAGTTGTAAAAAAAAGTCTATGTTTATCAAAATAGAGATGAAAATGGAAGAATGATGAAATAAAATAAAAATGCTTTAGCAGGTGACAAAGAGGTCAACCCCTTTCTGCAGCCGCCTCTCTTCCATTAGCCCATAAGCCAGTGTCGTACGGCAGGCGCACTCGCTCCAGCTCCTGGATCTGTCCAAAGTGTAATTCATCATCACCCAACAAAAGTAAGGAAAGGCTTTGGGAACCCCGTGACCCAGAAAGGGATATTGTGGGTTAAGAAAATTGATGGAAAATAACAAAAAACAGAAAGTTAACTGGACCTAAAGTTGGCTGACTGACAGCTGACTGCAGCTACAGTTAACAAAAGAAAGAAAAATGTCAATAGAACCACTGAATACCCAATGTTCTCTCTTTTTATGTTTTTTTTTTTTTTTTTTGCTGGCATATGACAGGAGTTGTTTTGTTTTTGTCTACACAGCACTAAATGTGGTGACATTGTTTTATTCTATTGCAATGTTATTAATAAACAACACTGTCTCTTCCTAATGACGTCACTGCTGCGATATGAAGGTTGGTGGCAATAATATATCTATTTATCAGTGATCTACATTTACATGTGACTAAAGTAATGCTAAAAAAACCCATAAACTGCACATCAGTGCCTGATTGTGCTCATCAGGTGTCTGTATTATCTGCCGTTGTCTTGAGTTGTAGTCAATGCGCATGCGCACTTTATTATACCTATGTTTGGTAACATAATTAAAATGCCCACCATGACTCTGTGACGTGTTTTTGACAGTAATCTAACAGGAGAAATCATATTCAAAACAAAGAAAAGTCATATGCATGATTGAGCCTTCATGCATACGTTTCTTTTTGATACTTCTCTCATTCATAATTCTGTGAGTCCATCATTATTTTCTAACTCAGGAACATGTTCCTTCTCAAAGTTAATCAACAATGTGTCAACCCTTTTTTGGTAAACAAAGGCTGTTTGGCCTATAAGGGCGTGTGGCGGACAAGCCTAACATTAGAAGCCTGTGGTGCCTTTTTTTTACAGCTCTAACATTCATTTAAACCCTTAACTGACAGATGTGTGTTGAAGTGTGGGTCTGACCTGATGAGTCCAACAGGCTGATACTTGTAGAACACACTGTAGCTGGCCCATTCCTCATACAGCAGCTGTGAAGAAAAGGCAGAAGTCTGTGAAAGTGAGTGTGAAAAAGGTTTAGTGGTATTGAGCAGAAGAACTGGGCTCCGATGTTTGAACCAGATAGTGGATTAGAAACTGCTGCTGTCTGAAACCCTGCCGATGAATTTCATTAAAAACAAACAGTAATGTGAAGCATTAGTGGGTGAAGTGTGTGAGGCACAGGAGGTGAAGCTCTTTTGAGTCTTGGTTCTAGTTTTTAACTAAATTTGTGCATCAATAAACAAACAATAGTTTGGTTGTTTAAACATTTTGTGTTGTATTAAGTCATTATGAGGACAGTTTCTTCACAAAAATGTGACAAGGAAAAGGTTGCTGTTTATCTTTGAAAATATTTAATATACACTTTAAAAAGCACTGAAAGACAGTGAAAAGCATTAAATTATGATTGAACAGAATTTCAGTTAAAAAATAAAGTTTTATGTCGTCATGTTATCACCAGCCAATCAGACTGCAAAAGAAACCTTGTTTTCAGGAGGTTTTTTTTTCCTCAGTCAGGGTCAGAAAACACCAAATAGCAGTGGTTAAAAGTGGTCTCTGGAGAAAACCAAAGATCATCTAGATGATGTTACAATGAACTGCACCCAATGCATCAGTCCCTCTTTCTACATCTGTCTTTTATGCACAGTTCTGCAGGTCTACCAAACTATGCACCACCCACACCCACAGAGCGCATTGAGCGCAATCTCATATTGATCAGTGGCGTGCATCTTAGAGAGAAAAATAAATAAAGAAAGGGTGAATTAAGATAGAAATAATCGTCTCAGAGTCCCAGGAAGGAGCAAACTCCTGTCTTTCACACCAAAGAGCGGCTTTAGAGTGGTTTCATTCATAACAGACACATCAGTTCACGGGGCGAATCTCTGCTCTGCTGCTCATCTGCTGCTCTTCAGAGATGACAGGACTCCCTTCAGGACACCATCTCTTTTTGACTCATCTTTGATCGTGTTTGGAAATCACCTTGACTGCAGCAATGAGTGTATGTCTGTACTTTGACTGATCCTCAACTCTGCACGCACTGATGCGCCAGTTAGTCCGTTTTGTGTTAAAGTAATTTGTGTTTTCTTTTCATTTAACCTAGAGAAAATGTCAGAGCATACAAAACATAAGTAACGAAGTAACAAGAGTTTTTATATGAAAATATTTCATCGTCATAAATATTTTTAAAAAATTTCGACTTCTGCAAACCACCAGGGAAACAAGAGATAATGTCTGTTGATCAGGGCAGTCCGTTTCTACTTAAAACTTCAGATTTTCTTCGGAAATGTCAAAAGTAGGGATGCGGTTCTGAAACCGGTACTGTTTGGTACCAGTACAACCCTAACTCTAACATCAATTTTAAAGGGATTGATAAGTTTCAGGCTTACCGGTGTTCTTTAAAGGTAAAACCAGCGTAGTGATGGGGCAACAGTGTAACGGCGTGACTACTTTTCTTTGATCTGGCTTAAAAAGACAAACATCTCTCCATTCTTTCTGTTGGCATTCAACTGTCCAGCTCCACTTCCAACCACCAGAGGGAACTGTCGCCGGAGTACTGATCTTCTCTGCTCCCTTCCTCACTCCAACTCCCAGCACTTTCCTCACTGCTTTTCCTGGTCCAGTGCGAAGGGGTTGATTTTCTAACACCAAATCAACCTGTTAAAAGGTGTACAGCATTGTTGCTGGTTCAACCAAGACTTTGTATGTTTTTTTAAAGAAACTAAAACTAGACACAGACTTCAAATCAGTAGGAAGTGAGTTCCAAAGTCATGCACCTTTGACCGAGAGAGCACCCTGAGCAAAACAAATTTTGCAGAAAGGGATCTTACAATTCCCACTTTGACCACTCTGGTTGATATGCTGCAAGTCTCAAATTTACAAATGAAAGTCTTTAGAGGCTTCCATGCCAGCTCATAGAGGTATTTAAAAATAATTTTTAAGAACTAAAAATTGTAAAGCTTAAAATGCTATATTTGTCACAAACGGGCAGATGGCTGGTTCCACTAGCAGCAGGATTATTAATTCAGACAGCAACCAAGCACAGCTAAAAGTCCACAAAGTTAAATCTGAGTCAGACAAGCAGAGGTCAATCATGAGCATGGGATCATTCAAGAAAAGACTAGAGATGTCAGAGTCCAGGCGAGGGTCAGGGCAGGCGGCAGGTAATCAGAGAATGAGAAGGGTCAGAAACAGACGATCAGGTTCAGATAGAAACACTTCTTAATGCAGGCAGGATGATACAAAGCAAAACTTCTTACTGAGTGAGGCTCTGTGGAGTGCTTAAGTATCATGTGGGAGATTGTCAATGAGTGTCAGCTGAGTGACATCCGGGGAGTGTGCACTGGGGTTCCTAGGAGATGTAGTGTGTCTTGTACTCAGGAGATGGCCCCCGTGGGAGACTGGAGAGTGAGACAGAGCTCTGACTCCTGGCAATATTTCTTTAAAATGTGACAGTGGTGATATTTAATTGTTTGTTTTTTGTCAAATATCTTCAGTTCCCGATTGTAAAGCCTCCCCACAGGTTTGAGTGTGGTCAGATTAGAGTGTGACCAAACTGTAATTGTGCAACATAAATGGGAGAAGATTGTAAAGTAAAAAAAATATCCAAGCACATTCTGGAGTCAGGCATTGTCTTACTCATTTAAAACAGGTCATGTTTAATCTGACCACCTTGTACACTTTTAGAACATGGCTGTTTAAATGTAATTGAGAATCTGAAATTATGCAAAGACATTTTTTCTCCTGCACTTGATCAAATATTTTGTTTATAAAAATGTGTATTGAGTTGGTAATAATGTTTTTTTAATAGAGAAACAGATACATTTACTGTATTTTCCATAAGGCACACTTAAAAGTTGTGATTTTTCTCCAAAATTGACTAGAGGCCTTATAGCGCAGAGCACCATCTGTGTGTACCGAGTTCCAAAATCTGTACATGTTGTTGTGACTTTGATGAGCACTCTGCTTGACTGACTGACAGAGTATTTCACACGCTGCTCTCCAATATGTAAAGGAAAAGCGTCTGTGATAGAGGACAGCATGAGAACGTTAAAGGAGCATGCCAGTAGGTATATAGTGCAGGTATGTGCATTACGCAAAGCAACATCAGTTTGGCAAAGGACCCCTGAAAATGGCACCTGTGAAGAGACACACTTACAAAGCACAGTTTAAATTGCAAACTATCAGCTATGGAGGAACACGGGAATCAAGCAGCGGCAAGAGAATTCAAGATCAACGAGTCCATGGTTTGCAAGTCGAGCAAGCAGGAAAACGAGCTTCGCAGAGACAACACTGAGTTTTTACGGAAACAAGGCAAGGTGGCCCGAGTTGGAAGACAGACTCGAGCTATGGATTAAAGATCAAAGATTGGCTGGGAGAAGCATCTCTACAGGCACCATTCGACTTCAATCACGCTCGCAGAAGAAATGAAAATTAAATATTTTCAAGGAGGTCCGTCATGGTGCTTTCATTTAATGAAACTGTGTCATCTTTCCATCTGAGCTAGGACTACTGTGGCGCAGCAACTTCCAGTGGAATACACTAAAAAAGCTGGCCATCTTTTGCTTCTACTGCAGAAAAAATATAGCCAACAAACTCATCCAGCTCAGCCACATCACCAACATGGACGAGGTGCCGCTCACTTTGACATTCCAGTGAATCTCACTGTCGAGAAGAAGGGGACCAGCGCAGAAGGGATACGCACAACGAGGCCCAAAAAGTCAGCTTTTACCGTTGTGCTTGGCTGCCATGGTAATGGACAGAAACTGCCACTTATGGTGATTTTTAAGAGGAAGACACTGCCTAAAGAGAAGTTTCTTGCTGGAGTCATTGTTAAGGCCAATCATAAGGGATGGATGGACGAGGAGAAAATTAAAGATTGGCTGAATGAGGTGTACGTAAAGAGACCGGGCGGTTGTTTCCACACGTCACCGTCCTCGTTGATCTGTGACTCCATGTGCTCCCATCTCACAGCCGCTGTGAAAAACCAAGTGCTGCAAATGAACTCTAATCTTGCGATTATTTCGGGAGGCTTGACAAAGGAACTGCAAACACTGGACATCGGTGTAAAGAGGGCTTTCAAGGTAAAGTTGTGAACGGCGTGGGAGCGATGGATGAGAGTTGAAGAACTAGCCCAGCTGATAATGTCGAAGACAGAAGATGAGGCCTTTGATGAGGATTGATCAAAAAAATGTGAGTACATTGCTAAAAACTTCAATAAAGTACAATCGAACTCAGTTTTGCTCCCGCTGCCTTTTTAAAACACATGCCAGTATGAATGTTTCAAGCTAGCGTACTGGTGAAGTTGGTGCGCCTGATGTGTGTGTTAAATACAGAAATATCAGTCATAACTGAGAATGCGCCTTTTAATACAGAGCGGCATATGGTCGCAAAAATACAGTTGTTTTCTTCATACTGAGAGTTAAACAATTAAAGTTTTAATCTTGAATGTAAATATATTGTAACAGTCATTTGTCTGATTATGGGTTCAAACTTCTTCCCACTTTGCTTTTTCAGATCTGTTTCAAGTTTGAACATGTCTTTACGAGGCATTGTCGGTTGGAATTCTTCACACATTCCTAAACCTAAAAAGGCAGTTTGGGGTCAGTTTTCTTCTGATTAAGGTTAATTATGATCTGATAGGCCACAGACTAAATTTTATGTTTTTCTTATGCAGTCAGGTTTGTTTGTATTAGATCAATTAATGTTTGGGTGCTTCTGGTTAAACAAGTCGGACCCTTAATTTAATTAATGAAAGTCAAATTTTTCTGTGATCTCTTTCAGTGTTTTTTTTTTTAGTAAGTATCCATTACATTTATATTGAAATCAGCAGGGACTCTCACCTCACTGTTATCTTTGACGTTTTTTAACAGAAGTCCCTGGTTTTTACAAAATTCAGGTGTGCTGGCAGAGGGAGGGTTTTATACAGCTAAAATATTAAAATGAATATGTGGTAAGATGGAAATATTTTTGCAGAGTGTTTTATGTAGACCAATGCTTCACCACCCTCTCCCATAACCCCATCTTTCAGGAAGCATTTGTTTGCAGGCACATAAACCATTGCGGTGAAAATGTTATCATGTAACCAAGTTTCACTCAAACATAGGACGTCCAGATTAAAGTTCACAAGTAGAGTTCTTATCTCATCACACTTGGGGAGGAGACTTCTAATATTCAAGTGACCTCCAAAAATACCTTTGGGTTTAAGTTTTTGCTTGAGGATTGTGTCTTCTTGTGATGTCATGAGAGTGTGATGTTTTGGTTGTTTATGTGGGATCCTAGTTGTTGGATGTTGGTCTTTGTCCCTTTTTGCTCCACAGCAAGTTGTGACTTTAGCGCTGATTTCTGTTGTCAGCATCCGTGCAGCACAAATGTTACATGTGGGCCCAGCAGACAGACCAGTGCATTGAAGAACGCCCGTTCCACCATCCGCAACACAGTGGTCATTACACATTATAGCCCAGTCCAAAATCAGCTGGGACTGCATCCCGACATGTTGCCCAGCATGCGCCCCTGGAGCTGGAGCTATGCCTTCTTTGATGCAGGCAGCACATCCCCAGGTCGTCAGGATCTGGGTCCCCAGTGCACATAAGCCCACCTGAGTACTAGTAAGCGCTAGAGTGTGTGGGCCCAGGTTCAGTTGCATATCTCCTGCTAATATGAGAAGGAAAGCGAGACGAATTGTGGCAGAAACTCTGACCGCATGAGAGCGAGAGATCCACTTGGCACGAGTCCGACATTTGAATCCTGATCCGAGGAGAACGCAGTACACCAAAAGGAAAGAAGTGGTATTATCCAGGGTGCTCCTGCACTGCTTGACTTTGGAGATGCAGACAAGTTGTGATGTGATGAAAAGTAAGAGAAACAGCCATGTCAGCAAGCTGAGCAGCAGGTGACGACGTCCTCTCTGTTTGTTTATGCCACACTGTCTTAATAAGGTTCACTGGTTCATCATCCCAGAAATCTTGTCACTAGATCATGTTATTGCATTTATGCTAAATTGATATGCTCAGTTGGTTTGAGCACAGCGAGTACAGCTAATAGTCCAATAGTTATTTTGAGTGCAAATTAGAAGACATGTTGTGCCTCTCTTGCATAAATGATCAGGCGCTTTAAAAGACTTCCTGGGATCTGTAATCATAGTAAAGCAGGCTTTCAGATAGCTTCCTGAGCTAGCTTACGTCCCATTTACGGGAATGGAATAATACTTTTGAACATTACAGTTCTCAGTGAAGGTAAATGGATGGTTTTAATGATACGAAGAGATACCAATACCCACGCTGTCTAATGGCTTAGACACAACTCCTGGAGAACGGGCCATCTTCGGCAAAAAAGTTGGCAAACTTTTATTTATTTTTAAAGCAATAACCTTGTTCAAGGTATGAAGATGGTTCAAGACATAACCTGCTTCATTTGAATTCAGACAACAGTGTGAATAATGACACAAAATAAGTTACTGTCACAACATATGTGGTCAATGCTACAGCTCAGAGTCAGATGTGGAAAATCCTGTTACGTCATATTAATCTCTATGTTCATATCTATATTCATCTTTAAGTTCATCTCTATGTTACTCTCTATGTTTGTCTCTGAGTTCATCTCTAAGTTCATCTCTAAATTCCTCTCTACATTCATCTCTAAGTTCATCTCTATATTCATCTCTACGTTCATCTCTAAGTTTATATCTATATTCATCTTTAAGTTCATCTCTATGTTCATCTCTAAGTTCATCTCCATGTTTATCACTAAGTCCATCTCTATATTAATCTCTAAGTTCATCTCTATATTCATCTCTATATTCATATCTATATTAATCTCTAAGTTCATCTCTATATTCATCTCTACGTTCATCTCTAAGTTCATCTCTATATTCATCTCTACGTTCATCTCTAAGTTCATATCTATATTCATCTTTAAGTTCATCTCTATGTTCATCTCTAAGTTCATCTCCATGTTTATCACTAAGTCTATCTCTATATTAATCTCTAAGTTCATCTCTATATTCATCTCTATATTCATCTCTAAGTTCATATCTATATTCATCTTTAAGTTCATCTCTATGTTCATCTCTAAGTTCATCTCCATGTTTATCACTAAGTCTATCTCTATATTAATCTCTAAGTTCATCTCTAAGTTCATCTCTAAGTTCATCTCTATGTTCGTCTCTATGTTTGTCTCTGAGTTCATCTCTATATTCATATCTATATTAATCTCTAAGTTCATCTCTATATTCATCTCTAAGTTCATCTCTATATTCATCTCTATATTCATATCTATATTAATCTCTAAGTTCATCTCTATATTCATCTCTACGTTCATCTCTAAGTTCATATCTATATTCATCTTTAAGTTCATCTCTATATTAATCTCTACATTCATCTCTAAGTTCATCTCCATGTTTATCACTAAGTCTATCTCTATATTAATCTCTAATATCATCTCTAAGTTCATCTCTAAGTTCATCTCTATGTTCATCTCTAAGTTCATCTCCATGTTTATCACTAAGTCTATCTCTATATTAATCTCTAAGTTCATCTCTAAGTTCATCTCTAAGTTCATCTCCATGTTTATCACTAAGTCTATCTCTATATTAATCTCTAAGTTCATCTCTAAGTTCATCTCTATGTTCGTCTCTATGTTCGTCTCTATGTTTGTCTCTGAGTTCATCTCTAGATTCATATCTATATTAATCTCTAAGTTCATCTCTATATTCATCTCTAAGTTCATCTCTATATTCATATCTATATTAATCTCTAAGTTCATCTCTATATTCATCTCTACGTTCATCTCTAAGTTCATATCTATATTCATCTTTAAGTTCATCTCTATATTAATCTCTACATTCATCTCTAAGTTCATCTCCATGTTTATCACTAAGTTCATCTCTATATTCATCTCTATGTTCATCTCTATTTTCATCTCTACATTCATGTCTGTTCATCTCTATGTTTGTCTCTGAGTTCATCCCTATATTCATCTCTATATTCATATCTATATTAATCTCTAAGTTCATCTCTATATTTATCTCTAAGTTCATCTCTATGTTCATCTCTATGTTTGTCTCTGAGTTCATCCCTATATTCATCTCTATATTCATATCTATATTAATCTCTAAGTTCATCTCTACATTCATCTCTATATTCATATCTATATTAATCTCTAAGTTCATCTCTATATTCATATCTATATTAATCTCTAAGTTCATCTCTATATTCATCTCTATGTTCATCTCTAAGTTCATCTCTATGTTCATCTCTAAGTTCATCTCTATATTCATCACTACATTCATCTCTAAGTTCATCTCTATATTCATCACTACATTCATCTCTAAGTTCATCTCTATATTCATCTCTATATTCATCTCTACGTTCATCTCTAAGTTCATCTCTATGTTCATCTCTAAGTTCATCTCTACGTTCATCTCTAAGTTCATCTCTATATTCATCTCTATATTCATCTCTACGTTCATCTCTAAGTTCATCTCCATGTTTATCACTAAGTCTATCTCTATATTAATCTCTAATATCATCTCTAAGTTCATCTCTAAGTTCATCTCTATGTTCATCTCTAAGTTCATCTCCATGTTTATCACTAAGTCTATCTCTATATTAATCTCTAAGTTCATCTCTAAGTTCATCTCCATGTTTATCACTAAGTCTATCTCTATATTAATCTCTAATATCATCTCTAAGTTCATCTCTAAGTTCATCTCTATATTCATCTCTATGTTCATCTCTATTTTCATCTCTACATTCATCTCTATGTTCATCTCTATGTTTGTCTCTGAGTTCATCCCTATATTCATCTCTTTATTCATATCTATATTAATTTCTAAGTTCATCTCTATATTCATCTCTAAGTTCATCTCTATGTTCATCTCTATGTTTGTCTCTGAGTTCATCCCTATATTCATCTCTATATTCATATCTATATTAATCTCTAAGTTCATCTCTACATTCATCTCTATATTCATATCTATATTAATCTCTAAGTTCATCTCTATATTCATATCTATATTAATCTCTAAGTTCATCTCTATATTCATCTCTATGTTCATCTCTATATTCACTACATTCATCTCTAAGTTCATCTCTATATTCATCACTACATTCATCTCTAAGTTCATCTCTATGTTCATCTCTATATTCATCTCTACGTTCATCTCTAAGTTCATCTCTATGTTCATCTCTAAGTTCATCTCTATATTCATCTCTACATTCATCTCTAAGTTCATCTCTATATTCATCTCTATATTCATATCTATATTCATCTCTATGTTCATCTCTATATTCATCTCTACGTTCATCTCTAAGTTCATCTCTACGTTCATCTCTACATTCATCTCTAAGTTCATCTCTATGTTCGTCTCTATGTTCGTCTCTATGTTCGTCTCTACGTTCATCTCTACGTTCATCTCTACATTCATCTCTACATTCATCTCTAAGTTCATCTCTATATTCATCTCTATATTCATCTCTATATTCATCTCTATATTCGTCTCTGTGTTCGTCTCTAAGTTATTTTCTACATTCATCTCTATGTTCATCTCTATGTTTGTCTCTGAGTTCATCTCTAAGATCATCTCTACGTTCATCTCTATATTCATATCTATATTAATCTCTAAGTTCATCTCTATATTCATCTCTACGTCCATCTCTAAGTTCATCTCTACGTTCATCTCTATGTTCATCTCTATATTCATCTCTTTGTTCATCTCTAAGTTCATCTCTAAGTTCATCTCTGTGTTCATCTCTGTGTTCATCTCTGTGTTCATCTCTAATAAACTCTAAACTCATATTGATCAGTGGCGTGCAGCTTGGAGAGAAAAGCAAGAAAGAAAGGATGAATTAATATAGAAACAATCATTTCAGAGTCCCAGGAAGAAGCTGACTCTTGTTGCACCATTTACTCCGTTTTGTCTTAAATTAATCTCTGTTTAGTTACATTTAACTGAGAGAAAATGTCAGAGTCTACAAACATAAGTAACAAAGTAACGAGGGTTTCTATAGTCCAATAACTGTAATTAACAACAGAAATCTGAACTGTAATTAATTATGTTACTCCATTACTGATAAAAGTAATTAAATTACAGTAATTTGTTACATTGTAATCAGTTACCCCAACACTGATTATGTGACGCACAAATCTATTCAATTATTTTCTGAAGCATGAGAGATGAAGAAGAAGGATATTTAGACTGTTGCCTTAGTAACAAAGAACACTAAATAATAGGGAGTGAGAGCATCGTAGGAGGCGACTTCAGTCTTCTGAGCTCCTCTTGTCTAATACTGTTTTAATTTTATTCCAACAATGTAGGAGGCAGGGAAATAAAAACTAAGTGTTCCCAGATAATTATATAAATAAATTCTCCTTAGTTTCATGATTGCAAATTTAATCAAACAAAACCATATTCAGATAAGATGCTTAAATGACATTACGTTAGTGTTTCTGAGTCGGACACTTCACCACGCATTGCTTCTGGTGGTTATAGGTTATAGGTCATGTATGGTCATCAGTGGGTGAATGTATGACTGTGACTCTAAAGCACTTTGGGCCTTAAAGGAAGGTAGGAAAGTGCTGCAGAGGATAAAACACATTTAACATCTCTTTGTAACACAGCGTACTTTGGATATGGCATACATTTAGGTGACGTAGCAAAAAACTAGCAGTTTTTTTTTTTATGCAGATCTTAACCTAAAAAAAAATTAGATCTCAAATGCAACCAAGACTTTTTTTTTATTTTAAAGAATACAGCCAGAGTCAGACTTTTTCTCTCCAGAATCTGTGCACAGACTTTAATCCATGCCTTTATCACATGTAAACTCGACTATTGTAACGCTCTTATCTGGTTTTCCGAAGCAGTCTATCAGCAGATTCCAGCTTGTCCAGAACTCAGCTGCACATGTCTTAACTAGTACAAGAACGAGAGCCCACATCAGTCCTGTCTAAAGTATATGCACTGGCTGCCTGGCAGCTTTAGGGTTGATTTGAAGATTCTCCTAGTTTTTAAAAGTCTTTAATGGATTGGGACCTACTTATTTCTCAGATCTCCTTGGTCCTTACAAGCCCTCCAGAACTCTCACATCCTCTGGTTCTTCTCTCTTATCTTAACCCACTATGAGAAGCAGGACCCACGGCGTCAGCGAGGCTTCATTTCAGTACCGTGGCTCTCATTTGTGGAGAGCAAAAATCTGAGAATGTGAGAGTTTCTGCCTCTGTGGAGATTGTGTAAGTAAATTAAAGACTCCACTTATTAACTTAGTATTTACATAATTCCTTTAATGAATATATTTATAATACATATTTAAATTTTGTAAAAAAATTGCATGGCTGTTCTGGAATAGACTTTGTACATTTTTACTCTTTCTATCTTTTAAGTAACTCAGTGCTTTCTCAAACTAGGAGCCAAAGCATTTCCCTCTATTTTATATTTGATTTTTTAATTGTTGTTGCTAATAAGCCATTGTGTTATGTTAGCACCTTTTTGTTTAAACATATTTTTATAATGTCTTTTTTGTCAAACACCTTGTGTTCTACAGCAGTGGTCCACAATCTTTTTGTTACTGCAAACCGGTCAACCCATGAAGGCGGGGGCGCAATGAGAAACAGTATACTTGACAAAGGACATGTGCTTTAAACTTAATAATAACAGGTCTGACAATAGATTTGTTCATTATTACTCTCAGTCATCTGACATGTGCATTTTGGAGGACTGATGAAAACATAAACAAACAAAAAACATGAATGTAATTAAGGTCTCTTAATTAAGTGTGGTGTCAGGAGTGTCTAAAAATGAGTTTATTTTACTTTTATAAAATCATCTCTTTAAAAAAAACTAAATAGAGTAACAAAATGTAACCAACAAATCTATTATTGATACTTAATAAGAAACGAATCAGATTACTTTGAAGCTACATGCAAAAGCGTCTGGTGAAACATTTCAACACAAAAACATTTCAGAACAACTCAAACTCATGACTACAACTCAAAAACAAGACTGACACCCCCCACTCCTCTCTCCTTCCCGCCCACCCCACTCGCTGCTCGCACTGCTCCTCTTTTCTTTTCCTTTTGAGGTTCTTGCATGAATTGGATGTTCACAACTCATGTGAAATGTGCTTCTGAATGGATGAGCTTGTTTGAGCTTTTATGTCTTGATCATAAAATCTTATGTCTTGAAGTTGTATCCTGCTCTTCCGTCAGTTCCTGCACCTATCCCACTTGCATAGGTTTCCACATACAACTGTTCTTGTGTAACTCGCCCCGGACTGTTTTTAGCGCTCACGTGACTGAAATGTGACAGAGGTCAATTTTCGTTTAGACGTTGTCATTTTGCTCCCCTGACCAAACTTTACAGCTCAAGTGATTGAAGGTGTAGTTGAGAGAATCCAATTATTTTTCAAAACAAAAGATTTTCAGGATTCAAAACTAGACGCTTTAACCTTTTTGGGGGTTACTGACAAAAAATGTTCCATTAATCTTGTAAGCTGAATAAGTTCCTAATTGACCCTCTCGTGTTCTACAACAGTAAAATAGTTCTATTGTTTAGAAAGAGTGTCTGAATGTTGCAGTTTTTATCTCGATAATGAATTTGCGTCAGAATGTGACTAACTCTGATAGGCTGAAGTGAAAGATGTGGCTGCAGCGTCTCACTGTCGCCCTCCTGTGGTGTTAATGCAAGAACCACAATGTAGAAGAGAGGCAGAGCTTTATAAAACCTTCAGTGTTTTTTTATCATGCATTTGTCAGTCAAGCCTTTTCCTCTCACCCTTCTGTCGTTACAGTCCGTCCCATTGATGTCTCCCTGCAACACAAATAACACACTCCATTTCACACAA
This sequence comes from Oryzias celebensis, assembly GCA_014656515.1. Taxonomy (NCBI): domain Eukaryota; kingdom Metazoa; phylum Chordata; class Actinopteri; order Beloniformes; family Adrianichthyidae; genus Oryzias; species Oryzias celebensis. Next base: position 27,257,989 of record BNCR01000003.1, on the reverse strand, counting down.
AGGAAAAGCAGGTGGAAAACTCTCACAAATACTGAAATACAAACTTGGAGGTTCTGCAAAGTAGAAGACTGGTCACATTACATTCAAATGGTAGTGCTGCCGATGGTTATTAATGACTAAGGTTACCTAATATTGATCATTTCAGAAATGATTTTATGTCCTAATACTACTTTTGTTTTAGTATTTGGAAAGTTAGTCCCAAATTCTTAAGTACATTATTTTGCCAGTAAAGCTTCTCAGCAGGATAAAGTTGTTTCTTATGATGAACGTTCTGATCTGAATCCACACATTTAGAAAGATAGAATTTGTGGCTGTGGAAGCTCTCCAGTCCTCACTAAAACTTTGACAGCAAAATAACAAACAAAAAATGTAATAAAAAGTTGGAAATGTATTCAAATATACTAAATTAGTAAATCAATAACCCTCCAACATAACGTTAGTGGAAAGTTTACAGTGTCTTTGAAACCTTGTTTTTTTAATCAAAGTGCTTGTCTGTTGAAAGACAGCTGATGCACCTGTCAGCAGATCAGGTCGACTGTTAAAAAGAGAAACAGCCTCAGACCATCTGAGATTTCTAGATCCCTCCTCTTTTACATAGAACTGTCCTCGACAGAAAATATTCTATCTGCTTGGCTTCTCAGTGTGGTGAGATAACGTCAAATCCCAACTGGCAGCAGGTTCTTTAAACGTCATGACAGAGAAGTACTGTATCATGGATGCAACAAATAACTGAAGAGACAAACGTCAGCATGCTCAATCATGAACTGGCTTCAGACCAGGGATGTTCATACTCACGTCATGAGGGGGATAAGCTGCTGTGTAGATGCCATTAGCCAGCAGACTGGTGATTCCTGAGAAAGCATTAGACTGGAGTTCACATCAGGAAATGGACACAACCCATAATGAAGACACTCGACTCTTTTCAGAGAAACACTTGAAGAACGGTTCTAGTTTCAGAGTTTTAGGTCGGCCAGTCGCAGGTCATAAAACAAAAGAAACCAGATTAGCACATTTTTCAGGCCAAAAGGCTCACCAGATTATAAAGTGAATTAAGTAAAACCAATCCTCCCGCTTGGCTGCTGATGGGGCGCAGAGGAGAAACACCTTTCTTCACGTGGGTGTGCTCTGAAGCCTAGAAGTTTACATTTAAATGTAAAAAATGAGTTTTTGAATGACTTTTTAAGTTGATGAAACCAACGTTATTTATTTCCCAAGCGTTGGCAACCATGCACTAACAGAGATGACCATCAACTATTAACGACACCACTGAGGTTAGCAACGTTCAAACTTGTCCAAACACTATTTTTTCCATAACTCTCCACTGGAAGGCTAAATGTAGGGGTTGGGGAAGAATTCAGATTCGGCTCAACTCTGGCTTAACACCATGATTAGTACTGTAGTAAAAATGACCATTACCCATTGAATAGTTGTCTCTTTCACATTTGGTCCTCTTCACCACCTCATGCACCTGTGGGTTCAGCAAACACACGTTTCAAAAGGAGCAGTTCAGTAGCACAGGTACGATGGTTTCTGAGCCCTTTGTCTGCAGTGGAGGCCGTCAAACACCACTACACACTTTGATCGATGAGGACAAAAAAGCAGCTGAGAGCTACCAGAGCAATTTTGTAGTGATTGAAAAGCTCTATCCAATACTGTGAGCTGAGACTCATTATGTAGTCATTAGTGAAGCCTTCTGTGTAGGTGAGTAGTTGTCTGTGCACATGCAGAATCACAGCATGCACTAAATGGAAGCTACTCTGCTGCTCAGAAACAAGCTGAAGAAAATGACATGTAGAGAAGCATTCCAGTCCACTGATGTGCAAGAGCATTACATCTGAGGCAACCCCCACCCCACTGAGGCAAAGACTTACTATGGAGCTCCTGGTTTTGCTGTCAAAGAACTCGTCCTTATTTGACAGGTCAAATCTGGCAAAAAAATGCAAAAAAGGAAAGTTTCAGATGCATGCAAAGACCAAAGGAGCAGAAAGATGAGTAAACGTCAGCATTTTAGCCATCAATTCATTTCTCTCCAATTCACAATCAACTCAAATTACAGAGCCTCCTTTAAGGTTTTCATGGAAAACATGCAATCATTTTTCTCTGCCATTAAATCCAAATGCAGCAGGTTGGAAGTTTTCAGAACATGAACGGCACTGAAGTTTTTTAAAACATGTAGGGAATGTGCTGAACAAGCCCTAATGTAACCATAGGACCATGATGGGAAGCTGGTTTTCAGAAACATGACGGTGAGGGTGCAGCAGGGAAGGCGAAGGAAATCAACACAACTACACGTCTCTCTCCAAGGTCTTGAATGTTGACCGTTCCAAGTAAACTGTTCGGCCGGCTCCACCCAAACGTGCTGCTGCTGCAGGTTTCTATGGGAAATCAACCTTGTTAAAGGAGGGTTTTTTAAGAAAACAACAACATGCCCAGATTCTGCAAAATGATTGAACTAGTCAACCATTAATGATGACAATCACGATCTTGAAAAATAAAAAATAAAAAACTAACCAAAGAAAAACCACAATGATGTGCTTTACACTCTGGTTCAGTTCTGATAGGATGCAATGACTCAATTCATGACCAAAATTGCACAGTTCAGCAGCATGAAAACCAATTCTGATTTCCATCTGAAAAATGGAAATATTGTAAATTCTTCTTTTTCCTCTAAATCTGTTTTGGCAGCCCCACATACCCCTGTTTACTCTTTCATTGTCAAATATTCTGATGCTTTCTAATTAGTGAATTTCCCCAATGTGTGATCAACAAATCAATAGAAATCAATAAATAAAGCTCATCTCATCTTATATCAGAGCTTTGGTGAGCGTGCTTTCATGTGTGCTCTATCCAGACTGAACTGAAGAAAGGTTGGAGAGAAAAACAAAGCACTGGTCTGCATGAACATCCTCTAGGAGCCCATCTAGAACCATGTCACGTGTCTGGGAGTCGGCTGGGGCTGCTCTTAGGATTGACTGGAGATGTTCAGTAGGAGAAGAAAACATGATGCCTTCCTGCCCACTCCCTCCTACATTTATCCCAACCCTGCATGCAAAAGCTGCATGAAAACCATGCATGACTTTCGTTTTGTCTTCAGAATCTCATCTTTTAATTGACATCATGACTTTTCTATTAGGCTCACAAGTGTTAATTGACATTCTGAGATTCAACGCTCAAATTTTGAAGGGCTGCAATGTGATAGATTATATCTGACCCCTTCTGTTAGAGGCAAAGCCTCAGCGGTTCTCTTGTAATAAAACATAGCAGGCTTACAAATATTTCAGGTGGGCAACAAGAAGAATCTGAACAAACATGATTCCAATTCCAATAGCAAATATGCTATGAGAGCAACGCAAAGCAGATTTAAGACAGCAAAAATGTGCTTGAAACATGACCTTACATGCCTTACAAAAGCTTTGTTTTGATGCATGAATGCAGATGTCTGCTGTCTGCACTTTCACACCCGTCCGACTGCTGTCATGTGAAGTCATGTTTCCTCGATTTGTTACGATTATCCTCTATCTTCTGATGTTTGTTAACCTCATTAACAATGTACGTGACTTCATAAGACAGTCTATTATTAATTCATTAAACTATGTTGTTTTTTTACCTCAGTGAGTTTTTTTTAGAGCTTTGGTCACAACATTCAATCTCCACAATGACTTAACATTATCTTCATTTTAGTATTTTATAGATGCTGTATTTTTATAAAAAGTTGTCATTTGTTTTCTGCATCGACCCATCACAATGTATTGGCTGAGTTCCCCGATCTAACCCCTTTATGATGAAGGCCAAAGAGGGAGGCGCCGTCCCATTTTACAAGTCTTTGGTTTGTCCTGACCGTGGATTTACCCATGAACTTCCAGGCAAGCAGTTCAGCAGCAAAAACGAAACATATTGTGAGGTAAAGGAGGCAGCGCTGCTGGTGTAAAAGCATGCATAACTGATGTTTAGGGCAATGGTCCCCAATCCCAGGTAACAGACGGGTACCAGCTTGTGGGACTGTTGGTAGTGGTCCACCACTAAGCTCTGGCAGCCCCGTGACCCCGAAAGGGATGAAACGGTTTTGAAAAGGAATGAATGATAAAAACATAAACAAACAAACAAAGAACATAAACATAAATCTATTAATTTAGTGTGGTGTCAGGAGTGTCTAAAAATGAGTTTATTTTACTTTTATAAAATCAACTCTTTAAAAAAAAATAAATAGAGTAACAAAATGTAGCCAACAAATCTATTATTGATACTTAATAAGAAACGAATCAGATTACTTTGAAGCTACATGCAAGAGCTTCTGGTGAAACATTTCAACACAAAAACATTTCAGAACAACTCAAACTCATGACTACAACTCAAAAACAAGACTGACACCCCCCACTCCTCTCTCCTTCCCGCCCGCCCCACTCGCTGCTCGCACTGCTCCTCTTTTCTTTTCCTTTTGAGGTTCTTGCATGAATTGGATGTTCACAACTCATGTGAAATGTGCTTCTGAATGGATGAGCTTGTTTGAGCTTTTATGTCTTGATCATAAAATCTTATGTCTTGAAGTTGTATCCTGCTCTTCCGTCAGTTCCTGCACCTATCCCACTTGCATAGGTTTCCACATACAACTGTTCTTGTGTAACTCGCCCCGGACTGTTTTTAGCGCTCACGTGACTGAAATGAGAATCAGGTCAATTTTCAAAACCAAAAGATTTTTCAGAATAAAAGATCGTTCAGACGTCGTCATTTTGCTCCATTGACCAAACTTTACAGCTCAAGTGATTGAAGGTGTAGTTGAAAGAATCCGATTATTTTTCAAAATACAAGATTTTCGGTATCATAATAAAATGTAATAATTCTGTCATGGCCCAGTTGGTTAAGGACCCCTGCCTCAAAGCTCTCTGTAGCATCACTAATCATCACCGAACCAGCCCTGTACTGAGCTAGTTTCATGTTTGCTAAATAAAGAGTTTAACCTTTTCTATGCCTAGAAAGAGACAAAAAGACACAGAAATGTGGTATCAACAGACGGGTAAACAGCAGTGGGAATGGCCTTTACTCACAGATGCTCCTTTTCTCTGGAAAAGGGATGAGACAGAGGTTTAAGGCCTGGCTGCTGGTTGCTGCCCACGTTTGGGTGAAGTGGAGCTGTTGCTTTGTGAATGAAAAGTCGGATCTTTTCCACCAGGTTACTGCCCTGTTTGACCTCGTAGGTCTGTAGAAGAAACAGATCTGTGGGTCACTGCACCTGAATGGGATCGCTGCAGATCCTCAGCCCAGCATTTTTTCAAGAGTGAATACCAAAGAATGGTGACATGAATGATGATTTTCATGATAAATCCCATTTGGGCTGATATACTGATACTATTTTTGTCTTTGAAACTATTGATAGGATGTTTGTCAAAAACATTTGGGCGTAAAAAGGTCAAAAATGTCATTTTAAAATTCAAAGGCTTCAAATGTAAGGTGATTAAGGTAGCTGTGAAAGAGTGAATACATTGGTCATAAATTTAAGGGCGGTTAGATAGTTAGATATAAACAGTGATTTGTTGAATACAAAAAACAAGTTTTAATGTACTTTACATTCAGTGTATCACATTTTGCCAAACAGTATCAACACAGCAAACAAGTCATTTATTCAAAAGTCAAAAAGGTTTAAAAAACAGAAAAAGCTATTTCTAAATAAAATGAAGACCAAACTACGAAGAATAAAAGGAGATTGAAGTTCTTTAAGGTTTTGATAAAGAACGTCTTCGCCCCGAAGACGAACTGAACAGGTTTTCAATGGCATTGGCTTTCACAGATCTTTCTTCCTGTCAGCTATTACACTCTAAAACGCATCATAGACACTGGAAAATAATTATTGTTATTCATTTTTTAAGAGTATTTTTAGTGTTATTGATTATCTACCTGCTGTTTTTAATAGAGCTATGGTAACATAATCCTTTTCCCTTTGTGGAATCCATAAAAATGTTATTCCATTTGTTGAAAATCTATTCCAAAAATCCTGAGCGTCACTATGTTGCTTCTCATGTTTAGCAGAAGTTAGCTGCTGGTTCTGATCCGCAGGCTTTGGTTCTGTTTGAAGTGAGGTCCTCAACAGAGACAGCTTGGTTTGTCCTCTGATGGACAGGCAGCAAATGGACCAAAACAAATATTGACCCAAGAATGTTCTCTGGAAGTAACCGAATTTCTGACCAGGCTTAAAACTATTGATGCATTCTATGCAGCATTTTTCATTGCTGTGTCAGCAGCTCATTCTTTCATGGCATGCCCACGTTTTCAGGACCTTCCACACTTCAGATTCCTTCTAGAACACTCACATAAGTACCTTCTTAGTTGGCATCTTGAGTTTCATCAGCTCAGCTTCACGGCACAAAACGGTCCAAGGAGCATGAATTTTCAAAAAGCCAACTCCGGGGATCTGGTTATAGAAAGCAGAAATAATATTAAATGTTGATTCCAGCCATACACAAGGCACACCGTATTAGAAGGCCCAAAAAAAACAAAGGTAACAGCTGCGTAATCAAACATGCCGGATTCCCTCTCATTGTTGTCGGAGTATCGTCTTATTGCTAGGTGGTTGTTCAGAAATGCTGCCGGCTGAAGCAAAAACTCAGACACCAGTTAAAGCAGAGGGCTTAGCTCAGAAGGCATGTTTGATTACGCAGCTGTTTAATTCAAACACCAAAGATGTTTTGCGAGAGAAAATTGATTAATAAAATAATGTGAGTGGATTGTTAAATAGTCAAATAAGGCTAATCTAATCTCGCTGTTTTGCTCCCGTTACCTTTGTTTTTTTTGGGCCTTCTAATACAGTGTGCCTTGTGTACTGGTTAAATATAGAAATAGCCCCCTAATTGAGACTGCGTCTTCTAACATGGTGCGCCTTAAATACTGCAATTTAAGACTCGTTACAAGAAAACACTCGTTCTTCCAAAAGCTGCCCAAGTGAACATGTCTTTTCCTTGCTGCTACTGCTAATGCAGGACAAGATGAACTGTAGCTGCAGGGCCACTGAATTTTAGGAATACAAGAGTGGGCTGTTTTATCTGAACAGCCTCTATGACAAAGGGATCAGACCTTCAGCTACTGAAAGAATCCATTATACGATCCTGCAACTATTCTCACCTCTTCATCACACTCTAGCTCCAGGCCAGCTTCTTGAAGGTTTTCTTCAAACTCTTTGCGCTTGCTGGACTTGTCATCCTCATGGTAGTCGGTTTGATGGTCCTGTGCAGCGAACTCTGGGTCCTCTTTTGGCTGCAGTGGAGCTTTACTACTTCGTGAGCTCAAGCTTCGCCGTAATCGTCTTAAGAAGTTGTCATTTCCAAATTTGGATGAGCGCCGTCGAGTGCTGTTGGGCTTTTGGATGTTGTATTCCAATATGTAGTCCACGCGGCGATGTCCATCTCGGAAGTACGGACCTAATTTTGGATGCAGTGGTGTGCCATCGTCTGCGTAAAGGGTTTTCATAGGCTAGAAAAACAAAAGAGAATGTCACAGATTACAACATTTATCGGCAAAAGAGTTTCTTGTTTTCCAAAAATGAAGATGAGACTATAGCTTGAGCTGAACTAACATGCCTTCATAACAGTCAGATTTGGTTTGAAGCGATAGGAGCAACTCCACACCGCCGCTCACGCATCTGACTTGATTAAATTTGTCAGAAGGAATTGTGAGAGGGTCTACATGGTGGAACACCTGGTAACATGATTCCATTGTGCTTTTGCCTGCTTGACAAAATGCTTCAGCACAGTATGAAACTGTGTGTAATATGTTACCCAAGCCAACAAGAAGTGACATTTTATTTTCTTTGATTCTTTTTCTTTCTGGGGTTGTTAAAAGCATAAATTATAGTTAGCTTAACTTTTCTATGTTCCTGCCTAACGGGAAAACTTCCCAAATTGTTCAACTACAGTGGTTCCTCATTTATCCTGGAGGTTACATTCTGAAAATAAGGTGCAATAAGTGAAATCCACAAAACAGGATTACAGATGTTTTTAGGCTGTCAAACTCCTCACTACACACTTTAAAAGTCCAGTATGATAAAATGAAAAAGATCTGATAACAATCAAAGATTTTTAAATTTAGTGAGCTGAATATATGGCATGGTGGAGGTTCACAATGGTCTACAAACCAATCAGGACACAGAACACAAGACAAAAAAAAAAAAAAGAAAGAAAACTTCCAAGACCACAAAAGGTGAACCACACTATAGGGAGAGGACACTACATTTTATGCATAACCTTTGATTTCAACTAAATCTTTATTTCTTCAAATGCTATTGTCACAGGTTGAGACAATAGTCTAAAAGATCTGCCGAAAGGCAGAAAGTAACTTTTTTTTTTGGAGTCATCATAATCTCTGTGTTCAAAGAGGAAGAGTATTCTGAAGCGAGGGAAGTTTCACTAACCCCACCAAATGAAAGCTGTCCTTGTTTCTATTGTTTTCCACATCTGAGTTTCTGCTCAAACAAGAGTTCCAACAACCCATTTTTATCAAACTGGTTTGCAGGCTGACATCTGATCACAGCACACCTCACCCCTAAGTGCCAGAGAGGACCTGCAAACATGGCACATAGCCAAAGCTACTTTAAAGGGACCTACACTTTTTTTTCTGGACACTTTTCCATGGAATTCACCAACATATAGAACCTGTGACTTGCAGAAGCTGTCTATACCATCCTATCTGCTGAGAAGGTTTCCTGCCCAACAGTCTGAAGGACTCCAGTTCTATGGTGTTCCCACAGTAATGATGAAGAGTTTGAGAGCCTGGTCCTAAATCAAATCTAAACAAGTCACTCACTGACCAAACACAATCTGACGTTTAAAATAAAAAAAATCCCAAAGGCCATCTTTCCCATAGCTCTCCAATCAGCCATGAGATCTCCTGGAAAACGCTGGAAACCTGAAAATGTTTTTCCCTCATCACAGTGATGATTATACCAATGACCTCTACTCTATCATCTGCCATGTGACAGTAGCTTTGCTCTAATGATGCTTGGATGTGGCTACAAACATAATCAATATAAATAAAATTTAGTCTAAAATACAAAAGAGGTTAATACAAATGTACACCATGTGTGGTAGAAGAGTCATAACCCTCTATTGTAACAGTAAAATATGTCCAACATGAGGCCTTTAGCTATTATCTGCTTGCATTACCTACAATTACGCAAGTGTGAATACTGTAAGCTGAATGTGGCCAATGAAGATGCTAGAGCTAATAGCTGAAAACTGTGAAACTAATAGATGAAAAGGCTGAAGTTGATAGGTGAAACACTGAAGCTGATAGATGAAAATGCTTAAGTTGATAGCTAAAAACACTAAGGCAGAAAGCTGAAAACAATGAATAGTTTACTGAAATGTTAGCTAAATGCCAAACAGCCTGAAAAACTGGATAAACATCTAATTTCACCCAAAATAGTTAGCATAATTGCTAAAATATTTGCTAAACTCCAAACTAGTCTAAATAACTGTAAAATTGTCTAATTTAGCCAAACCAGCTAGCATAATGCTAAAATGTTAGCTAAATGACTATCTAGCCTAAAAATCTCCAGTACTTACCAAATGAGTCAAAAAAAAGCTAGCATGTAGCTAAATGATTAGCTAAAAGCCAAAATAGCCTTCAAACCCAAAGTTAATGCCAAAATACCAAAAAGAGCTAGCAAAATGCTAAAATAACAACTAAATGCCGAAATAGCAAGAAAAAAAAAACAAAAAAAAAAACAGTAGACGCCAAAACAGCTTTTACAGCTAGCATGTTGCTTAACTATTAACTAAATGCATAATTAGTTTGAAAAACTAAAAAAAAATTTGCCAAAGTAGCTAGGATGTTGCTAAAATAAAAGCTAAACACAGAATTAGCCTAAAAACGGAAAAATGTCTACTTTAGCCAAAACAGCAAGCATGTTTTTAAAATAATGGCTACATGCCAAATTAGCCTAGAAAACCTCAGTAGATGTCAAATTACATTAACTGTAAAAGTTCAATAATCTCACACAAACTGAATTTAGTTTAGAAATGTGTAAACAAGTGGATCTGTTATCCATTTAAAAGTGAAAGTTAAAGTCCCTGAAGTTGTCACACTCCTAGATGCCTGAACGTTGTTGTCGGTATTTGACCCATTACCTGGGAGACCAGTGAGATGCAAACACAGCCACCCTCAGGAAGCATTTGGTGCTTTACCCCCCCAATACAACACCTTTATGTTGAGTATCAAGCAAGGAGTCACTAAGTCCCATTCTTAGAATATTTATCATGGCTCGGCCTGGATTTGAACTCACAACCTTCCAGTTTCATGGTGGACATTGTGTCATAGGGCCAGTGAGCTGGTCTTTAAGCAAACAGTGAAAAACTAACATTAATTGTCTTCGAAAGGGTCAGAAGAAGCTGGAATCGATCCTACAATGTGTCAGTGGCCTTGTGTGTGCATGAAAGAGTTCTGTGGTCACCATGGAAACGGCTCTTCTCACAGGCAGAGGAAGAGAAGGAGGGCGGCATAAGATTTTCTCTTTGAAATAACAGTTTTGACATGCATCCAGTTTGATCAGTTCAGAGCAAAAGTTCACCTCTTACAGCATGCTTTTGTCCAGAAGATGAAGCAAAAAGTTTGTTTGAAAGAAGTCTGTGCAGTGATATAGAACATTTTGGCTGTGTGACTGAAGCGTCTTTTTGTGCACGTAAATATGCAGCAGCCAATCAGATTAGAGTACTCACCTGGACTATTTAAAGAGCAGAAACACAATGTTTGTTCCTTATGGCTGTATATCAGAATCTTTGTTTTCTTGGAGTAAAACTGCAGACATACAAGTCTTTACAGTTCTGCTTATCTTACTGTTGATGTGTTTTGTGCCCAGAAATTACATTTCTGGGATATCTGAGTTAACACTTTATAAATGAAAACATTTCAGACAATAAAAGTGAAGGGAAAATGTTCTCTCTGGACTTTGTTTTTGTTCAAAAGCCGCATAATGTTTCATAAAATGTACCTAGTAAAACATGTTGAATAATCGGGATTAATCGCAATCCAAAAGTGTGATTATTTTTAATATAGTGACAGCACTAATAAAAATACAAGTTCAAGAGCCCAAAATCAGCAGAATAGTTTAAAAGTTGAATGGTTTTTGTAGCTGAAAACTCAACTTGAGTTGTATTGTTTCATAGAGCTGAAAGTTTTTGTTGAAAAAGGGGTTTGAAGATTCATGGAGTTTAAGACGTCTAAAAAGTGTACGGAAAGAAGATGGATCACTATAGTGTAAAAAAAAAGTCGTTCTCCTTTTGCAATGATGCTGGATAGCGCATGGGCTTTACTTGTTTTTGTGAATATGGAAAAGGCTTAAGGATGAATCTCTCTTTGTTTGGTGGAACCATTTTTCAGATGTTCTAGAATCTATGTTGCAAAACCTCCTAAAACTGTATTAGTAGTGAGAGCTGTAAAATGAAAAATGTTTTTTTTTTTTGCTGTTTGTAAGCTAGCTGGATTTCCGGTGGGTGTTTGGCTCTTTGTAAAACATATCAGTACAGCAGATAACTAGATCCAGGATTTTTTAAAAGTGTCTGTCTGACGTTTGGATTTGTGCTGCATAAAGTCATTCTTGGATTTTACTTACAACAGCTGAAGAGTTACCTCAGTTAAATTTCTGTCTGTATATTTGTTTTTTTTCATTGAACAGCCCACGCAAACACATGGAGAACATGTTGTCTCTAGGGAGATTTCAAGGTTTTTACTTGAGGAAAAAATGGCAAAAGTTCTGGCAAACAAATCTCTTTTTTCCTTCTGACAGATCAAATTAATCGTCTGTACAAAAGCCCACTTTATGCGGCTTCATTTGAATGTAAAAATAATTAAAGGGATTCTAACATTAGGATAATGTGAATATCTCTTCTGTTCCCTAACACCTGCTCTAGAAGAACAGTTCATGTCTGAAGGATAATGAAGGACTCTCGGAAATTCATACAAGATCAGCCCCCTTCAGACAGGAAGTTGTCAGAGCTGCAGAGGTCAGAGGTCATTTCTCAGAGGGCAGATGAGGATGTTGTGGCAAGAGCAGAACTCACCAATAAGAAGGCTTTTCTCACCAAGCCCTCTGGAAACGAGTCTCTCCTCTCCACTGGGTCTCCTCATGTACCCCCGACACACACACACACACGTATGAGTCATGAAACAGTCAGACAGCTCTCCAGCCTCCAGCATACTTCACTGCAGCACTGAAATGTGGAAGCTCAAGCACAAAAGCTTTTCCTGCACCGAGTTGTGTTGTCTGTACAAAAACATGAAGCTCAGGTTTCCTTAACAATAATATTGTATAGTTATAACAAAAACATTGGACACAAACATGAAAGTCTTAACTATCATTTCCATGTTTCTGAGTAATAAGCAATGAAAATAATGTTTCTGTAATCAGAAATGAATAATTTCAGACTCCACTGATTCATTTCTCAGACAGCACAAAGGAACCAACCAGCAGGAGAAGTGGCATCAGAATCACTCCTGCGTTCTCATTGGCTATAATTTTCACAGGATTATCTCTAAGACACTTACAAAAAAACAAAATTGAAAAAAAAAAGATTTTAGCCCGATCACTTCATGAAGCGAAGTCAGTGCATTTTGAAAGCATGAAAGACACGGAGGATATTTAGAGATCAGGCTGATTTATTTTAGGAGCTCTACAAAGCATCGGTAATCACGTCTCCTTGTCTGGGTTCATAAGATCATTCTGAGATTCTCCCAGTTCAGTGGGCTTCACCATGTACAGCTGGAGCTGCATCGGAATGACTGCCACTTTCTTTAGTGTGTCCGACTCTCTTTGTGACTCAGTTTGAGAATTTGCTGTCCCGCATTGACCCGAGAAGGGAAAAATACAAATATGAAAAAAATTCAAGGATCTTTTTATTTATTGTCTCAATGAAAATATATAAAATTCAGAGGCCCGAACAGCTGCCGTCTCCCCATGCCACAGCTGGCCTCCTGAGGGCCAGTGTAGTGGCCACAATTGCTCCAGCCCCATGGGTACTGCGACAGACTGAGGACATGTCCAAGGTATGCCTCGCCTTCGCCCAACAGTAGAACGGTACTCCATTCGCTGATCGAATCACTGAACACGTCACATGCCCAAAGCTGAGACCCTGATTGGTTGACCTTGCCAAAGTTCAGATTTTTTGCTGCCAGACCAATGCCCCTGGCACTCAAAACACGCCGCAGGACCTCAGATTACATCTGTACCACCGACTTAACATTGAAACTGGGAACCTTTCACGCACGAACTGTATTCAGCTAGAATGTAGCTTTAGAAAAATTAAAGATATCAAGATTTTTGAAATTTTCTTCCAGAATAAAAAAACCCAACAATTTTGAAGGTTGGAGGCTATGGATTTAGGCCCTTTTGCTTCCCTACCCTTTAGACTTCTCCCTAATGCTCCAATTGTAGCACCTGTAGTTGTGTCTGAAAGTTTTTTTCTTAAGGAGGAACCGTAGGAACTTAGGGCTGGCTATCCCTCCACCAGTAAGGTGATCTGCATCGTTCTTGTGGGCGGAGGACAAATGCATTTCTCTATGTGGTTGTGCCCTGAAGCACAGTTTCCATTTAAATGCAAATGTTTTATTAATCAACAGGTAAGGTTTAAGTAAGCTCAAAATTAACCCCACATAACTTCAACGGTGGACACTAAACCCATGAGAAAATGAAAATCTGTCAGGATGGTTCTTTTGGAAACTGAAATTAAAAGACAGAATGCATGTGATTGTCTGAATCACTTCATGTTTTTTAAGCAGGAAGGGAAGTGAAGTCCTATCAAAATAGTTGTGGACCTGTTTGGAGTTTCTTCTTGATGCTGATGAGACATTTTAATCCTTCGTGATTACTGAAGACTTATCCACATAAAGCCAACATTCCCTTGACTTCTATAGGCAAATAAACAACTATTGTTCAGTCTTTCTATGTGTGAGAAGAACCATTCTTGCCCTAAGACATTTTTCTTTACATATTCTGTCTAATCCACATTGGTACCCATTGGATCAGAGCAAGAATGGTTATTCTGACGAACAGAAAGACTGAACAATACTTGTTTTTTTCATTGTAGAAGGCAATAGAATTTTGGCTTCTTGGAGCCAACAGGTACTCCCTTGCTTTTTTTTTTTTTTGTTGTCACTCAGTCCAGTTCTCTTATACAGGATTTTAGTCAGGTGGTCAGCAGTGTTGCAGTCCGGAGAAGCTTAACGGAAAGTTTGCATTTTTACTGTGGAAATATAAGAACAACTTCCACCAAATTCCCTCAGGTTGTTGGAGCTTGATTTATTTTGTGATCAAGTTTAACTCACTTTATAATCTGTTTTCTTTAGTTATACAGAAAATCATTAAGATGCAGGATAATCTTTGAGTTGATTTTATAATAAATATTGAAGGTTATTTGGAACTACATGTCTATTTTCCCTTTTTAACAGTCATAAAAACTGTTCAGAAATTGCCTACATTAGCTTTTCTTTTACAGAAACGCAAACAGCTACTTTTCTTGGTGACTAGTTACTGTAATTGAAGAGTAATTCAGTAACTAGCTGATCTAATTTATAAACTCATTTAAGTGCATTTTAAATCCTTTAATCTTCTTATAAATTCAGAAAGCTTGGTCTCAGTCGCAGGTCATGGGTCTTCCAACAGGACAACGATCCAGAACACACAGCCAAAAACACCCAAGAAAAGCGTTGGACTATTCTAAAGTGGCCTTCCATGAGCCCAGATCTGAATCCCATTGAACATCTGTGGAAGGAGCTGAAACATGCCATTTGGAGAAGACACCCATCAAACCTGAGACAACTGGAGCAGTTTGCTCATGAGGAGTGGGCCAAAATACCTGTTGACAGCTGCAGAACGCTCATTGACAAATACAGAAATCGCTTCATTGCAGTGATTGCCTCAAAAGGTTGTGCAACAAAATATTAAGTTATGGGAACCATCATTTTTGTCCAGGCCTGTTTCATTAGTTTGTTTTTTTAAATAATTATGTTAATCAGCAATTCAAAAGTGATGGCTGATTATGATGATTTAATTTTCAATACATTTTTATTTATTGTTACTTTTGTAAGTTTCAAGTGATTTCAGTGAGAATTGTGGGTTTTTCCTTCTTTAACTGAGGGGTACCAACAATTTTGTCCACGTGTGTACACCATCACCCAACCAACTGAACTAAGCATCTTACTATAGACTCATTGTTCCTGGCTTTTGCACAGTCCGGGTTCCCATCCTGGTTCTTCTCCTCCCCAGGGACAGGAAGGTAGTTGTCACTCCTCCTCATCGTTGTGGACTGCTCCTCCTGGTGACTGCTTAATTGCTCACAAGAGGAGAACAAAGGGGAACCTGGAAGACAGACGCACAGAGGAGATGATATTTAAACGAGAAGTATTTTTCTTTTATGTTTTCCCTTTACTGATTGTCTTCTGTCATTATTAAGTGATCTTCTAGTGACATTTATTCCTGAAACAATTGTGTTTCATCCATCCAACCCAAATGAAACGAGTAGCCTATCTGTGGATGAATATTTGGCTGCTGATGGAAACTATGGGACCTTCAGTTTGAACAGGCTTCAGGCTCCCTGGGGTTAGCGAAGGGTTTTCAGAACATTATATCACTGTTGTTCTGTGATATGCTTGTTGCAAACAATTGTTTGGAACAAAGATTTTCCCCTCCTAGTACTAATAATCCCAAACCAACTGTAACTTTAAAGTGCTTCTATGTTTACATGTTCTGCAACAATATTAGTATCATTCTTAGAGGCTGTCACAACTTATACACGTGTGTGTGTGTGTGTCTGCTTCAATTATGTGTGGATAAATAAATTATGGGATGGATATAGATAGGCACCTAATTTTTAAGAGAACTAGTGACTTAGTGACTGTAGTGATTATGGGAAGATGAGGAGTATTTTCAGTAAACTGAAACCCCTAAAAAGGGATCTTGCTGCTCTAGTTTGACAAGTTTTGTTGTTGTTTGGCTTCTGGAATTTCTCACTATAGACAACCTGCCCTCTCAGGTCAGTGGCCTGCTTGAGGAGTGTCCACCCAGAAACTGGATGATTGCAGGTTTGAGTGTGCAGTCAGGCAACACCAAAGACAATAAAATGGCAGTATGAAGGGTATACCGATTTGATAGCTTTCCTCACTGAACATCATCAGAAACTCAGAGGGGGAAAGCAAAAAAAAACAAGAATCATAAATCAAATTCTAACTGGACCAAGTCCTGTCAATTTAGTGAAGCTTGATCAAGAAGAGGTAGGTATCAATCAAATAATGACTTTTAAAATGCATTTTATTATGCTTTTTTCCACTGAGAGACAATACGGTACAACGACGAGGACAAAACATCACAGGCATGACAGTAATGAATCAACATGTTCCAGCAACACATCCCAATACTCAGGCAACAAAGACAGCAAGGATTTGTTGAGACCTTCAGGCAACATTTGAAGGTATTTGTTCATTCTTTAACATGTGGACATACACCACTGTCCATCGCTCTGAAAAGCAGTTCATCAATGAACCCACAGAAGTGTCCATGCCGCCTGTGGGTCACGCCGCTTCATCCAATATGCAGGTTATTTTTTACATCCAAACACATTTCCAAAAATCTGAAAATGATAGCCCCCCACCCCCACCTCCTCGGGGAAGTCAGTTTGTTTCCCCATGATTCCGATATCTGTAAGCAATAGAAAAGCTCCATTGTTTCCTATGGAGCAACTATTTTCCAGAATCATTCTGACTGCTGGCTCCAAAACCACCTTGAAAATCTCTTACCGCGCTCCTCCTGAGTGGCATCAGCATCGAGGACAGGCTCCTGATGCCGCTCCATCGGGACCAGGATTCTCCACTGAGGGCCTCAGCCTCCACGAAGCGGTCTCCCTCAGAGCGCAGACACGCTGAAGACAGATCTCCTCATTTTGGAGCCTCCAGCTGAGCTGCTCCGAAGCACCGAGCCCGACCACAGAGAAGATGCTGCTCAGAGGAGATGGAAGCTGCAGGTCTCCGGGGACCGGGTCTCCGTCTCCTCATCTGTCAGCAGCACGGAAACGCTCCGGTCGGTCCGCGTGCGTGGAAGCTGTCAAAGCAGCATGGTCTGTCGCAAGGAGAAGGAGCGATGGCGAGAGGGGGGGAAGCTTGGAAACGAGATGCGTTCAATTCCAGCGGAAAAGTAAGGAAAAGTGGACTGTCTACACGCAGGGGCTCGTTTGTTGCCTATTTTTGAGGTCACGCAGACTGGGGCTTTATTGATAGGACGCACTGGTTCAACTGACCAGTGAATGACGTCACAGAACAGAAGTTGGCAGAGCAGCCCAGAGTAAAACAGAGAGCAGCTTCTTAACATCTCGTGAGTTTCCCCAGAAGCAGATTCTGTTACTAAGAGTCCGGACTATATTTAAGCAGGTCCGGTTCTCTTCTTCCAGCAGGTCCGGTTCTCCTCTTCCAGCAGGTCCGGTTCTCTTCTTCCAGCAGGTCCGGTTCTCCTCTTCCAGCAGGTCCGGTTCTCCTCGTCCAGCAGGTCCGGTTCTCTTCTTCCAGCAGGCCCGGTTCTCCTCTTCCAGCAGGTCCGGTTCTCCTCTTCCAGCAGGTCCGGTTCTCCTCTTCCAGCAGGTCCGGTTCTCTTCTTCCAGCAGGTCCGGTTCTCCTCTTCCAGCAGGTCCGGTTCTCCTCGTCCAGCAGGTCCGGTTCTCTTCTTCCAGCAGGCCCGGTTCTCCTCTTCCAGCAGGTCCGGTTCTCCTCTTCCAGCAGGCCCGGTTCTCCTCTTCCAGCAGGTCCGGTTCTCTTCTTCCAGCAGGTCCGGTTCTCCTCTTCCAGCAGGTCCGGTTCTCTTCTTCCAGCAGGTCCGGTTCTCCTCTTCCAGCAGGTCCGGTTCTCCTCGTCCAGCAGGTCCGGTTCTCTTCTTCCAGCAGGCCCGGTTCTCCTCTTCCAGCAGGTCCGGTTCTCCTCTTCCAGCAGGCCCGGTTCTCCTCTTCCAGCAGGTCCGGTTCTCCTCTTCCAGCAGGCCCGGTTCTCTTCTTCCAGCAGGCCCGGTTCTCCTCTTCCAGCAGGTCCGGTTCTCTTCTTGGAACATGAGCAGTATTGAAGCATGACCATATTCTAAAGTAAAGCACGCTCCTACATCAAACATTTCAAAGGCCTGTATCATGCGTGTTTGAGCTGTGTGCACTATAAGTGTGTACTGTGTGTACTAAGTGTACTATAATGGTAATTCCTCACAAAAAACATCCCAAAGTGGTATTTTACTGAGCACCAGCCCTTCCCAATCCCTGAAAGGGAATGGTTCCTCACATTGTGATGTCACAAAGTAAGTATATATATATAGATATATATATATATATCTATATATATATATAAGACCCAAAGAGTTAAAATGTCCACAATATTTTATAAAGTAGAAGTCTGACAATGCTAAGTCTGACAGTAAATGTGTTTCTCAAGTTTTCTGAGGGAAACAATGACAAGCAGAGTATATTTGTCGATCAGTCCTTCGGATCAAGAAGAAAGATGCGCGTGGAAAATGACTTTACATCAAAGGTCGTGAACGTAAAAGACAGAATTTGTTATGAAGAAAAGAAGTGCTAAATGTGAAGGGGTCAGAAAGACTACTGGTTCTGAACATATCTCTGGTGGGTTTGTTCTTTTCGGTTCAGTAAAGCGAAGCTTCCAGCTGTCGCTCCAAACGGAACCGGGAACTGAAGGCTGTTATGCCCTATTTTTCAGGCGACGTGAACGCAGCATCTTCCTCCAGCTCCAGCATCATTGCTTCTTTTGGTTCCGCCCACTCGCCCGTGAAGTGTTTAAGCGGAGTCGCGCGCGGTGGTTGTCCACACACACGGCGAGCACGCGCCACCTCACCTGTACTCCTGAAAGCTTGTCGTTGAAAGTTTGACGTTGAAAGCTTGAGGTTGAAAGCTTGTCGTTGAAAGTTTGACGTTGAAAGCTTGACGTTGAAAGTTTGACGTTGAAAGCTTGAGGTTTGCTTCTACTGCGGGAGAACCCCGCGTGTGGGCGGCGCCGCCATCACCCGCGCGCCACAAAAATCCTGAAAATGAACGACAAGTTTGGGGCTGAGAATGGATGAGGGTCAGCCAACGAACGGCCCTCTGCGGGACAAAAACGCCTTCAGAAACATGCAGTGGAGAGAGTTTCACAGCAAACCAGAAAAAGAGAAGGAAAACAAACCAAAGCGGAGAACCCTCACACGCCCAGAGAAGACGCTAAAAGTTACCGTTTCCTCCTTCACACGGAGCTGCGTAGGTCAGTGAACTCTGGGATCTTCTGCACAGACAGAAGAGCTCTGCTCACCTGAGAATAAGCTCCTCCCAAACAGACGAGTGTCCCAGGTAAACATGAAATCCTCTGATTGGCTGAATATGACAACATACATGCATAGGGTTGCCAATCTTTACAGTATTGGTGAGAAGGTCTGTGGTGCCAGAAAAATTGACCTTTTATGCATGAAATAGGTTGAAATTATCATTCATTTTTACTGTAGACTCAATAAACCAAATATGTATAACGAGAAACATGTTTAATGTGGAATGAGCTCACAATAAAGTACAAAGCTTCTTTTCTGCTTTTGCATGTCAATCTTCCTAACAACATGAAACCTCAGTTTGTAGCAGACAGAGCAGGAACCTTCCAGAAGCAAACATTTCAGAACAGACATGTGAGGACTTGTAGAATGCTGCCAGGTAGTTTTCCAGATCTTCACAGGGTTCACCCAAAAGAGCAAAGACAAAAATCCCTCAGATATCCCCCTCTCCACGTTTTGGGCAGGTTTCAGCATTCCAGGGGACGGTGCTAGGCCAGGACAAACCAAAGAAAGGCTACATTTGAGACACAAAGTTATCTGAAAGGAGCAAATCTTTTTTCCATATCCAATTCAAGTCATATTACTTTGCTGGAAAAACTGCAGCCTCGCTCATGAGCATATAGGTCAGTGTCCAGAGATCTGGGTGCCAAACTTCAAGAAGTTCTTTGAATCCTGCTGAATTACAAAAAAATAAAATAAAAAATACAGGGTATTTTGTCTGAATTCAAACATGGATCAGTGAGGACAAAACAGCTTCTGTTATTATGTAGCAACATCTCCATGTTTCCAAATCCAAAACTACCAGAAGATACCTTCCTGCATTTGCCTCTGTTCCTGTGCTTCAGCTAGCAGCTGGGCTGTGGTTACAGATTATGTTCCGACATCATGGTTGTAGCTGTAAGGTTACAGTCAAAAAAGGGTGTGGTTCACATGTGGAAACTCTGTGGAATTTTACACAGAGTCAGAAACACAGGAAACTGATCCTGTAGGGGAGGACTTACTTGTGTGGACAGGTGTGTCATCCCACATGGCTGTCTGCATTCTGAGGGAGCCAATGACAGAGAATGAAACTAATGCCCAAACACCACCTGTGACGCATGTGTTTGTTCTTCTGTTTTACTCAAGTTAGCGTTTCAAAACCGCCTCTTTCAAAACCTTTCTCAACTGGCTATCCCCTAGGAAACTGCAGGGACCACATATCGTCTGACAGGAAGACCTCAAACGCAGGCCTGTCTGGTAAGATCCAGGCATAGTCTGGGGGGAGGGACAGGAACATTTGCATAAACCTGGTTGACCCTTTTTTGTTTCTCACAGAATCTTTCATGACTCCAGTGTTGTGTTACGTCGTCCACACCCAAAGATTTCCCTGATCCATCTGAAAAGAAGGCCGCTGTCAGAAAGATCGTCACAGTAATGTCTTCCCATCACCTCTTGAGCTCATTTGTTTTGGTTGCAAATATAACAACATACATAGTAACTTATACGTGGAAATGTTGTTCATATTTATGCGAAAACCTCTTAGATCCACTCCAAAGAAAAACGAGTTGTTTGTGTTTTAACATGTTCATATGGCATTTTTCTGATGATGGGGGACGTATATTAAGAAAATGAAGCTCCAAGCTAGCGTCCCACTATAAACTTACGGCTGAGAACCTGGTTCACTTAGTTGGTTAGGTCCATGTTTGTATTTGTTTAAACTCTGATAACATGTAAAGGCTCTGGATTATTTCCTATCTGGTCTCATGTTGTCTACAATCTCAGAGCTTACAGGTCTACACACTTATGCAGTTCTTTGTTCTAACTCCAAAAAGAGAACCTGACAGTTGGCCGTCATACAGTGAGCTTCTGCCCTTGGCTTTTTGTTTTTCAATCAAACAGCAGCTTCCATTTCCTGTGATTTTTTTTCTCTCTTTTTGCCCTCAGATGTAACGAACACAATAAACATGAAAACATGCAGGAAATCAACAGATTATTTAGAAGAAATATATCTGTGTTTAATCAGAACTGCTATAATCCTATGGGGATGTCCGATTATCCTCCTGACATCATTTTTGATTAATCTGATAACTCACATGGTGTTCATGTGTGTAGGCAGTGAATGGTTTGGCCTGGTGCCAGCACGTGCTCACAGAATAATATGTTTTTGCTTATAGTACTTAAAACCGATTGTACGTGCATTCATTTGGCTAGTATTCATTTGAATGATCAAAGTACCATACTCATCGTACTTTGCTGATAATGTGAATAAAGTTACAGGAAAGTTGAAAAAGTAACAAAGGGTCAAAAAACATGGATTTTGGATAGTTTTCCGCTGTGGCATGAACAGCAGTGAGCCTGTGTGGCTCCAGAATAGACTGGTGGTCAATGTTGGTCACTCTTTGCATGGTGACCTCAGTTAGTCAGCTCTGACTCTGTAGAGGAAAAGGCTGCCACTGAAAGCAAACACCAGTGCAGGGTTTCCAGTCTTTACATTGGTGACACTGCTAAAGAAGTAAAAAGTTTGTTCTTGGCAGTTGTATCAGCAGTCTCCTCCCCCATGCGTTGTGTGTTATGTAGATTAACTGACTTTAAAGGATAAAATAACATCTGTCAAAGGTATTCCATCACATTTCCCTCAACTCAGTCATATCCTTTTTGTGATTTGTGCTTCTTTTATACTTTTAATCATTTTTATTAAATTAAATCTTTATTTCAGATGATTAGTGGAACCAATATTAGTTCTTTGCTGCCATATTTATCATAGTATAAACAGGACCAAGGTCAAGCAGCTGTTGTTAGACAAGCATCCACACCAAAAATAGCTCCATTAACTGTTTCCCATGCAGCACACTCACCACTTCCTGCTGTCCTCCCACCCCTCCAAACACTCATTCTCCATATCTTCATCCCTCTGTTGCACACACGCATACAGTACACTCACTTCCTGTCATGACAAGGCCAGACATTTAGGAAGCCGGTTTGTTTGGAGCCCTCCACACTTATGCGGCGCAGTTTTCAAACAGAATCATAAAAATCACAGGTGAAAATGACACAACCCGACTTATGTTTTTGTCTTTGCTTTTACTTCAAACAGTATTGTGATTAAGGGTGCATTCACACTGGAAAAAGGATTTGTTCTAGATAGAGTCCTAAACCTTGCGTTTAGTATATATTAAGACTGGGAGTCACCGTAGATTTCTCTTCCAGACCAAAGCTTGTAAAATTCACTAGTTTGAATGTTCCTTGAATGAACCTTAACAGCCAGTGTTGCCAAACCTCTGTTAGAAAAGTAGCTTTTGACCGACCTAGAAGTTACTAACTGATGATATCTCAGAATAAGCATATTATTTGCATAGAGCCAGGAAAAAATGGTGGGGCAAACAAGAAATATAAACAGAGGAAACAAACTGACTTTTATCCATACACGGGAGTGGCAAAATGTTCAAAATATAAACTTTAGCAGAGTTGTTTTTTTTTTTTTTAATTCTAACTTTGTGCTGTTCTACAACAAATTACAGACAGAAGACAGACGTATGTATCCCTTGTCTTGTGTTCATGTGTATTTTTGTTCCTGTCCTCTCATGTTCAATACAGTCGATTGACATTTATCCTGACCTGCTTTGTGTTTTCATTCACGTACCCTGAACTCCTTGAGACAAAGTCTTTTTAATTCTGTGTATGTCAGAGCGATTAGCCTTGAGTCTCAAACAACGTGTTGCTAGCTAGGAGCCTGGGAGTGTGAATGTTTTTTTTTCCTTTAGACCTCAGTTTTTCTTTTTTTTTTCACTACCCGTCATCATGGAGTTAGTTATGGAATCTGGAATTAGTATTGCTAAATCTATTTAGTTTCAGGAGTAACTAACACTAAAGCCAATGATGTGCTTGATTACTTGTGTAGTTACGGGAATCTAAGCCATGTGATTTATATTGACAATCTCACAAGCACACTTCACACTACATAAAAACCTGATCATTGAGTTCACCAATTCTGACTCGTACACTGATATAGATGCTTTGTTGCCACACGCTTTTTCATCAAAAAGAAATGACCTTCAGTTTCACACATCCCCTTTAACTTTAGAGTGCGCCGCCACAGCAACCAGCAGCAGCAACCCCCCTGAAAGCTTGGCTGAACTGAGGAAACTTGCAAAGCAGTGCGGCTGCAGTTTCTAAACACTTATGAAATCTGTGATGTCAGCACCAGCACCTTGATGCAGCAGGAGCAGAGAACAAGAACGTGGATAATGAACAAAGTGATGATGACGACAATGAGGAGGAAGAGGAGTGGAAGATGGGCCTGCACAGCCATCGCAACTTGCACCACTCCATTTCCCCTGTCCAGTCGAGTCCTTTCCATCCAGGGGCTAGCGCCCGTCAGTTCAGACAAAGAATAACACACTCAGCCAATCAACTGAGTCCGCCACAGATCCAAAAGTTTGTGGTTGAACATGTGGTGCGGAACACCTACCTTCTTGCTTCATCTTTGCCACGACTCCGTCCCTTCTCAGGGAAAACTCCAAGCAAAGTCACGAAGCCGACAACAATTCTCGGCAGTGCTAGATATCTTTTCTCCTTTCTGACCCCAGTCTCTCAGCTTTACATGTCATTATAATAATCATGGAGAGCCTCCTCTTGCCTGCAGCAGACCTGGTGAAGGGTCTTAGTCCGGACACACTACCAGCTGTGTTTTTGAGTGCTCTGGATGTAGCCTTTGGAGCCGTCCAAGATGGAGAGGAGCTGTTTGCCCAGTTCTTATACATTCTCCAACCCCTGGGGAAAGACCATCAGAGTCCCTCCAAATGTTACAAATTGCACTTAGTGCTGTGGTGAAGCAATGTGGGGTTTCTACACTCGAAGTTGTCCTTATCTGACCTGTTACTCCAGCTCAGGCCTGAAGAGGACAGGCAACTTGCTAAGGAGTTGCTGATGAAAAAACACATTGGTGTGACAAAACTAAAAACTACCATACAGTCCCAGAGTGCCTGTTCCTGTGGGCATGGTTCGACAACCAATGAAGAGCAGAGATTAAGGGGAGAAGGAGATGAAAAACCAACTCCAAAGGAGACGAAAAACCAACTCCAAAGGAGACGAAAAACCAACTCCAAAGACTCCAAATACTATTGATGCAACTTCTGTCCCGAACACCAGTAGAATCCAAATTCACCCCTCGACAAGTCAGACCCAGCCAGCCTTCAAAGCTAACCACCAAGCCTAAACCCTTGCACTGCTTTACCTGTGGAGAAGACGGCCATGTCTTGTCCACCTGCGCCGAGAGGGACAAACCAAGCCATGTCCAAAATACACGACTATGCCAAAAACAAGAAGTATGGGGCATGAAGAACCAGAACCATTTAAACTAAAATCAGCTTCTGCAGTGGGACGCTCAGGAGCTGCCTTTTCAAAAAGTTCCAAAGAACCTGCACAACTGCCATGAGGCCTGATCGGCACAAAGTCGGCACAATTAAAATTAAAGGGCACTCATACAACTGTCTTCTTGACTTGATTGCTTATCTTCTGGAAATTGAAGCTGCTAATGAACAAGCTGTGCCCTACATAGGTTCATTGAACTAAACCTGATGTTCTCAGCTGATTTCAGTCAGTCCATCAACGTTGACACTCTGGCACTTGATGTACTACACCACAATCAGTCAAGTCCTCAAATCCTAATGAGCACCAACTCTCTAGACGTTGCTGTCTCCAAGCATCGCAAGGCCAAACCCCAGTTCCAGCCCCCTGTTTCTGGTTACTCCACCCTGTACAAGATCCTTCAACATCGTTCCAGCTATGCTGTCACACTGCGTTCTAATAAACCTCAAGCCATTTTAGCCAGTCAATCCACCATCTTAGAACAAATCCTGGTCGCAAGGCTGCTGGGTAAGAAAACCGTGATCATGAACATCCACAGTCCAGTTCATTCCCTGGTGGTCTACAGGTGAAAAGCTGCCTCATCAATTTACCACAGCACTGGCCATGTCACTTACCGGTTGTGGTAAGCCATGTGTCTGACCATCCAATACACATCCCTGCCAGAGCCATAATTGCAACAGTCAGCTTTTTCCAGACGATAGTCTCCAACATGCAAAGCGTCAATCAGCAAATAACACCACCACTACAGTTACAATATAACTTCAATGATTCCCCAATAACCTATGAATGGAAGCACAGAATCATCCTCAAACTTGACAGCATCCCAGAGGAACTGACAAAGTCATGCACAAAAAAAGCTCTCTAACCCCACTTTATTTAAGCAAAGACCCAGACCCATCCGCCCTTTTGGTAGTTCAATCGGATTCCCCAGGAAGCAAGAAATGTGCCAAGCACCCTCCAGAGACTTATATAGAAGTGCATGGGGGACCTGAACTTAAATGAGGTGTTAGTCTTCATTGACAACATCATTGTTTTTGCACCCATACTAGAAGAACACAAAGCAATACTCATGAGAGTATTGAATAAATTGAAAGGAGTTTGGTCTCTAGCTCTCCTTGGAGAAATGCGTGTTCCTCCAGGCTGAAATATCGTGCCTAGGCCATGTGCTGTCACAAAAAGGTGTCAAGACTGACCATGACAAAATCTCCACCCTCACCATCTGGCAAGTCCTCAAAACCCTCAAAGAACTCCAGTCCTTCCTGGGGTTTGCTGGTTACTTAAGATGTTTTGTCCAGGACTTCTCCACCATCGCCAAACCACTGTGGGATCCCACCTAACTATGAGATACCCACCTATGCAGAAGAAAATAAGACAATCAATCAAGCCTAAGACTTATCTGAATCCAAAAGAGCCATTCGGAGGAAAGTGCCAACGAGCCTTCCGTCACTTTTGCCCCTGTCCTGGCGTTTGTAGACCCCCAAAAGCCCTACACTAAGCAGAATGGTGCAGTATTATACCAAGAGCATGATGCAGAAGACAGAGTGGTTGCCTACGCCTGTAGAAGACTTACTCAGAGAGAAGCCAGGTGCCCTGCACAAAAGCTGGAGTTTCTTGCTCTCAAGTGAGCAGTCACTGAAAAGTTACAGGACTACCTATATTGTGCACAGTTCACGATCGTCACAGACAGCAATCTCTGATGCAAATCCTAACGTCAGCCAAACTCGACGCCACCAGACATCGATGGCTCTCTGCTTTGTCAGCCTTTCAACTTCAAGAGTATCACTTCACATGCATCACTTTCACAAAAAAATGGGTCATTTGGGAGTTGAGAGGATCTTAAACCTAATCCGGTCCCAATTCTACTGGCCCATGTTGACTATTTACATATTCAGAACCTGTGAATGGTGCATCAACCTCAAATCTCTCCCAGAACATGCTGCACTGTTGGTCAACATCAAGACAACACCCCCCTTGGAACTTGTTTGTATGGATTTCTTCTCTGTAGAACCAGATGGAAGGACAAAGGACATACTTTTTTATAAAAAATTACTTCACCAAATATGCTGTGGCTATACCAACACCAAACCAGAAAGCCTGCACTGTTGCAAAGAGTTTATGGAACAACTTTGTTGTGCACTACGGAATGCCCTCAAAACTGCACAGTTAACAAGGCACTGACTTTAAATACAAAATGATACATGAACTTTGTAACCTTGCTGGGATCCACAAAGCCAAAATTGACACCCTACCACCCGAGAGCCAACCCTGTGGAATGGTTCAACCATACTCTGTTAGACATGCTGGTTATGCTCTCTGAGCAGGAAATGCGACATTGGAAGGACCGCGTCAAATCCCTCGTTCATACTTACAACTGCACCAAGAATTATGTAACTGGGTTCTCACCTTATGACCTCATGTATGGTTGGCAACCCCATCTCTCAACAGATCGTGCTTTTGGACTACCCCTAAAGGAGGACTGAATACTCTCTTACAGATTGTATGTCCAGTAACCGACCTCCCACCTGGAGGAAAACAGATGGGTAGCCATCGACATTCTGCCAAAATCACGAGAAGGAACAAGAAGAGGTTTGACAGTCATGTCATCGCTGTAGATCTGGAGGTTGGAGAGAAGGTTTTGGTCCGGAATCTGAGAGCTCAGAAAACACAAGTTGGCAGATAAGTGGGAAATAACAGTGTATGTTGTCGTTAACAAGGCTGGCTACCTTCCAGTATTCACTTTTCGACCAGAACATCACAACAACAAACCAGAGAAAATTGCACAGAGATTTCCTGCTGCCTTGTGGGTTTCCACCCGCATTTCCAGAACAACCGGTCCCCAGAAAAAAACAAAGCCTTCCTCTGTCTTCACCACCCTCAGAAGAGGAACCTTTAGCGGACAAAGCAGAACAAGTGTATGTCCCTGCACCAAATCAACCTGTTAAGATTACAACGACCTTCAACTTTCCTGTCATCCAGCAACCAGCCCCTGCTGAACACCCTGAGACACTTCTCTGGCTTTAAGTCTGAACCAGAGAGCGTCTCAATTGATGTCTCCGAAAGTACGTCTGCCTCAAACCCTGAAAACTCCATGCCTGTCCAGGCAAAGATGGAACCCCCCTCAGCACCACTGCCTGACCCACAAAAGTTCGCCAGTACCGTCCTGTCCATCTGTATCTGGAAGTCCCACAGGATCTTTGTTCTCTCGTTCTCTACCACTTTGGGAGGTGTTTCCCATTTTGACTGGGGTTTCCAGTCCATATTCTGCACACATGTTTGTGTATACCATTCCAGCCACAAGTGCTCCACGTATGCTTTCCCGGCCAGCATCTTACACACTTCAGCTCTTCAGCTATGTCCTCAATTGTTTTAGACGCCTCTTTGCTTTGCTGTTGGCTGGTGTGTTAGAAATAAAAAACAAATGATGGATGGATGGATGGATGGATGGATGGATGGATGGATGGATAGATAGATAGATAGATAGATAGATAGATAGATAGATAGATAGATAGATAGATAGATAGATAGATAGATAGATAGATAGATAGATAGATAGATAGATAGATAGATAGATAGATAGATAGATAGATATCAGGGCTTATGTTATAAGGGGTTTATCTTAACTCGTTAACGCATGCAATTCATTTAAAAAAATTAACACGTTAATATATATTAACACTGATTAATTACACTCCACGAATAAACCGTCTTCCACCTCTTCAGGCTTTTGTGCCATGCTTCAATTTCTGAAAATACACACTTTGGCTGGCCCATTCATTTTCCAAAATGCTTTATCCCTTTCGGGGTCACGGGGCTGCCCGAGCCTAACCCAGCAACTCATGGGCGAAGGCAGAGGACACCCCTGGACTGGTCTCCAGTCTGTCGCAGGGGCCACAGTCACACACCCATCCACACTCACATCCACACCTAGGGACAATTTAGAGAGACCAATTCACCTATGAAGAATGTTTTTTGGACATTAAAAAAATAAAAGTCTTTACAGTTCTGCTTATCTTACTATTGATGTGTTTTGTGCACAGAAATTAAACTGCTGAGTCATCACTTTTTAAATTAAAACATTTCAGACAATAAAAATGAAGGAATAAATTTCTCTCTGGCCGTTTTTTGTACGAAAGCTGCATGTTGTCGTATAGAATTTTACTTGTAAAAGCATTGTTAACAATCCTGATTGATCACAACCCAAAAGTGTGATTAATCTGATTAATTTTTGTAATTGATTGACAGCACTACAATATATGTATATTTATATAATAAGATTGTAGAGCTCTTGTGAGTCTGTAGAGAGAAAATGTTCTTACACATTTTTTTTCTAAGGGCCTGCTGCAGGCAGTAGATCATAGCGCGTGGTTAGTGAGGAGTCTGTACTCGACTGTAGTCACGTTCAAGGGCGCCACCTAGCATCATACGTCACAAGTGCGTAACTTCCAATAGTTTTATAAATACTTACCATTTGCACAAGAATGGTATGATCCATTTCCATGACATACACACGTGGACAAAATTGTTGGTACCCCTCAGTTAAAGAAGGAAAAACCCACAATTCTTACTGAAATCACTTGAAACTTACAAAAGTAACAATAAATAAAAATGTATTGAAAATTAAATAATCCAAATCAGCCATCACTTTTGAATTGCTGATTAACATAATTATTAAAAAAAAAAAACTAATGAAACAGGCCTGGACAAAAATGATGGTACCTCTATAAATGATTGATAACTATTTGACCAGACTGACATGATTAACTCAGGTGTGTCCTTTAATTGACATCACAGGTGTTACCAAACTCATAATCAGTCAGTCTGCCTATTTAAAGGGAGACAAGTAGTCACTCTGCTGTTTGGTGAAAAGGTGTGTACCACACTGAACATGGACAACAGAAAGCCAAGGAGAGAATTGTCCCAGGACATCCGAAAAACAATTATAGATAAACATCTTAAAGGTAAAGGCTATAAGACCATCTCTAAACAGCTTGAACTTCCTGTGACAACAGTGGCTCATATTATTCAGAAGTTCAAGACCCACGGGACAGTAGCCAACCTCTCTGGACGTGGCCGCAAGAGCAAAATTGATGACAAATTGAAGAGACGGGTCGTTGGTATTGTATCCAAAGAGCCCAGAACAACCTCCAAAGAAATTAAAGGTGAACTCCAAGGCCAAGGTACATCAGTGTCAGATCGCACCATTCGTCGTTGTTTGAGCCAAAGTGGACTTCATGGGAGACGACCAAGGAGGACACCACTGCTGAAAAACAATCCTAAAAAAGCCAGACTGGAATTTGCAAAAATGCATGTTGACAAGCCCCAAAGCTTCTGGGAGAATGTCCTTTGGACAGATGAGACCAAACTGGAGCTTTTTGGTAAGGCACATAAACTCTATGTCCATAGACTCAAAAACCAAGCATACGAAGAAAAGAACACTGTCCCTACGGTGAAACATGGAGGAGGCTCAGTCATGTTTTGGGGCTGCTTTGCTGCATCTGGCACAGGGTGTCTTGAATGTGTGCAAGGTACAATGAAATCTGTAGACTATCAAGGCATTCTGGAGAGAAATGTGCTGCCTTGTGTCAGAAAGCTTGGTCTCAGTCGCAGGTCATGGGTCTTCCAACAGGACAACGATCCAAAACACACAACCAAAAACCCCCAAGAATGGCTGAGAGAAAAGCGTTGGACTATTCAAAAAGTGGCCTTCCATGAGCCCAGATCTGAATCCCATTGAACATCTGTGGAAGGAGCTGAAACATGCCATTTGGAGAAGACACCCATCAAACCTGAGACAACTGGAGCAGTTTGCTCATGAGGAGTGGGCCAAAATACCTGTTGACAGCTGCAGAACGCTCATTGACAAATACAGAAATCGCTTCATTGCAGTGATTGCCTCAAAAGGTTGTGCAACAAAATATTAAGTTATGGGTACCATCATTTTTATCCAGGCCTATTTCATTAGTGTTTTGTTTTTTTGAATAATTATGTTAATCAGCAATTCAAAAGTGATGGCTGATTTGGATTATTTAATTTTCAATACATTTTTATTTATTGTTACTTTTGTAAGTTTCAAGTGATTTCAGTGAGAATTGTGGGTTTTTCCTTCTTTAACTGAGGGGTACCAACAATTCTGTCCACGTATGTACCTGAAAGACCAAGTGAGGGTCAACCCTTGTACCGGAGTTAACGTGTAGGATGACCTGTGACACATATATCATGGTATAATATCTGAACTCACAAAGAGCCAGAAGACCAAAGAATCTCAGTGAAAAAAAGGAAAACATTGTATCTGTTGAGATTTTAAATGTGCCTCTTTATTTTGCTTTGAAAACTACATGAAATAAATAAATAAATGTTCTTTTGGCAGACTTAGAATATTTTTTCATTAAAAAGTTATTCATGAAATGATGTCTTTTCTTTGCAAAAAAAAAAAGGCTTTTTTTGTGGAGTTACTGTCTACACCTGTCTACCTTCAGTCCAGTTTGAGCCTCTCTTTATTCACAGGCTTTGCTATATGGAAGTGTCCATTGTGAAGCAACTCCTTGTGAGTGGAAAACTACCAGAGTGACACAACAGTTTTTTGACCCAGCCACCATGCAAACCTGACAGGCAGGTTTTGGTTAAAAGACAAGGGTGGTGCAGAAATGTCACACATTGTTTTGACCTCCTCTCACTTGCCCGACACTGCCACCGTGTGGCACAAAGGTATAAAATTTACACGTGTAAAATGAAGCCCATTGACTATACATACAGAGAATACATAGGTATACAGGGACCTGCACTAAGTGACCTCTTCCCCCTGGCGCTTCAAACAGGAAGTACCTGCTGGCTCCAAGAAGTTAAAATCCCATAGACTTCAATCAAGAAATAAACATCTATTATTCAATCATTCTATTTGTCAGAAAACCATTCTTGCTCTGATACCCTTTTTAAAGATGTTCTTGATAATCCCTTGTTTTTTGCATTGCAAGTTACTCAAGTTACAAACTGACCAATCAGATGACTCAATAAAAATGTGTGCCTGCTTGCCTCTACCTTGAACGTTTGATTAACATATTCCCCCAAACCCTCTTTTAGAGGAAGGGATGTGGCTTCCTCTGAAAGCCACTTTGCCATTCTTGCTTTTTTTTTTTTTAGCATGTTCTCTATAATCCTAATTTTATCAAGATATTTTTGCGTTATTGCAAGTTATTCAAGTTTAAAACTGTCCAATCAGATGTTTCAGTCAGCATCGTACACATCGTTATGTGCTGGATTGTTTCAGGCGCCTCTTTGCCCAGCTTGGGCCTTGTCTGGTGTGGCAGACCTATTCACTCTGGTGCTCAGGGCCTGCTCCTGTGCTGCTAGTGTGGGTGCTTCTGTGCTGTCCTGTAGACCAAAAACTTCACTTTCACTTTTCACCTTGGCAGTTGAGGCATTGTTCATCATCGCTTACATGGAGCTTAAACTCAACCATGACTTTTTAATGTCTGCCCCCCAGCAACCACAAACATCCATCCCAGAGTTGGTTCAAACTGGTGCTGTCAATTGATTAAAAAAATATATATAATGAGATTAATCAAAGTTTTACTCTGTAAATTTTATACGACAATTTGTGGCTTTTGAACAAAAAAAAAGTACAGAGAGAACATTTTTCCTTCATTTTTACTGTCTGAAATGTTTTAATTTGTAACGTGTAAACTCAGATTTCCCAGAAATGTAATGTGTGCACAAAACACATCAGCAGTAAGATAAGCAGAACTGTTTAATGTCTGCAGTTTTACTCCAACAAAACAAACGAGAAATATTGCGCTTTTGGACTTTATATGGTCCGGGTGAACACTCAAATCTGATTGACTGCTGGACGATGACGCGCATCTAAAGAAGCAGTTTGGGTCACGTACCCCATGTGTTCTATATCACTGCACAGGTTTCTTTAAAACAAAGTTTTGCTTCATCTTCTGGACAAAAACAAGTGGTAAGATGTGAACTTTCTCTCTGAACTGATGCTTTATAAACCTATCTTGACGATCAGCATATATACCGCTTTGCTTTGCCAATGCAGTTGCCGGCCCAGTGACTTGTTCTCAACAACGGGCCACACCATCAGTCAAATAGTCCACTTTTTTCTAGAAAAGTGATCTGAAATTCTCGCATCAGATTTGCATCCACCGTCTATAATTTAACGTGCATCAAAGTCGCTGACTGTTGCTTGTTCAAAAATTGGACATCCTACTTATTTTTAAATATAATGTTGCACTTTTGTTTGTATGAACATATTTAGAATTTCTTTCATGAGATCAAAGATGTTATTAGTGTTTTGTTTTTTATAAATACGTCTCAAATTAGCACATTTTTTATGTAATATATTTGTGTGTTTGTACTTTTTTATCAAAAATACATGTCGTAAAATGAATAAAAAAATAGATTGTTAGCATTATTCTAGTTAGTTTCCCTCTTTCTTCCCCTTTTTATTGATCCGAAAAATGATCCAAACCATGACAACACCTTTACACAATCCAAACCGTGGGTTTTGTGATCTACTACACCCTTAATGTCGGTTAATTGGTGATACTTTGGTTTCAGGACAGGCAATGTTCTCCAAACACAGGTACTTTGGAAAACATCCTGAAAACCATAAATTATTATTAAATTATTAATAAACCATAACCTTTCCTCCGGGTTCATGCAGCAAAGAAATAAGTTATGTGCGATTGCAGCAACCATTGCAAAAAAATTAAGTGCGAATAGTCACTTTAATTTGGGCAAACCACTCACTCACTAGCAAGAAAGAAATATCTATCTGTCTTTATCTTTATGACCTGTTAGTTGTGTTTCAATTACTCCACAGCAGAGTGTTTGTACATTTTTGTCATTGTCGGTGTCAGGTAAAAGCAGTCAGACCGGCGAGGTGATGGTTAGAGCACGCTGCTGTCGCTCTATGAAGAAGGCAGAGGCTCCTCATCAGGTGGGATTAGAACCAGCAGTCTGAAAGTCACTTTGAAGTTCAGTTAGGGTTGATTTAATTTAAAATGTGATCACCTGGAGGTCAGATTAGGAAATCTCCAATAAATCTCTCCTTGTTTTCTCAGCATGTTTGAATTTGAGTTTACAGTTAGATGACAGTAAAGACGTGTTCATAACATTTATACATTACTTTGACCATTTTCCTGAAAAAAAAGACAAACATTTTTGTGTAAAATAGTGTTAGAATTTGGCTGATAAAATAGGTTTGGCCGTTATATTTTTTTTAAATCAACCAGCCAACTTGGCCAGTGTTTTAAAAATTAAATTCCCGCCCCAGTGTGGAGGTATTTTAATTATTTAAAATCCAACAATGAAACAGAGAAGTGTGCACTGCAAATTGTGCAAAGGCATGGTCTGCCAGGACTCAGCCATCCTTATCTCCCTCCGACCACCAGAGGGAGCCCTCACCCAAGCACTGCAACGGTTTTGGAGCTAAGTCCAAGGGGCAGGGGACCTGCGCCCCTCTTCTTCTTTAATGTCATCATTAATGCCATCATTTATGTTGATGTACAAAAACGTATGTCAAGTAGCGGGGGGAAAGGGGGTGGGAGAGACAGAGGGGGCGGAGCCAACCTGTAAGTGCTCTGGTTTGTGTGTGTGGACTGCTTCTGTTCTGAGCGGGAGCTCCTGTGGTGTGTTCTATGAAGACCAAATAAAACAAAGCGTTCGACAACCCATGACTTCAGAGCCTCCTTTCAGCCGTTACTGTACTAACAGCCTCTGTCTTCCTGTGAAACTCCATATTCCATACTGCATCTTACCACCAGTTCCTGTCATCATCAGCTGTTCATCATCATCACACAGCTTATATGCCTCCTCCTCTCTCTGTTCCATGTGTAGTCTTGAACTGCTTTCTGATCGCTCAGTCTAAACATTCTCTCTGTTTGCCTGCCAGTGTTTTTGACCATTGCCTGTTCACTTCACACCTGCCTTGCTCCTTGATTTTTTGACCCTCGCCTGTCCTCGACCACACCTTACCTTATTATTAAACCTTGTTTGCATATGGATTCATACGCCACAGCCTCTTCCTTACATGTTCCTTCTAAAACTGGAAATCCCACCAACCTTTTTATCACCTGAAGCAGTACACAAAGCACATGCAATCTCAGACTGAAATAAACAGTAATTCTCCAGAAAAACAACTATGTTCAGACCTTCACAGCAGCAACAGTCTAAACTATGACAAGAAATTCAGAGAATTTGCTTTTGTTCCTAGATTATTCACGGGATGTTGACAAAAATGCTTTTTTAATTGTTGTTATGTAAAACTAAAAAGATTAATTTATTTGTAGAATGAATGTTTTGTCTTTAAATGGAACTGATCAAGCAGTTCAATGCTCTGTTTTATTCATGTTCTCTTTTTAAACTTGAAGCTTTTTTGTAAGAAATAACAAGAGTTTGACAATACGAGGAGATATGGCAAGTCAACACACACACACACACACACACGCACGCACACACACACACTCATACATACATACATACATACATATATATACATATATATATATATCCGATACATCTAGATCAGTCACCAGTACTTGGGCTGTAAAGTGCAGGTAAACCAAACTTTGTAACATGAACAATGTCAATTGTTTACACTTGGTCTCTTTAATTCAAACATATATCTATCAAGTTAAAGTCAAAGAGGATCAATTATTTACTGGGTTTTTCTGGAGAAACCAGAAGCCATTGTTTCCTGGATTTGGCAGAATCCTTCTCCTAATGGAGGAGCGGGCACAGCCAGAGGACCCCACATCTTTTCTGTTTTCTTGATGTTGCTGTCACTCTGAAGCACCATCCATATTGATCATCACTGCCCTCTTTTTCCATCTGCCCCCTCAGTGTCCACTTGATGCTTGTAAGGCAGCAGAGCCGCCATCAGTGTGTGCATGTATATGTTTGAACCCAAAGAAGAAACAAATATGAATAGAAGATGTAAGTAATGTGATCAACCATTGGAAGGACGGCGCGCCGCCTGGTTTCTGCTCCAGGTGTGCGTGTCTGAGGCTGTGGACAAAGGTTGGCCCCACTGGCCCGGCCCCGCTGGCCCGGCCCCGCTGCTCCTCACGGGACTTCCGCGTTTCACTGAGGAAGCTCGAGACTCGCAGCAGGCAACACGTCTTTCACGGCGGTTTCAACCGAACCGGACTCAAAGTTGGAGGCAGAAGTCTGACGTTCCCGTCATCTGGGCCGATGGCTGACGGCGGAGGGGAGGGCAGGACGGAGGACGAGGATCCGCGGGGCGCGGAGGGCGGGGAAGGTAAGTGGAGCCGGCTCTGCTCACTGACCCACGATCCGGCCCGGCCCGGCCCGGCCCGGCTCGGCTCGGCTTCCTCGTTCTTAACGGATCCTCTTGAAGTGAGCGGGACTGTTTCGAACGAGGGTCTCATTCGGTTCCCGCGCGTCCGTCCCAGTCCAGGCTCGAAACCACAGGCGGAAGACGTTACAGGCGGGGCTCCTTTCAATCGTTTAACCCGAAAAAGTTCGGCGGGAAAGCGAGTGCAATTGATGACGTCATTTGGACTCTAAAAGCCGTAATCTGCCTCAAACAGCTCGGGAAGAGGCGGATGCAGATCCGCTGACAGTATCGATCGCAGGGACTCCGGGGTTGTGACACCAGTGACGTAAGCGTCGGGTCACCCTGGCTGCACCAGCACGTTCAGCTAAAGGAGTCCGGATTCTCTTAGTTCTGTTCTAAACTGGATCAGACGCTATGAGTGGGCTTCAGTTTCAGTGGATTGTGTTCAGTAAAGGAACAAGGGGCTTGAATGCCTGCTGTGTGACTGTAAAGAACACGGTGTTCTCTTGCTGTTGTTTTGAATTTGAAAGTTTGTTCAAACCATAAAGTCCCACTCCAACCATCTTTTGATTTATTGTCAAAGCATTCCCTATGGTCTTTCAATTATAATTATGTCGTTTTTGTCCAAAGTAAAAACATTAAAAAAAAAATCCTGTGTCGTTTTCAGACAAGGTTTGTGCATAGCAGCAGGAGTTTATTAGACATTCACCCAGGGGCGTTTCCTTGACCTGGAAACATTGGGGGCTGAGCCCACTCCCTCACCGGGAGACCAGGGGAATTTACGGAGTGAAAAAAGCCGTTTAATTAAAGTTTCTTGAGCATAGTGGTATCATGTTTAAAGACAAATACAGCAATATGTACTACAAAATATTAGTATTTTCAAACCTAAACACGGCAATGTAAAGAATATCTTATAGATCTTAAAAGGAAGACAAAATGATTAAATTTGATATTACAAGCAATTACTATGTTTTGCTTTTCCACTTAGAACCAAAAACATTATTTCTGTGTCAGGTTGCATGATGGACTTTAGTCTGCAGATACATTTCATCCAGTAGTGTGCTGTTACTTTTCTATTTTAAGACCGCTCCTTTCTCTCAATGACATTTTCCTTCTCATTTTTACCTCTTTCCTTCTCTCACTTGCTTTCCCGCTGTTGCTCCACTTTTCCCTTCACCTCCTGCTCTCATCTTGTCACCATCTGCTAGTCGTCATGTCTTTCTGTCTCTTTCAGTTCCAACTTTCTTTTATCTTCCTTCATCATCTTCTAATACTCTGTTTAATTCTTTGAACGTGGAAATATTAGGTCAAAGCTGAATCCTGCTTTAGTGGTTACAGACTATTCCAGCCACTCAAACCAAGTTGATTGGAATCCTTTTTTTCTGCTTTGCAAACATGCTCGATGAAAAGCAGTGATGTTTGACCTGCTGTGGTTTGGTCCTGTATCTGCTGTCCTCAAATCACTGACTGTTATTGTGTTCTTCATTGGACTCATGTTCACCTCCTCCATCGGTCTCCTTCTGCTTGCTGTCTGCTGCTCTCTTCTCCTCATTCTCTGCCCTTTTTAGATCATATGTAAATAAAGTATAACATCAAATTTATTTTATCATAAAAGACGTGAACTAAAGGTAGACATATCAGAAAAGTGATCTTTGCAGAATGATTAGCATTCAAGTACCAATTAATGAGAACGTTCCTAAATATTTCAATTTTAATGATGAAATGAAATAGATGATACTCCAATGTTAAACAGTATTAACCGTCTTCTATCTGGATATTCGGACTTTATCCCTTCATGCAAACACTTGTGTAAATTCTAAATATAAAATTCAATTCAACAAAACTTCTATTTTCTTATGAGTCTATGGAAATGCAAAGAGACATAAGTCTTTCAATTGTGTGGTAGTGAGCATCTAAAGAAAATCAAATGATCAAATCAAATGTCGCAATTCTAATCAAATAACCCCATCTTAAACAATTATCATATTAATTCATCTCTGCATTAAAAAAATATAAATGGCAGTCTAAGCATGAAAAATGACAGCTCCAGAAAAGGCCTCTGGCAGATCTTCAAAATGTTATGGGAAAAGTTTAGAATCAAATAAAAAACATTATTTAATAAAATGTTTTGTCAATCTAAATAACAAATGTAAAAAATAATATCACCTTCTTAGTGACTTTACAGAAATTCTGGACCTTTCCATGTGATGTAGGTACCACACTAAATCCATCTATTTTCAAAACCAGTTTTGTCTTTTTTGGGGTCACGGGACTGCCGGTTCCTAACTCGGCCACTCATGGACAAAGGCAGGGGGACACCCATGGTCAGGTCGCCAGTCTGTTGCAGGGGTGCCACACTGAATTTCCTGCCAAAATTCTAGGTTTATGCTTTAGCTGACAAAACTGGCATCAGATCGGAAAGGTGTTCACATAACTTTTACATTTACCTGTTTCATGTATTCGGACAAAGTGTTCCCAACCACTGCAGCCACTACAACAGGAGAACTGTTCCGCTTATTTTTCTGTCGGGTTATCAGCCATAATAATAATAACAATAATCAAAAAATAAATAGATACATAAGAACAACTTGTGTTTTTGAGATCACAGACACCTGCCCTTTAGGTAAAATACAACTTCTGTTGGACATCATCGGCTCAAACGGCCAGGAAAGTTCAGAAACATTTAAACATCGGAGGGGGGGGCTTTGAGGGAATAAAACACGGAGGATTTTTCTCCTCTCTGATCAACTCCTCTCTGATTGGTCAGACCGCTGTGTATGTGTTGCATTTACTAAAGCTAGGAAAATACAAGACTGCCATTATCATGAATGTTATAGACCACTTCTAAGTAAAAAAAAAAAAACATTCAGTCAACCAACTGACTGGAATACTCAAGCCAGGCGACACCACTACATTCTCCTCTGAATTTGTGGGTGAGATCGTTGGCAGAAAGTAAGCCTGCAATGACTTCCCATCCTCCCTTTGTTCACAAACTGTCCTTTGAGTTTACAGCCCCTCACAACCCCAAGCTAACAAAAAAGGGGGAGAAATAGCTTATTGAAGCTATCCAGCAGCTCAGATGAGGAAAAGAAAAATGTACATGCATCTATTTGTCTGCAATGGAGGCATCAGAATGTAGCAGAGCAGGAAGCTTGTGGTCCACAGATGGTACTTTACCGTATATCTTCCAATAGTAGCCGGGGAGTTTATTTTAAAAACCTTTCGGCCGACCCGGCATTTATTAGAGACCGGCGTCTATTGGAGACCTGCGTTAATTCCATCACAGAGAATGATGATGGTTAATTGGTTCATTTTGCTTAAAATTTGATCACAAAATGCAGAAAATAACAGATGAACATTTCAGGATTTATTGACATGATGAGAAGATTGTATTCTGTTCTGATTAGCACTGGCTGTAAATGTCAATCTCCGTATCAAAAATCAGTTTCACTTTCATGCCGATAATTTGCCTGGAAACACGCGCACCTTTTCCTTTGCTCAGTAATCCATGTTCAAACCAGTTCTTCTAATTTGGTGCTGTTTTCTCTGCTCACCAGGAGACCAAACTTGTTTCTTTTCTTTCTTACTGCAGCCTCTCTGCAGTTTAGGATTCATCCCAGAATTGCTACGTGGAGCTAGCAGCTAATGTTTTTAGTCTATTAGCTACACGGAGCTAGCAGCTAATGTTTTTAGCCGTTAGCTACAGGGAGCTAGCAGCTAATGTTTTAGCCGTTAGCTACACAGAGCTAGCAGCTAATGTTTTAGCTGTTAGCTACACAGAGCTAGCGGCTAATGTTTTTAGCCATTAGCTACATGGAGCTAGCAGCTAATGTTTATAGCCGTTAGCTACACGGAGCTAGCAGCAAATGTTTTTAGCCGTTAGCTACATAGAGCTATTACTGTGTTTATCTCTTTTACTATGCATGAAATACATGTATGATGTTAAAAGATCAGGTTGATATATTTCTTGCTGAATCTGAATCCTGCTGCCTTGAAAGGGATCCAGGGGGGTAAGAAAATGAATAAAGTTCAGGAGAATCCACTTTAAACACTAGTAAATGGGTTTGCTCTTTTCTTTTCTGACATCTTTGCTCCTTCATCCATCTGCTTGCAACATTCTCTGATATGTTTAGGATTCATCCCAAAATGTGGTTCAGATTTGTCACCAGAATGTTCTTTGGTATATTCCAAAAGTTTAAACAAAATGGAATGAGCCAAAATGTTGCGATCCATGCTACACTGGCTGAATGCTACAGACACCCAGCCCCCACCCTCTGCCTGCCTCAGTAGGAAGCACACGGGGGGGGGGGGGGGGGGGGGGGGGGGGGGGTATTTGGGTCTTAAAGGAGCCTGGCCACTATTAGAGACCAGTGTCTATTACAACTAAAACCTTTTAGACCCGGCTTTTATTGGAGACCAGCGTCTATTAGAGACTGGCCGTTATAGACGGTATATGTAATAACTACAAGCTTTTTCAAACAGCTTTTTTTCCCTAAATGCTCATCACAATTTGGAAAAAGAAATACACCTATTCAGAAAAGCAGTTTTAATCTTCATTGT
Organism: Oryzias celebensis; assembly: GCA_014656515.1. NCBI lineage: Eukaryota > Metazoa > Chordata > Actinopteri > Beloniformes > Adrianichthyidae > Oryzias > Oryzias celebensis. The sequence goes on along the minus strand of BNCR01000003.1, from coordinate 27,217,469 downwards.
CTTTATGTGCATCTTCCATCATGAGAAAAATACAAGATCATGTTAAAAACACCAAAAACGCAGTTGTCATTGGAGTGGGTCTTTAACATTGAATAGTCTGAAAAATACAGTACCTTTTGAAATGAAAAACGCAATGAAAAAGACTTTTGAGTAGGGCTGGCCAACGCTGGTCCTCAAGAGCTTCAATCCTGCCTGATTTCCAGCCCTCCCTTGACTGCTTGATGCTAACTACCTAAACCAGGTATGTTCAGAAAGATGGCCAAGGAGAGCTGGAAACCAGGCAGGATTGTGGCTCTTGAGGACCAGGATTGGCCAGCCCTGTCTTAAGCATCAGGTTGCTTGTCCATTAGATAGTTGGCTTTATGGATGAAGATCTCCTGACTTTTGTTTGGGAGGGAATATGTGTAGAAACATCCACACACGCTCTTTTCTTCATTTTTGTAATAAATTACCTGTAAGGAAAAAATAAATGCAAACATTGGTGTGACATTCTGAACACAAGGATTGGTTTCAGTGATCTTGAACCATTTTTCTGTACCCTTGTACTCCTCTGGTGTTTTAAATTTTTTTTTTATTCTATATGTATCATTGAAACAAAGCCATTTCAAATTTGAAAGCCATTCCTGATGCAGTGGTGAGTTCACAGGGATCAAACGTACAACCTGCTTAAGGCAAACTCAGAGTTGTGCTCACTGATCCACAGTTTATCCATTCATCCATCCATTCTCAGAACCCCCTGATTCCCTTTCAGGGGTATGGGGTTGCTGGAGTCCATGCCAGCTACTGTTGGGAAAAGGTAGGGTACACCCTGCCAGGTCACCAGTTTGCTGCATGTCTACACAACCACACACCTAGGGACAATTTAGAGAGAACATTGACTGTATGTGAGAACTGGACTGAGTGATCCCTGCCCCCTGGTGTTCCAAATAATATGTACCAACTTGTCCCAAAATACTACAGACTTCTATGGAGAGACAAACAGTTATGACTTAGTCATTCTATTTGTCAGAATAACTATTCTTGTTTTGATATCTTTTTGCCATGTTCTTGATAACCCACATTTGGTTTCACAATATTATTGTGGCTGCATGGTTTGCAGTGGTCAGCATTCTCCCCTTACAGGAAGATGGCCCCGGTCCTTTCTATGTGGAGTTTGCATGTGTTCTCCAGTCTCCAGTTGTTTTTCTTTTTAAAGTCCCACTTCAACTATATATTTTGTCTGTTGTTAAAAGTACCTCTGGTGGCACGGTTGTGCAGTGGTTAGCGCTCACAGCAAGAAGGCCCCTGGTTCAAGTGTTGCCTGGGGGACTTGAAACAGTGTCACCAATGGGGGACCTTTCTGTGTGGAGTTTGTGTTCTCCCCGTGCATACGTGGGTTTTCTCCAGCTTCCTACCACCATCCAAAAACATGCTTCATAGGTTCATTGGTCACTCTAAATTGTCCCTAGGTCTGCATGGATATGTGATTTTGGCCCCTGTGACAAACTGGCGACCTGTTTAGGGGTGTACCCTGCCGTCGCCAATGAGTGGCCTGGTTAGGCTCCAGCAGCCCTGTGACCCAGAAAGTGACAAACGTTTAGCCATTTTTAGGAAAACAAAAAGCCTGTGTTGTTATTTTAAAACATTTTCTGCAGAGCGGCAGGAGCTTCTTAGAGATTCACCTCTGGGTTTTAGGCGGGACTGTTGGTGTGAAAGTTAGCCTCCACTGATAACTCATGATTCCTTTGTTTCCACTTCCTCACGCTAGCTTACAGCCTTCTACAACCCCAAGCTAATTTTAGCATAGCAAAAAACGGCGAGCAGCATTGTAGCTATCCAGCTGTACAGTTAGGAGTCAGATAGCAGCTTAGACAAGGAAAATGAAGACATTAATGGATCTGTTTGTCTGCAAGTGGAGGATTTCGAATTGGAATGGAGCAGGGAGACCTTTTTTTCCAAAGATTTTGCAAAAAAGCCCAGGCTTTTTTCCCCTCATGCAGTGTTTGCTATAATGTGTTTTCTCAGCAGATTCTTGAAAAAAATCATTGCTGGTTGTTCAGTCTACTTGAAGTAAAATGCAGATGTAATACTTTCTTACTCACAGAACATATGAATAAAAACTATTTATTCATCAATGATCTGGATTTTGCAGATGTCTTTGATGATCCCATCTTGGAGCAAGGAGCAGTGGTCCTCAGAGGGTAAGGCTATGTGTCATAACTTCTCTGAAAATGCAGTGCTTTTGGTTAGATGCTTCATTGTAACATTTTTTTTTTACGATTTTGGTTCTGGTTCGAGTTCTGACTGCACTGCTCAGTTCTTACTATTTCTGTGTCCACCTTCAGTCTGTAACTGCTCCTTTTCACAGCAGGAGTCCACATGGTTGTGGATCGATTTGAAAATGTAAATTCCTGAGTAAAAGCCTAAGATTAGTCCACCTGCTCAAGCTAACTGCTGAAGAACTCTTTCTGAAAAGAACTTGACTCTAAAAGTAGATAGGCCTTTGTTCTGAGCTCAACTCTTTCAGCTTCTTCTTAAAATGATGGTGAGCTGTTTTTAGTCTTATTTACCACAAATATATTGACAGTTGAAACTCAGGTGGGCTGTTTAACAGACAGCTGATTTTGTCTGAGCACTGGAGTGTGATTAAAGACACCTAAACAAAAGAAAAGCTTGACACTAATTAGTGTTGGCATATTTGTGTGACTCTTGCCAGTTTTTCTTAAAACTCTGAATTAGAACCTCTAAACCAGCAAAGTTGACAAAAAACAACTTTTTTGGAAAGTTTCTTTTGGCAGAAAAGATCCAGAGAGGAAACAGAAGAAGAGCCTTTGACTTAATAATAATAATTAAAAATAAATCTGCATTTATCAGACAAAAACCAGGAGTCGTTACTCCAAATATGGAATTATTTAGACAGTTGTTCCCACAGACCATAATAAAAATGCATGACATTCAGCAACCGGCTGCCTAATGTTACGGGGATGCTGCTTGTAAAGTTGTTCAAATGGTGGATTCATGTTTTGTTATTATACTTCAAAAATAACAGATTTAGTGACTTGTATTTTTTTTCCCCTTTTTTTCCCTATTCCTTGCACCTTAAAAGTCAGGAGACACGGCACGCTACATTTTAATGGTTCCTACACAAAATCTACTGTTTAAATAAAGTTGAAAGCAGCTGCAGATATTTTACTATGGATGAAGATAAACGTTAACCTCAAAAGTTAAGAGAAAATGGAGGATAGAAAAAATCAAGCGTCCACCAACTGTTTAACATTAAACATTAAACGTTGTGGCCTGGAAAAAGTTGGGGACTACTGTTCCACAGCACCAGCAACTTTTGGCTTCTCGACATTCCGCAAGGCTGTACTCATGCCAGCAGATGTCTCTATAATCCTTCATCGGTCAAAGTGATGAGGACCACGGGTTGCTTAGGGAGTTTGCTGCAGACAGACTCTCATTTCTACGTTGGGATCTAGAAGAAGTCTCTTCACTTTTTGTTGATTTCATAGTAGATTTCATATTATTAGATGTCAAACCTCTTCATCTCAATTTAAAGGAAATTTCTTCAGCTGCAAATATATACCAAACTGGAAAAGAAGATGACACTGATGATGTAAAATAAAACGTCTATTGTTCAACTTTGTGCTGAAGAAAACATACAGTTGGTAAGAATATGATGATGGCTAACGGCTTCATCTTTCACAGGTATGTGATTGAAAGGATAAACTTACAAGACCCTACTTTGCACGTGTCGTCTGAGGATCTGGGAGGAAGCCCAAATGAGCAAGAAGATCCACAAATCAAAGAAGTGGTGGAGCAGCTGCTTAAGATAGCAGAAGACTTGAACAGAAATGCTGAGCTACAGCGGTAAGCAGTTTTATTATTTGGTTCCAAAAAACTCCTCTGGCTGCACTGCAAAACATTGTCTTACATCAAGGTACCAGTAAACACAAACTGTCTAACCTCAACATGAAATAATGCCCATTTCAATTAGTGCTGAGCAATTAATACAGTTTTTATCGCAATCAGTTGTATGATATTGTGTGATAAATTGCATTGCTGACTGCAAAAGACTTGACTTATTTGGAAAGTTGGGACATTTCTATTAACTTGACTGTTTTGGATAAAATATAGGAACAGTCAACCCTCTTAAAAACAGACATGTAGCCTAATAAAAATAAACATGAACTGACTTCAAACTTCAAACTTCAAATTTTATTTATTTGTACAGCGCCTTTCCTTCTTTTGAAAACCCAAGGCGCTTTACATAAAAATGAATAAATAAATAAAATAATAATACAATAATAACAAAAAATACAATTACAATTACAACCACCCTTCCCTCCCCAGCTCCTCCCTCCATCCACCCAGCCCCCACAATACATGACACCCCCCACAGGAAAACTGAACAAAGACTCAAAACTGCAGCTCCAAGGAAAAAGTCTGGCTCAGTACTACTGTGGAGAAACGATATTACGGTGATCCGTTTATTCCAAGGTCCAGCCCAACCACAGGGGTCATCACCGAAGTGCCCACCCAACACAGGGCAGACCAGAGCCCCCTCAACATGGAGGTACCCCAGCTGCCCCAATGAGAATGAGCACCGCAGCACCAGCTCACTCATAGGCAGGATGACCCCGGAACAGCGGATTCCCGTGAGGAAACCCTGGAGTTAAAGAATAAATGAATAAAAAGCATTTTTAAAAAAATGATAAAAAAATAAAATACAATAAAAAATAAATAAAATAATAATAATAATAAAAATCAATAAATAAATAAATATGGTTAGTATATTAAAACAATAATTGTGTACATAAATTAACTATAAAATTATTCAAATAAAAGTTCATAATTACATTTTTTTTTAAAAGAGGAAAAGATCAAATTAAATAATTCTAAAAATCATAAAAAAGCTAAATTAAAAAGGTGGGTCTTGAGCCTCTTCTTAAAAACCTCTATGGTCTCTGCGGCCCTGAGGCTCTCCGACAGGCCGTTCCAGAGGTGAGGACCATTACGGTGGAATGAGTTCTCCCCATAGGTTTTGGTCCTCACCTTAGGGACAACTAAGAGGCCGGTGCCAGAGGACCTTAAGGTCCGCGAGGGTTCATATCTTAAAAGCAGGTCACTTAAATAAGAAGGCCCAAGACCATTGAAACATTTAAAAACCATTAAAAGAACTTTATAATCAATCCTGAAACGCACAGGGAGCCTATGCAGCGATTTTAAAATGGGTGTAATGTGTTCCCGCCCCCTGGTCCTCGTCAGAACTCGCGCCGCTGAGTTCTGTAATAATTGTAAATTTGATAGAGACTTTTTGGGTAACCCAGAGAGCAGGGCTTTACAGTAATCTAAAGGACTAAAAATAAAAGCATCAGCACCTCTGTGCTGGCAAGAGAGAGGAATGGACGGACTCTGGCAATGTTTTTAAGGTGATAAAATCCTGTCTTCACAACATTTCTGATATGCGGGATAAAATTCAGCTCAGAGTCAAAAAGTACGCCCAGGTTTCTCACACAGTGAGAAGGTTTAAAGTTTGTGAGTTTGGGTAAAATCGTCTCTCTCTTGTCTTCAGGACCAATAATTAAAACTTCTGTCTTGTCTTGGTTGAGCTGTAAGATGTTTTCTGCCATCCACCACTTTATATCTAAAATAGGTTCAAGGTCATCAGGAGACACGGCGATGTAAAGCTGTGTATCATCAGCGTAGCTGTGAAAGTTAACCCTGTGTCTTCTGATGACATCCCCAAGAGGCAACATGTATAAATTAAAAAGTATAGGTCCTAAAATCGACCCTTGGGGAACCCCACAACTTATTTTGTGGATTCTAGAGGAGCATGTATCCATACTTGCATAAAAATGTCGATCTGTTAGATAAGAACGGAACCAGTTAAGAGCAGTTCCTGAGAGGCCAACCCGACTCCTAAGTCTGTTTAATAAAATCTGGTGATAAACTGTATCGAAGGCGGCACTAAGATCCAGCAGCACCAGAATAGAAAGTTTCTGCATGTCTGAATTATTTCTGAGGTCAGTTAAAATCTTTAAAAGGGCTGTCTCAGTACTGTGATTTGTCCTAAAACCAGATTGACATTTTTCTAAAATATTATGTTTATTTAGAAAATCATGCAACTGAGTAAAAACTATTTTTTCAATAATTTTACCTAAAAATGCTAAGTTGGATGCAGGTCTATAATTATCCATAATATTAGGATCCAAATTGTTCTTCTTCCGAAAGGACACCCGTCTGAAGAGAGCAGTTGACTATGGCTAAAAGTTCCGGCTCAAAGAATCCATAACGGGTTTTTAAAAGAGAAGTGGGAATGGGGTCTAAAAGGCAGGTTGTTGTGTTTGCTTGGGAAAAAACTCGACCAAGCATCTTCTCATAAACCAGGACAAAACTCTCCAGTGTTTCCTCAGGTAAAGCCAACGCCACGGATCTATTACAATTAGTGCTACGAACCGGTTGAAGGTTAGATCTGATAGCAGTGACTTTACTCTTGAAGTGGTCTGCAAAGTCCTCACATGTAGTCTGTGAGTGAGCCATTATAGATTTATTCAAATCTTTGTTTAATAAAAAATCAATTGTTTTAAAAAGAAACTGGGGATTGTGTTTATTGTCTGTGATGAGATTGGAAAAATAAAGTGTCCTTGCCTGTTTGACAGCATGGTTGTAAATTTTCAGTTGATCTTTAAAAAAGTCATAGTCGACTGTTAAATTGGTTTTTCTAAACTTTCTCTCTGCTTGTCTGCAAATTCTCTTAAGAATTAGAGAAGCCCCATTTGTCCAAGGTGTCTTTGGATTCGGATTCAGGATTTTTGTTTTCAGTGGGGCAACTAGATCGATGGCAGACTTCAGCCTGTCATTAAAGTTGTCAGTTAAGGAATCGCAGGATTGAGGTAAAATCTATGCAGGAGTTTGTTTTAAAATGTCAATAAAATTTGCAGCCACTTCAGGATTTATATATCGTTTCGTCACAGTTCTCGCTGAGGCCTCCTGCTGGATAAAACCAGTCACCTTAAAAACACACAGTAATGGTCTGACACAGCCAAGTCAACAACAGAAGATACACCAGCGGACAGGCCGTAGGTAATGACCAAGTCCACGGTGTGTCCTCGGGTGTGAGTAGGCTGTGCAACATGCTGGATAAAATCCATACAATTTAAAAGATTTAGAAACTCAAAGGCAAAAGGATCTGTCAAGTTGTCAACATGAAGATTAAAATCCCCAGTAATTAAAATCCTATTATGCCTTAAGAGAATGATGGATAAAAACTCAGAAACTTCTTGTAGGAAACTGGAGGGAGGATTTGGTGGTCTGTAAACAGTGACTACTACAGTAGTTGGGTTGCAGAACAAGGATGAATGATACTCAAATGAAGAATACACAGTTGAGGCGAAAACCTCAGTTTTAAAACCTTGTTGAGCAATTGATGCTGTTCCACCACCTCTCTTACCTCCCCTGATTGAAAATAAAAAGTTAAAATGAGGTGGAGAAGCCTCAGTGAGAATAGCTGGAGCATCAGTACCAAGCCAGGTTTCAGTTAAAAACAGACAGTTCAAATGATGGTCAACAATCAGATCATTCATTATAAAAGACTAGTTTGACAGAGACCTGATGTTTAAAAGAGCCGTGTTCAGTGTAGCAGGTGAATCCAGAGATGATTTTGTATTTAATTTCCTTTCCGTATTTGGTGTTGTTTGTATGTGGTGGAGACATCTGACAGTAGGAATGTGTGACTTTGAATTTGAATATTTCTGATACCTGCTAGTGATGCGTACAGGAATAAAATATGTTGATATGGAAGAAGTGTGTGTGTTGTGGTCGAACCGTCAGCTGGAAGGAACAGTGCAGGATTGGAGAGTGAGTTCAAGGTTCATCCTGAGACAAGAGCCTGTATGGTTTGGTTGTAAGCCATCTGGTTTGAAAAGGTTCGCTCTATTGTAAAATGTGGTGAAGTTGTCAATGTAGTGAACGTTTATGGAGTGGAAGTACCTTTTTAACCAGATATGGAGCTTACTGATTCGAGAGAATTTTATGTCACTGTAGCGACATTAAATCATTAACATTAAATCTTACAGTGCAATATAGTGTAGTATTCATTATGACAACATTAAAAGAAATGTGTTTGTGTGATAGTGTCATCAGGACTCATTCTTAACAAAGTTCTACATGTTTAAAACAGTTGTCGATTCTATGAACTAATTAAGAAGTAATACAAAGAAAATCCATAATGTATTCAAAACAAATCATTAAGTATGTAAAATTTAGAACGGTTTTCCTGCAAATGTGGCTTCACATTTGTTTTATCCAAAATGCTTGCTCAACAGTTTCCAGTGTGTGCAGGCTCGTTATGCACAACTTTGTGTTCTGATTGCATCTCTGTGCTTGAGCCCTCGCCTTTCCTTGTCAATAGTTGCTCTGATTGGATCCCATTTTTGTCTTGTTTTCATTTTGGTTTTTTGTCCCTGGAGTGGTAGTATTTATTTTTAAATTAATCTTTCTTTTTTGTCAGAGAAAAATGATCGTTAACAAAGACTGACGAACATCTTTTTTTCAACAAAGGTAACAGTGATTTGAAGGGAGTGAGTGTAAGATTTAAAATGGTTTTCAAATTACAACAAAAATGCATCACTCGAAATTGTCTTATTGGTGTTGTTTATTCAGTAATACTAGACATTTGATTAATATACCTGGCTCTAGTTCAAATGCACTATTTCCTAACTAAAATAATCTCAAATTACAATTTGGTCTATGAGTTAAAGTTGAATGTGTGTAGTTGATGAGCCCAAGGTGTCAGCGTGGAAATTCATCAAGACAAACATTTGTAGAACCATTTTTCCCATTTGAAGATTATAACCATAATTTAACTCATTTTGCGTGAATTTAGTTTTGCCAAAAAACACTTTGATGATTACATTTGAAGGCCATGTTAAAGGAAAAAGAGTTGAAGAAAAAAAACTTCAATGATGCTCAAACACCTTAAGTTTACTTTGGAATGTGGAAAAAACCAAACAAACTTAAAAAAAGCATTGCTGCTGTGGAGCGGGATGTCTCTGGATGGCGCTGCAGGGTTTTCTGGGGACTTGCTCTGAAGCTTCACTGCCATGAGTCCACACCGCTGTCCAACCGCAGTATAAATGTGTTCAGACAGTCAAAGTCGTTGTCATGTTCGTGCAGAGTTGTAGAAACTACAGAGAAAAGATCAAATCTTTGCTTTTGAGGATGTTTGTGCAGAAGAACAGAGAAGGTCAGAAGGAGCTGCATTTAGTACTGTAGATCTAGAAACCGTCTATGACAGGATCCAAAGAGAGGAGCTGTGGTTTATCAGGAAGTCTGGAGCAGCAGAGAAGAATGTTGGAGTTGTTCAAGACATGGATGAGAGCCGGAAGTCAGTGGTGAGATGTTCTGTAGGTGTGACAGACGAGTTCAGGAGGAGGTGGGACAGAAACAAGGATCAGCTTTCAGCTCCTTGTTTCTGTGGTGATGGACAGACTGAAAGATGAGGTCACACAGGAATGTCTGTGGACCCTGATGTTTGCAGATGACTTTGTGATCTGTGGTGAGAGCAGGGAGCAGGTGGAGAAACATCAGGAGAGGTGGAGGTTTGCTGTGGAAAAGAGAGGAATGAAGATCAGCTGCAGAAAGAGATTCTGGTTTAAGTTGCAGGGGCGTCCAGTTCCAATGTTAAGTCAATGTACAGGCGGCATCAGAGCGTCTGCCGCACGACTTAACCATCGGGCGCGTTGCGTTGGTCTGGCAGCAGTGCGATCTGCGTTGCTGCATATCCAGAGTAAAAAAATCTGAACTTTGATGAGGACGGCGCATTGCGTCCATCAATCAGGGACTCAGCTTTGGGCATGTGACGTGTTCAGTCGTGTGATTAGCGAGTGGAGTCCAAATCCAAGAGGAGAATCTGATTGTTCTTCTGAACTTTCAGTATTTTCGTGTTTGCATTGAGTCAATAATTTAAAAAGTTCCTATAATTTATTCTTATTGTTATTTTTCCCTCCTCTGACATGCGGGACAGAAAGTCTTCAATCTGGGTCACAGAGAGAAAAAACACTGCTTAAAGCATCCATGCATCCATCCACCCACCCATCCATCCACCCACCCACCCATCCACCCATCCATCCATCCACCCATCCATCCACCCATCCATCCATCCATCCATCCATCCATCCATCCATCCATCCATCCATCCACCCACCCATCCACCCACCCATCCATCCATCCATCCACCCATCCATCCACCCACCCATCCATCCATCCACCCATGCATCCACCCACCCATCCATCCATCCGATCCACCCATCCACCCACCCATCCATCCGATCCACCCACCCATCCATGCATCCACCCACCCATCCATCCATCCATCCATCCATCCACCCATGCATCCACCCACCCACCCATGCATCCACCCACCCATCCATGCATCCACCCACCCACCCACCCATCCATCCATCCACCCATGCATCCACCCACCCACCCATCCATCCATCCATCCATCCATCCACCAACCCATCCATCCCTCTCTCCCTCCGACCGCCCACCCGCCCGCCCCTCCCTCCCTCCCTCCCTCCCTCCATCCATGCCTGAAACGCACAGAAGTTTCTTGTTAGATGTGTTTCCGATATCAGAAACTCACTGTGAACTGAAACCAACATGTTTAGCTTTCCCATTATCTTGTCTGTTTTTCTTGTAAGATTGATCAACCAGGCTGCCGGCAACGGTGCGCCGGAGATCTTCATGAAAGTGGCCAGGAGCATCTTTGCTGATGGGATCAACTGGGGTCGAGTGGTGGCTCTCTTTCACTTGGCCTTCAAATTCATATACAAGGTAAACGGGTGCAGATATTTTCCAGGCCTCCCAACTTTTTACTTGGTCCTTGTGCCCCTGTGTGTTGGATGACAATGTACACATGCTTTCTTATCGTTCTTTCATCGACTGTCAACACTGACACTGACAGAAGCGATGATTGTCTTGTAAAACGTGAGACAACTGTTGTATGGAAATTTACCATGTAGCTCAAGATTACCTGTATTAAAGGAGGGAAGTTAATTTTTTTTTTAAGACAAACAAAGCAAATAGTAAATGTACAATTTGAAATTCAGAAAAATTTCAGTTACGGTCAAAAGAATGGTTTGACATTCTTGGCAACTCTGAGACAAATCAGACTAAGAAAAAAGAAAGAAAGAACATGACTGAGCGGAAACTTGAGTAGCCTTGACTTTTAGTTCAGATTCTGTTTTTCTATTTTAAAGGCACTGACCACCAACCATCTAGAGAACGTCAGAAGGGTAATCAGCTGGGTCCTGCAAGTTATCAAAGAGCAGCTTTATTCTTGGCTGGTGCAACAGGGCGGCTGGGTGAGTGCCTCGTCACAAAGATCCTGAGTAAGGGTGTGAAACTCAGGTCCCAGAGTGCTGCTGACTTGTTTCTTTTACAGCTTCTTCTGCCTTTGCTGTTTCATACGTATACCCGATTAGGGAAAAGAGTCAGAGATAAGTCCGTCAGTCAGTCAGACTTTACTGCATTCACAGAAACTGTAGAACGTGTTTGTAACACGTTACATGATAGCCACGTTAGCGTATTCACAATACCTGTAACTCCCAACCTTGTTTGCAACATGTAAAAACCAGGTTGATACTGCTAAAACAAATATTACAAACTCTCAACCCCGTGAATAACATGTGAAAGGTATACAGTCCGACACTACTAAATGTTAGCCATGTTAGCGTGTTTGGGCCCACAGTATCACCCAACCTTGTTTGCAACTTGTTAAGAAAACAGGCTGACATTTTTGACAGAGCGCCTCTCAAAGTCGCTTCAACATCAGTAATCAGAACCAGAATTAATCCATGAATAAGCTGCTCTGGATTGTAAGGCATTTTTTAAAATGACTATAGCTTTTATGTGTGCCCCTCTTGAGCTAGAGTTTGAGACTCCTGACATGTCCAACAAGTCATATTCCTGCAAAGTCCACAGCTCCTAACCTGCTCGTTTCTCCTCAGGTGGGTGTTATCCAAAGTTTTTCACGCTGGAGAACAGTGACCATTGCAGCATCAATATTATTGGTTGCAGCCTTTGTTTACTACAGGAAGACGCGCTAAGACCATCAGACCCAACTTCAGAATCAGGACTGCCGTCCCTGATTCTGGGCACATGGAGCCTCTTACCAACTGTGATCTTTGGGACATCAATGATCATCTTGCCCCAGCCTGTGTCTCATTATAAAGTGGAAAGTGCCTTTCTTAAGGCATAAACGTCGCTTCTGAAGTTTTCTTCAACAAAAAGGTGGAATTCAACTTAAACGTGACCTTTGAATCCTCTTTCACCAGCAGATTATTTGTGCCTTCCACAGATTTTTTGGAGCTGCCATGGAAGCTCCCAGTGGAAAGTTGAGTTCTGTCTGGTTCACTCCAGCTCAGGGAGGGGACTTAAAAAGACATTGGCAGGAGAATTCTGCTGTTCTGTGGATGTTTTATTGTAATACTATTTAAAGTGTGGGGGAGTTTATCTCAGGTTTGTCGCAGATCTTTTCCAGATCAGATCAGTTTTATCTCAGTTTTAAAGGGAAACCCAGTGAGCCAGTGACAGTAAGTCACCACAGCTAAAATGTGGTGTGTAGAGATAGTTTAGAAATGTGATGTAGATCTGTATAATACGAGTTTCTGCTAAATTTCTTCCTTTATGACTTAAAATAAAAGAAAATGTTCATGAACTAAAACAGCTTTACTTACCTAGTAGATTTATTCAGGGCAATTCTGGATGACAAATGTCACATACAATGAAATGTTGTTCAACACAATTTTTAAGAAATTCTAGTAGATATGTTTTATTTTTTTAGTAGATCTGGGGAAGTTCCTCTGTTAGGCGATTGTTCTTCTGCTTTGATCTCTGGACTTTTTTGAACAGCGTTTCATGTTAAGCTATGCAATCCCCTCAGCATCAGCAGACTGTAACTGAACCTCATGCCGAACACTAACGTCATGTCATTCATGCTAACAGAATGATGCCTCAGGACACTTATGAAACTAAAATTCTTGCTGCATTTTGAAGGCAGCATCCTTTTCAAATGTGAATACGGGTAAATGTTTTCAGCTCTAAGTTCAGATTTCTTGCATTGGAACTTTGCAGGGAGACAAAGAAGATAAAGCTGTCAAAGAAAGTTATGTGCAAGTTTTAGCAAAAGTGAAGTTCCAGATCTAAAATGATGAAACAGTCCAATGACCAATGACATTATGTGAGATAAATGAAAGCTGCTGTCAGATGACCCACTGGTTTTTGTGGAGTTCATGAACTCTCGTTCTGGTCATCTCCATGTCGCTGAACTTTAGGGTTAACCTTCCTAAAAAGCCTGTTGCAAAGCTGAAGCTTTTTCTTGTTTTTTTTTTTTCCTTTAATATAAAAAATTAGGCAAAAAAATTCCATTAGCCATTTCTCTTTTAGCTTTACAGACAATTCGTGTTTGAAACTAAGCTGCCAGTATGCTTTTATCTGTTGTAAAGACATTTCTACATTGCAGTGAATGTGGACTGACTGGCTAATGAACCAAGCCTCTTCCCTGTGTTCAGTTTTAAAGGATCAATCCTGACTTCAGTCCTGAAGCCAATGATGTTGTTGCTCTGTCTAGACCTTATTTAGCTTTAATAGCTAAGATTTTAACCAGGAATGCCTTTAAGTGGATTTCTAATCACCAAATCACATCATTGTCATGAATATAATCACTTTCATTCATTCATCAGTATAGCGGGAAAGTATTCATAAAAGCAGCAGTTTCCACCTTTAATGTTCATCTGTGGGATACTTCTGTGTTTCACCAGAATATAGTGAGGTCTTTAAAGATGCAAGCACAGCTGCTGTTAATGTCCTTTTGTTTTTCAAGAAGTAATTACTAAGTGAACATTTGTAGCAATGTTTGAAAGCATTTAGTTTATCATTGGGACATTTGTGGAGAACCAGAGGCTCGTGAGAGAAGGCTTTCAGTATTTACATTTGTTCAGTAATGATTTCTGAAAGTTTAACAAGAAAATGTGTTCCTGCCTTTTTCACAAATTGCTTTATGACATCTTTGTTATAAATTTACATGGTTTTGCCTGCTTTTTCAGTTAAATTCTGAGTCTCTTTAGTAAAATGATCTCTATTTAAGTGTAAACAGATGTTTGTATGTATACAGGTTCCTACATAAACTCAATTGTTGTTAATATTTTCTGTAAATTTACAAAAACTATTAATAAAAGAATTATTTTGGAATTGACAAAAGTGACAATAAAATTGTACTGAAAATCAGCCGATAAAATGTGTTTCTTTCGAATTGCTGCTCAACAGAAAAATAATGTAAGAATAATTTCATTAAATAAGAAGACTATTTCCTATCATTGAGACTTTGACATTTGTCAGCTGGTGTTTTAGCTCAGTCCTCATGAGCTCCAGTTGTCTTACGTTTGAAGGAGGCTTCAGACAGCTCATTTAGCTCCTCCCACAGATGTTCTAAAGGACTGCTCCCCCGCCTTTTTTAGGCCACAGACTGGTTTTATTTTCGGGCAGAAAAACGAGGCAGAACTTGTGGAAAAGACACCTGTCCACAGAATCAGTCCATCAGTCAGACTCCAAACTCTCCAACATGGAATGACTAAAGCGCTTTTAGTTGGATTGAGGTGAGAAGATTGTAGACCTGAACAAGACCGGGATGGACAACAAAACCATCAGCAACAAGCTGGGGTTAAAGGAACAACTGTTGGTGCCAAAATACAAGAACGTGACCATCAATCCATCTGTAGGAGTTCCAAACCAGATCTGACCTGGTGGGGTTTCCATGATCACCAGAACCGTGAGAAACTGGACTAAAACAAAATGGCAGGAGTTAGATGATGATCTCAAAGCAGCTGGAAATCATCAAGAAAACCATCGTGATACTTTACGCTGCAATGGTTTAACATATTGCTTAAGAAGACACGTGCAGACCTGCTGTTAGTTTACCAATAAACAACTTCATGGTTTACAGAGTGATTGGGAGAAGGAGCTGCTCACAGCTGCCAAGCAACAGCCACCAAATCTGAATGATTTAGAAATCGTTTGCAAAGGAAGAGTGGACCAAAGTATGAGTAGAAACCTGCTCATCAACCAGAAGAAACCTCTGACCTCTGTGCTGCTAATCAGGGTTTGGCCGGGAAGTACTGAGCAAAGCTAGAGGGTTCAAATACTTATTTCTCTAAACGAATGCAAATGAATATGCATATACATGCTTTCAAGTGGAGTTCTTGATTTTCTGTCTCTCACTGTTCAAATAAACCTTCCGTCAGGACGACAGACTGACAATTTCTTTTTAGGTGAGCAAACTATGAGGTAAGATAGCTGTCAAAAAGAAATGTTTTCATAAAGAAAAAGTTGTGCACAAATTTATATTTTGTGTACAACTTTGCAGAAAAAAAATATGAATTCACCTTTAGTTTTACATTTGACATGTCTGTTTTGAATATGTCTTTGTCTTGAATACAAATTTCTCCTGTTAAATGGCTGTCAAAAATACATCATGGGGTCACAGTGTTCTCCAACAAAACTTTTCCTCTGTTAAAAATATCTCTGTCTCTGCTGAATCAAAAACAAAATAATCAAAAACTTTAAAAATACAATCAAATCTTTAGGATGCAGCTGTGGCCTTTGTAAGCCTTTAGTTCCCTGGTTGTATAACAGTCAGATACTACACATCACTGTACTTTGCAGCAGGAAGAATCAGCTCAGAAAATTTTGATGGAAAAAAAGATGCACTCAGTTGGCACAACTTGATTCTGCGATAAAACCACGGCTAAAGACCCTGGGAATAAAAATTGTAAGCAAAAGACCGTCAAGAGATGAATTTAAAGTAAGCTTAAAGGAACAGGGTGATGTAAATGTATGAGTGCTTTAGGCTGTAAATCGGTTAGATTTGACCCAAACAAAAATGGAAGGTTAAATTGTCCCTCGGTGTGAATGTGTGTGTGTATGTGTGTTGCCCTGTGACTGAAAGGCTGTCAGGATCTGTGGGTTTTTGATCCTCATGGCTTGCTGTACTTCTCACTTTCCCGGCTCCACTGATTGATCATGGAGTGTGGCTGGATCCTGGAGCATTTAAGCAACTCTCCTTCTCTCCCACTCTGCCAGTTCGTCGTTCTCTCTGTCGTCGTGCAAGCCTGTTCAAGTTGACGGTTCTGCCTGCTGTGTTTTTATCTCTTCTTCTGATTATGGTTTTTGAGTCAACTCTGCCCCTTTTGTGCTTTGCCTATCCCTGGATTGGATTTCACATGCATGACCCTAGTCTGGATTTATACGGATTCTCTGGTTCTACCAATCTCCACACTGACATCTTTGGACAACTTCCCTACACTTCCCTGAAGGTGCAGCACTGCCGCCTGTACATTGTGCCCCGAATCTGCCAAACATGAACTCTCTTTGTGTTTCCATTACATTCTCCTCTGTGCATCTGGCAGAATCAATGCTCCATTCCCACCTGAGCTCCAATAAACTGCATTTATCTAGCCCTCGGTGTGAGCCTCCTTGGGTTGTCTGATACATCCGCTCCCTTACAAAGGCGACGTGTAGAGTGTCCCATGCCTTTGCTTAGCACTAGATGGAATGGGCTCCAGCAACCCCGTAACTCCAAAAGGGATTTCTGAGGGTTCAGATAATGAAATAAATGGATGGATTGATAACGTTGACTGGTTAGTCTAAAAGCATTCAGGGCCACACTTGTGACACATCTACAACATTTAGAACTGCTTCAGTCTTAGCATATGACACATTAAAAACATTTAGATTGACCATTTTAGTTGAATGAACAGTTTATTAAATAAAAACAGATGAATGACAGAACACATCACAAGATACAATCACAAAAAGTTACGAATTGGACTTTATTTGTGTTGTAAGGTTATCACTATACCATTCTATGTTGTAATACTTCTTTTTTTACATTTTCACATTCTTTGACAAAGGCAAATGTCACATTGATATCAAATTTTGCATCACTTTTTTTGTTGCAAACAATGTGTCAGTGATTGTGGGAGAGTAGTGGGGCTTGCATCAGAAACATTCATTATTGTCAGGCCTTTGTGATGCTTGTTTCAGACAAGATGACAAAGAACTAAGACAAACATAAAAAAAGAAATAACCATCTACAAGGACAACACTGAGTTTTGAGCAGCAGCCTGAATTACAACATGTCTGTCCATGGCTTTCATATCTCACAGCACAGAAGACAGACTTGTTTTGTTCCACTTCATTCAGTACTTTAACATACATCATCTGATTGATTTGTTGCAGTCCCAGAGACAGAAATAAAAAGTTCTGAAGAGTTCACCCATTTGAAGTGTTTTATGCAGATGGGTATTAATTCCGAAACCCTTTTTGATCCAATGTCATTTCAACAAAAATCTGCAATAACTAAGTAAGATTTTTTGCCTGATCAGTTTTTTGAGACACAATCTTGTGCACACAGTGCGAAGCTTCTTAGTGTCGAACCACTGACCACCATCCTGTACAGAGGGAATACCTGCTCTCCGGTGTGCACAGGAGGCCTCTTTGTTTTCAGGAGAGAAGGGCTGGATCCACCACATCACTTTGTTTCCAGGTGTCTACCTCCTCTCTGTAGAACACTGCACTTGCAGTCAGTTGTGTTATGGCTCACTACAACCTGAGTTGGACCCTGATAGTACAGGGAGGGGTGTATGTTCAACCCCAGAAACCATTCTTGGCAGCGGACTGAGACGTTCTGCCTCATCTTTTGTTGAAGCTGGGACTGTGAATGATCTTAGAGAGTTGCCCAAATGAGTCCATGGCATCTAGAGTCTTCTCTGTTTGCATTGCTTTCAACTGGTGGGGGACATCTGGCACCGGGTACAGGCCCTGCTGTAGGGTGCTGACCCTGGGGAGGAACTGAGCCAGGGCTGGAACATCCCGGTCTAAATCCTGCTGCCTTTGCCGGTGGTTTCCCAAACTGAGCAGGGTTCCATGCTGATCTGAAATGTAGATGTTGTACCCATCTGCCAAGATCTGTTCTCTGAAGATGCAATTGTCCTTGTCAAACGAGTGCTGAAAAAGATCAAGAACATTTACATTACAAAACAATTGTACAGTATATTCGTCTGATGAAAAGCTGAGCGACTTAAAGAAATCGTTATGGTAATGCTGATTGTCTGTTGTCTTTAGATCTCCTGTGTTTTTGTAAGATTTGTCTTTGATTTGGGCGGCCGTGGTGCAGCGCAAAGGGCAGTCGGTCTGTGAAGCGCTTTGGGCCTTCAAGGAAGGTAGAAAAGCACTAAATAAGTTTACACCACTTTACAACATTCTTAATTGTATCTGCACATAATAACAGGCATTTTTTAATAAACACTTTGGTAAAGCATAAAATCAAATTATAGTCGTTTTCATTTTATTGAGTCTTGAAATTGCTGCTTTGTGTGTGGTTGAGGCGATGATTACAATGATTCCTTTGCTAAATGGCATAATTAGCTTATTCTGCAAAGAAGCAGAAAAACATATGAATAATTCTCCATATCTATGATAATTATTGACTTTGGCAAAAAGTAGCCAGGTAGAGGCCAAGGTTGTTGCTACTGGGTCTTTTCATTTAATTTTTTCTCTTTGCAAACACATCCTACCCTGCAACATCCTGGACAAAGTTCAATTAACTATTTGAATGCTTCACTGGCAAGCAATAGATTTTTTCTTTTTCTGACCATGGCAGCTAACTGTCATTATGACAAATGAAACTCAGAAGAGTGTGTTTTCAGCTTTTTCTGCTGCAGTCAGCCTCAAACATGTGATTAGCAGTTCCAGCAAAAGTCGAGACCCAGACAGAAGAAAAAGACTGATAATAAGAATAGAAACAAGTCATGCAATATCTTCGTTCCATACAACTTGGAGCTGTCTGAACTGCTCATTTTTTGTTGTGATAAATGATGAAGTGCATTCAGGTTCAGGTCAGGCCAGTTTGCTTGTCATTCAATCTTCATAGTCATTTGAGCAAGTTTTTGGTCTATTTGGCAGCGTGGGCAGATGCCAAGTCCTACTAAATAAAAGCAGCATCTCTATACAGCTTGTCAGTAGGACGTGTCATAAACTTCTTGACTCATTGATTGTGGACTTATGAAAGCTGAGTGGAAAAACTCCAGCAGATGACATGGCACCCCAAGAAATCAGACATTTTGGCCACTTTGAAGGTCACTGTTCTCCTAAATGTATTCATGTGTTGAGTATTAAAGTTATGGACCAAAAACAAAACAAAATCATGTATTTCTACAGATGTTTTATGGATGTTTGTCCTGTGTGAATTTTAATGTTTCTTAGCGTTATTAAACACCTGCAGGATTTGTGCACTTCTCAATCTAATATTGCTAAGTCAGGCTTAACGAAATGGTTTACTGTGTGGAGAACACCACTTTTTGTTTCAAATCACACCACCATGATATTGTTTATAAGGTACAGAAAGATAGTAATAAAGAGGACTTTCTATATCCTGTTTAAAGTCGATATCTATGTGTGGGACATTACTTCTTTAAATGATTGCAAACTGGATGGACACCTTCAGGGGGGCCTGTGAGTCAAGTGTTCATTGGTATTGTCATTATTATAGCTAGTGTGTGTATGCATTGTGTTATTGTCTACTTGCAGAAAATCAGAGTATGTTATCAACATTCTTTCTTGTATTTTAGTTTAATATTTTATTGCATACTTAATTTGTATTGTGTTTTCTGCTAACGACTATACAGCATTTAGATGCAACCACTTGTTCTGTGCAACCACCAAATGTGCCTTTACTTTTGTAGTATTTCTGTAAAATGTCTTTCTCATAAGAAATGAAGAGAACCACACTTGTCACTGAAATATTATGTGATTTAGCGACCAATATGATAAAATACTCAACCTGCATCAAATAGAGCCACCACATGGTCAGGTAATGTTAAAAAAGAGTGTAGAAGCTTTGGCCATGGATGCAAAACGTTCTCTGAATGGAACCTCCCACTTCTGTCTGACTAGATTTTCTGCCATTTGAACAGCCTTTTAGTTCTTTATACAGCATGCATTAAGCAATCTTCAAAATGTTTCGTAATACCCTATTTGGACTACCATAACTCTTTTGATACCACTCATTTGAACAATTCTTTATCATTTTTCTGAAAAACAAACAAACAAAAAAAAACCAATGCAATTTAGGGGGTTTTGTATCATTGTTTCACAGTTAACAGATCAATCCAACCTCCCCGAGTTTAGAACAAAAGCTTACTTTTTTCTACTTTATTAATTGTATTGGAGAGATGAATGAGCTCAACACATTTAATAGCAATTACCCAACAGGTGGTGCTGCAACAGGTTCCATTACCTTTAGTCAAACTTCTCTAAAACTACAATTGCTAAAGTGACAAATGTCAATATGTAGTTTGATTGGGATTTTGTATTACCAAAACTGCCTTCCTAGCTCCATCTTGTGGAGACTTATAGGGGATGTTTTCACTTTGGCTGTTGGATTTGTTTGGGAACCATCCATCAAAACCCATTGAATTACTCTCTGGGTCATGAGGTTGACACAGCCAACCCAGCTACTAGAGAAGTAGCCTAAGACGGCTACGCCTTCATCAGGTAGCGTGTCGAAGGGCGACACATTCACACCACACAGACAATTTATAGTTACCAATTAGTCTATGTAGCATGTTTTTAGACAGTTGGAAAAACCAACGCACATGGGGAGAACATAGCAAACTCCACATGGAAAGAATCCAGCTGGGATTTAAACCAGGGCTTTCTTGCTATGAGATGAGAGGGATAAGCCCTGCACCCCTTTGCAGCCTTCCTGTGGAAACCAATTGAGGCATTTGATTTTCCTCCACTAACGCTGCTTTGACACAATTGTCCAACATGTTGCATTTTGCGTTTACTGTACTCTTTTGGTTCATAGTCATTATACTTTGAAAAGGCCTAATACTTACCTTATTGGGTTTCTGTATTTTGAAAGAACCCCTAACAAAATGATGCAATGGATTCAGTTTAATTCCTTACTGTTTTCGTAAAAAATACAGTAAGTCATGGCCTCAGCTTGTGTGCACAACGGTATAATGTCCTTCCAGAAACGTCATGCTGAATAGAATTCACCTAAAAGTGATCCTCAAACTGTTTCATGGTGATGGACCAGTGCATGATCCTGTAATTAAAAATGCTGCAGTGCGTTTGCTGCGGTTTGGTATCTTTCTAGCTGTCTGATGATTGGGAGTGTACCGTCATTTACTAAGTACCATGCGCCTACATAGTTCATCATTTGTTTCACTCTGGTGGTAAAAGGGTTTTGTGTACAACATTTTTAATGAATGGCAGAAAGAGAAAATCCTGCTTAAAAGAGTGAATATTCTTTAACTGCAAAAATATTATACATATGCTGTCTACTTTCAGCTATCATACACATTTTCAGCCAAGGCAATTCAACAGTAGCTTTCTGTTAGATCTTTCTTTTATTTGGTAAGAATGACATTCAGAAAAGATCCTGAACAAGGTTCTCCATGCAGCTGACAGACTTCCAAATAAGAGAAATTGATGAGGACTTCCAACATTTTTTCAAATTGTTGTGGTGTAGCATCACAAACCACAAACCTACGACACATGAAGATATTCGTTTACATTTATTCCTAAATTGATACTACATTTTTCTGTTTTCATACTCTTAAAAGACACATTAAAATTGAAAAGATGTCCAGTTTTAAGTTTTCACACACACGTTAAGCACACGAGTAAAACATATCAAGTGTGGGGTTATATATAAAATGGATTATTCTCACTCCCTTTCGTGCACTAAATCAAACCCTACAAAATACCATATTGAATGGATTTAAAGTGTTTTATGTGTACTGTGTATATAAGTGTATAGATGTCTATTCGTGCCTAATATGAAGTTATGTTGGCAACAACTGCATGGTTATTTTCTAAAAAAAATGTATTACTATTTACCTAAACTAAATGTTTTTTTTCCCTAAAGTTGTAAACTTCACCAGCTATGGACCTCACCACACGTCACTTCATCAAACTGTGAAATTAACTAAACACAAAACCAGCCAAAGTAGAACACTGGAGAATGTTTGCTAACAGTCCTCCATTTCTAGTCAATTAGAACATGAAATATACTTTCATTATAATAATATGCATTTTTTTGTCAAAGTTGAGTTGGGACCTGGTGAGGTTGTTGCAAAGCCCTAAAAGCCAAAAGGAGTGTATTCTACTGTAGTTTTCAGTTCAGATTGTCTGCTTTTTGTGTGTATACTTTCCTATTGTCATCCAAGAATCGTTCTGCATTTCTTCTTAGTTGTAACTTTCTTTTTTAGTGTCTTTTGTGGTTGCTTGTCATTGATTTGTCTGCATGCATTTTTTTGGCACAGAGAGACAGACTGTGAAACAGCGAAACCTCTGTAATTTTTCATTATAAAACTTACAGTGGAGAACAGTCTGCCGTCACTCTCCATGCACAGAAACCTTGAGGTCGTGACACCTCTGAACACCACCCGTCCCGGAGCAACCGGCCGGATCTCCAGCAGGCCTGTGGTTTGTATGGTCATCATTTAGAATCCAGCAAGAACACTGCAGTCACATGTATTTCAGTTTGTAGAACGTTCAGAACATAGGACTTACTGTTCAGAGTTTGTTCTGCTGAACCGTGGATGTGTCCATCTTCTCTGATCTGGACGTGTTGTCCCGGCTTGACAGCGTAGAGATGCCGGAGGCGGACCACTTGGCTCCAGCTGTGAGTGATGTGGGGTCCGTGATCTGAGAGCGGCATGCTGGAAACGCCAGAAACAAAAAACACATTTGCAACGGATACAGCGACCAGAATGAGCAGCATGACTCTTCAAAGTCGTGTGTCTCTTCCTGCTGCTGCAATGAGGCAAGCCAAGTTTCATCCAAACACGACCTTTTAAATGCAGCCCTTATCAGCTGCAGATAACCCTGTTTCCCAAAGCCAATTCTCAGAAGCAGACCACAACACACCCCTGCACGTCATCCAACTGGATCCCAGCTTTCTGTTGGCCCCTGTGAGCCCTGCAAGGAGCCAATGCCCTCTGCAGTCATGGCTGCAAATCAATGGAATAAGAAAGTGACATTTTCTAGCTTTTTGATCCATCAGCAGATTTACACTTGAACATTGATCAGAAAAAGGAAACTATCACATTTTTATCCTTTCTGCAAAATGCTGGATCAGGGGGTACTTAAATACATATCATAAAAGTTCAACAATCTTTGTTTCATGAGTCTAAGGTCTATTCATCATAGTTGGTCAAGTCAAAAGTCATAATGTTGTGATGACAAATGTTTCAGGCATCGGTAAATTAATGCTTTTCTTTTTTTTTTAAAATAGAGACAGAGAGAAAATGTGTTGCTGTTTTAAGGTAAGTACCATCAAAAGATGGATGGACAATGATAAATTATCATTAAATTTAAATAAGACAAAAGTAACAATATTTGGTAATCAAGCAAGACATTCTAAACAGCCAGTAAACATAGACGGTATGCAAACAGAAAATGTACAAGAAAAGACATTCCTGGGAATCACAAAAGTCTCTCAACAGTAAACAAAGCCAAATCATTTCTTGATTGTAACACATTTGGCATAGTATACTGCGCCTTAGTTGTGCTTCTATTTTAGCTATGACGCTGAAGTATGGGGAAACAATTATCAGTGTTCCATGCATCCCCTTTACCTATTACAAAAAAGAGCAGTATGTGTAATAAATGAAACTGGATTCTTAGAAAACACAAATCACCTTGTTTTTTTTTGTTTTTTTTTTTACAAACAAAACTAGTGAAATTACATGACAAATGATAATGCTAAATATCAAACTGCACTAATTCTTTTTAAAGCATTCACTAAAGTCTTACCAAACCTATTTCTAATCAAAGAGAAGTCAGTGAATGGTGAGACAGACCTTTATTTTAACATTAATACAAACTACCTGAAAACGTTTTTGTGTGTCTGTGTCGGGTAATGAACACAAACAATGTCAAAATATTCATATCTTTAAAGCACTCTAAAAAAATAAAGTCTCTTTTCACAGTATAGTGTGAGTGGAATTGATGGGTGGAAGTGTGAGGTGCACGACAATGTTGAGAATGCTGGTGATAACAAAAATTTACTGATCATTATTATTGTCTTTTTGATGTTAAGAATGATATGTTGACATATGAGAATATGATGTAAATCCTGCAGGAAAGGTAAAAGGGGTGAGTTTGAAAAAGCTCGGTTTCTTCCCGCTCCCTGACCAACATGCCCAAATTTTATTAGAAATGTTCACTATTTTTTTTCTTTTGTTTCCATGTTATGTTGTCAAGATATTGTCAAGGTGAAGCAATGACCTAATACATTTAAAAATGCATCCACAAACATGCAGTGATGTCCACACTGATGCAAATGTTCACCTGAGATTTGACTGCAGTTCTTGTTCTTCTCTGTGTCGTCGTTGAGAATGCAGATTCCCAGGTGAGAACAGGGAGCGGTGTACACGCCCCACAGAAAGGTCGCTTGTGCTTCTGACCACAAATGATGGGCTATGAACAAAAGGACTCTCCTGAATACGTAGATTTCAAAGCATGTTTTGAAATGTTCACTCGCCGTCTTCATAAATGTAACATTCAACAAAAAACGTAAAACAAAAAGATGTGAATTAGAATGCAGATTGTTTGTGTGGCAGAAGACACGCACACACACATACAAATATATATATATAAATATGTATATATTTATGTGTGTGTGTATATGGATAGATAGATAGATAGATAGATAGATAGATAGATAGATAGATAGATAGATAGATAGATAGATAGATAGATAGATAGATAGATAGATAGATAGATAGATAGATAGATAGATAGATAGATAGATAGATAGATAGATAGATAGATAGATAGATAGATAGATAGATAGACAGATAGATAGACAGAGAGAGAGAGAAATTCTGTATTTAAGACAAACAAAAATGTTGAATGTAAACTGGATGTTGTTTTATATATTACATTTTAAATGGTTAATTTTAATCAATCAGGCAAGAATAACACATATGTAACACAATAAACAGAGGTTTACATCCAAAAAGACATGTCAAACATAGGAAAATTAGGTATTAAATGGTAGGTTGAATGACAGAAAGTGGGAGAAAGCAAGTGATCGCAGCCTGGCTTTACGTTACCATTTACTTTACATTAGTTATCAACATCTGGTTCATCACTTATGATCAGATATTTATACTGTACCAACATTGATTTAGGTCATTTAGCATCCTTGAGTAACCATGAATCACATGTCTATTTATGCAGATATAACACTTTTTTAAACTTGTAAGTTTCAAACATCCACTAATGTATATTATTTATCATGAGAAAAAATCAGCAATATAGAGCAAGTTTCCAACATCTGAAAAAGTCATTTATGTAAAACAGTATGAGAAAAAACAAATTTCTCTCTCTCTCTCTTTCTCTCTCTCTCTCTCTCTCTCTCTATCCTTGAGCTGTTTGGCTATAAGAACAACCATAGGAGAAAACAATACCCACCATGGAAGCAACGGTTGGAGGCTAAGATCAAGACATCTCGGAGGGAAGTAAGTCAGATAACAGAGGCTCAAAGAGGTGCAATGAAAACGAAAGTGCCTAAGAAATACAGTCAGATGCCCAAACCCAAAGCTCTCGGGCTTGAGAAATGCAGTCGGATGGTGACAAAGAGAGACAAGGTAGTCCACACTGAAGGGCTCTCACTCCCAGAAGGAACAGTAGCAGACTTTGAGGACAGTTACAAGTACCTTGGAATTCCACAGACAAATGGCAAACTGGAGCAGGCAACAAGGAAGGCTGCAACAGCCAAATACCTCCAACGAGTAAAGCTAGTCCTGAGAGTCCAGCTCAATAGCCAGAACAAGACCCGGGAAACAAACAGTTACACACTGCTAGTCATCAGATACCCTGCAGGAATAATCAGATGGCCGAAAGAAGAGATACAGACCACAGATGTTATAAGACACAAAAGTTCCTTACCATACATGGAGGGTTCCATCCCAAATCCAGCACCCTGAGACTGTATGCTAGCCGCAAGGAAGGAGGCCGAGGACTAGTGAGCCAGGATGCTACCATCCAGGATAAAGCATTCAAGATACATGAATACATGAAGCTCAAGACCCCAACTGACAGTGTGCTCAGTGACTGTCTCAGGCAATGGACAGCAGAGGATGCTGTGCTGGAGGACAGATCGTCATGGGAGGATAATCCTCTGCATGGGATGTACCACCGAACCATAACTGAAGGGGCTGATATGAAGAAGTCTTATCAATGGTTAGAAGGGCTGGCCTACAGGACATCACAGAAGTGCTCATCCTGGCAGCTCAGGAACAAGCCCCGACCACCAGAATGATAGAGGCTCAGATCTACCACACCAGACAAGACCCATGGTGTAGACTGTGCAAAGAGGCACCTGAAACGATCCAGCACATAACTGCAGGGTGTAAGATGCTGGCCGGGAAAGCATACATAGAGCGCCACAACCAAGTGGCTGGAATAGTAAACAGGAACATGTGTGCAGAATATGGATTGGAAACCCCAAAGTCAAATGGGAAACACCTCTTAAAGTGGTAGAGAATTAGAGATCAGAATAAAAGGTTCTGTGGGACTTCCAGATACAGACAGACAGGATGGTAATGGAGAACCATTGTAGAGAGACATTGTAGTGGTGGATAACGAACAGAGGAAAGCTGTTGTGGTGGATGTTGCAATACCATGTGATGGCAACATCACAAAAAAACATGAGAAATTGGAGAAATACCAGAAAACTCAGAGAAGAACTGGAGAAAGTTTGGAAGGTGAAGGTGACAGTGGTGTCTGTGGTAATTGGAGCACTCGGGGCTGTAACCCCCAAACTGGAGGAGAGGCAAAAGCAGATCCCTGGAAAGACCTCAGACATCTCAGTCCAGAAAAGCACAGTGCTATGAACAGCTAAGACACTGCAGGACCCTCAAGCTCCCAGGCCTTTGGTAGATGACCAATCTCTTTATTATTATAGTTAGTTGTGTTGAAAAATTCTTCAACTTCAAAACTGATTTTTTTAAACAAACCATTAGGCTAGATCCAGCTAAACCCTGTCTGCTTCTCTTTCATTCTTGTTATTAGTGATCACATTGCATAATTAAGTAACACAAAGTGCTTGCAAACTTGAAAATTTCACATTGTTTTATTTGTACACAGGGTAAAGTCTGCAAGTTGGTCCGAACTCAAGCTGAGCTTTGGGAGCGGGTCATTCCACGTTCCAACAACAGCCTTCTTTCCGCTCTTATCACATTCTGGCCTCTGCTTCCGCTGTCCTGCCTTGCATTTACATACAAGTTAA
Organism: Oryzias celebensis; assembly: GCA_014656515.1. Classification (NCBI taxonomy): domain Eukaryota; kingdom Metazoa; phylum Chordata; class Actinopteri; order Beloniformes; family Adrianichthyidae; genus Oryzias; species Oryzias celebensis. The sequence goes on along the minus strand of BNCR01000003.1, from coordinate 27,190,114 downwards.
ACTATAATCAAAGTAAATATCAGCATTCACGCAAATGCACTCTGAGGCCCAGATTTCAAAGCTTATCTCGGAATGTGTTTTTTTTACATTTGAAAACAGATCTTCTCTCAGGACACAAGACCTGTCTTCTTATGTTTGGTGGCACTTTGACAGACTGTCCTACATTAGATACTCAGATAATCCATAGCTTTATGAATTATTTAACAACTGTTTGGCTCATTGGTATAAAATGTTTCATCTAGAAACTGGACAAACTAGACTAGGATTTGGAGTTTTGACCGTGTTTGGTCCTCATTTTAAGGCAGCTTTACCAGGTGTATTTTCTGGGAAGAAGAATGGGAACCAAATGGCTCATTCTGAGCTCTCCTAAAGTATGATGACCCACCAAGACCAATTAAATTATGTTCAGTTCATTCAGTTTCTGTCCCTAATGGGGTCACGGGGCTGCTGGAGCCTAACCTGGCTACAGGTCACCCCTGGACTGGTTGCCAGTCTGTCGCAGGGGACATGCTCACACACAGCTAGGGACAATTTAGAGTAACCAATTAACCTATGAAGCATGGTTTTGGATGGTGGGTGGAATCCAAAGGAAACACATGCAAACTCCACACTGAAAGGTCCCCCATTGGTGACACTGTTTTAAGACTTGAACCAGGAACCTTCTTGCTGTGAGGCAAGAGTGCTAACCACTGCACCACCGTGCAGCCCAGTTCAGTTCAATTCAATTCAATTCAATTCAATGTTATTTTTATTGCCTAATATCATGTACATAGCTGTCTCAATGGGCTTCTCATTGGTTTTTATGAAAAGAACATAAAGTCAGCTTTTAAGCTTTACTTTGTTTCTTTCTCTTACTTAATTTTCATAGTCAGTCATTTTAATTGGCTCAACTCTCAGCTCTCAGAAAATAAAAACACAACTGGTCATGTTCTTTCTTCTTTTTCAGTTGCTCATCTACCCTGTGAGGAAAAAATGTCTGTTTAGGCATATTAGATGCCAGTTGATGGCAGCCTAGAATAACAGGCTCATCTGCTATTTTTTTTTAAATATATAAAACTATTTAGAACACTAACAATATTCTTGACTTAAAGAGTCCTGCTGACAAAATGTATTGCAGTTTTTAGATTCAATGTGTTTTGTTGACGTCAACCAAAGAACAACAACTTGACAAAACCCTTTCACTGTTTTGTCTCTGAGCTGTTCTTTGTCGTTTTGCTTTTCTGCTCAAGTTTTCCCTGAACTTTATTGCTGGATCTTAGAGAAGTGGTTCATGTGAATGAGTTCATGTCTGCAAAATAAGTCCAACTCCCACCATCAAGATGATGTGTGGCAGCTGTCATTACAGATTTGATGTTGTGTTTGCCTGAATCCCAAATGAACTGCCCTACATTATGTCCAAGCATCCCCAGTCTGTCTCAATGACACCACGTTATAGTCCAACTCTAACTATATGATGTAAAATCATTCTCAGTGATCTTTTTATGTTGTTTTTAGCCAGAATACATTTTTTAAGACAGTTTCTGCAGAGTAGCAGAAGATCAGTAGAATTTTGATTCTGACTTGTGGACATAACTTTACTTGGCAGTTACACTCCCTAATTTCCTTTGTTTACACTCTCTCCCACTAGCTTATAGCATCTCACAACCCCAAGCTAACATTGGCGAAACAAAAAAAAAAACATTGAGCAATATCAGAGAGATGCAGTTGTAGAGATTAGAGCCAGATGGCAACTCAGACCAGGAAAATGAAGAAGTTAAGGGATGTATTTGTTTGGAGAAGGGAGACTTTTGTTTGCCCATTTCACATTCACATTGCTGCATCACAAATCTGGGCTTTTTCAAACAGTGGGTTTTTTGCAATGCGATTTGGATAAGGAAATAATCATAAACGCAGTTTTAATTTACCATTATTTTATATATGTTCTCCATCTTGAAAGAAAATGCCACGAGAACATGTTAAAAACACCAAAAACACTATTTTTTATTTCAGTGGGTCTTTAAAAAAGACCAGGATCAGCCTATTTTAGGAAGGCTGCATGGTGGAACAGTGGATAGTTGCCTGGGTCTTTTGTGTGAAGTTTGCATGTTTTCCTCATGCGTGCACGTGTAGGGTGTCGCCTGCGTTCCCCCAACAGTAGCTAGTATCTCCAGCAGCCCCATGGCCCCAAAAGGGATTTTGTGGGTTCTGAAGATGAATGGAACAGCTTAAAATAATGATGCTGGTTCTGTATCTGACAGTTACTGTTTCCATCATTAGGAAAGTAAAAAGTTTCACTGTAACATCAATAAATTCATGTACTTTGTTTAACCAAGTGGCATTCTTAAAAAGTTTTTAAAAGGTTGGAACCATAGATTGTAAAGATGGACAAAGCAGGTATTGTGTCACTCATGGACAATTCCTTACCTCCGGCTCCAGCGAAATGAAGCCAATTCTGTCGCCATTTTTCAGCCTTACGGGCGCCGCCCTTTGGAGCCAGGCGACAGTGATTGATCCAAGTCGTTCTGAGTCAACATTTCTATGGCAACTACAGTCGCCAATCAGGAGTAAACACCCTTCCATTGAAAGCGGCTCGGGAAAATCTGTCAAATTTTCGAGGGGGGGTCAAAGGGCACCACATGCTTTTACTGAGGCATCTGATTGGTCAGTTCATAACTTGAATAACTTGTGATGAAGAAAATATAACATGAAAAAATAAGATTAGCAAGTATATGTTAAGAAGAAGGTTTTTGAGCAAGAATGGTTATTCTGACAAATAAAATGACCGAGTAATAACTGTCTATTTCTCAATAGAAGTCTATGGGATTTTGGCCTTCTTGGAGCCAGAAGTTTGGAACGTGAGGGGGGAGGAGTCACGCTTTCCAGTGTTTTATGGTTTGAATCTTAAACCCTTCCTACTTGTAGAAAAAGAGTTCGGTTCATCCTGTGTTCGACTCTTCAATTTGGTTTTTGTTAGATAGATTTCAAACCTAAGAATAAAAATAGATTTTGACTATGAGTTGCTTGCCAAAGTGTTCGGTTCAAATAACCTGAAACACTGATTTCTGCAAAACAGAGGAGACAGAGACAGTTAGGCTGTTTTTCACTTGCAAGGAGAGACAGAAGGAGGAGCTCCAACCGCCTCTGACCCCCCTTCTGGACTCTTACTTTTTATTTAAATCTGAGAGAGCCCTAGTTACAATCAGATGCAGCTCTGAAGGAGGGGAAAAAGAAAGAAAAACACAACTGCACCAGGGGACGAGAGTTACACAGAGTTACAGCTTCTCAGTTCAGCACGTTATCTTGTGTTGTGTCTTGTCATTCTCCCTGCAGCCAGTCTCTGAGTCACAGGCCTTCAGGAAAAGCAAAACAGCACACTGGACAGGTTTAGAGAAATTCACATCATTCTAACACAATAACAGTAAGAATCTTAGAACTCTCTTTAGCGTGCAAAACTTTCGCTTCATTGCGAAGCATAGCGTGGGCATTATCACGTTTCAGGCGCTGATTGTAGGTCCTGCAAATGGATGACAAAAGAATATAGAATCTAGATTATGTTCAGTTAACTTTATCATGTCCCCCCTGTTTGTAAGGCGTTTGCTCAAAATTTCACTACATTTTATTGTCACTTCCATATAGGATCTCCCACAAGAAAGTTATTTTTATAAGTCTAAATAAAAAAAGTCTCAGAATCTAAACCGCAGAGCCAGGCAAAACCATGGATGGTTTCAGGCTCAATACCGGGTCTGAGCCGTCACTTAGGAGAGGATGCAGCTGAGTCTGTGTGTCTCCCACTGGGGTCATCGCTGTAAAGACGAGGCGGTAAATCAGCGAGTGCAAACAGGGGATGCAACAGCATCCACACAAGGTTGATATTGCTGCAAAGACTACAATAGACACCAGGATAGAGGACACAAGGGCCTTATGTTTACTGTTCCATCCACGAACCCCACATAGAGGTGTCTGCCCCAGAATGCTCATTCATTTTCCATTGAGTGTGTGAAGACCCTCACAGCGGTGGTTGACCACCGTCAGCTGCTGTTGTTAGGTATGAAGGTGCAACATTGCTCACCGAACAAGGTGCACACTCCTCCTTTTTCTGCTAGCAGCATGTCCAAGGCCATGCGGTCCTGGAATGTCAACAGAGATGTGGCAGAGAGCTGTTCTCTCACCGCTTGGAAGCCAGATGAGTCCAATTTCCCAGCCGCTGTACATAATGGTCGTAACAGATCCTGTCGACATTTCTGTTAATGACACACCACCAACACAGTGAAGATCAAACCCAGCTGCACCCTGATCCACGAGTTCATACTCATCTGGGATGCCCGTTGGTTCTCTGCTGGCATCCCATCACCATCAGAGCTTCTTCGTTTACTGTGAAGCACAGCAGGTTGTTCAGTTACATTCAGACAGTTGATGTCTTTGGGTTCAGTTGCTCTTACCGGTACACACCACAAGATTAGACACAGAACAACTACATACAGCAACATCAAAATAAAACAAAAGCAGCGTCTCACCTTTGAGGGGCACATCCCAGCTGAAGTTTGCTCCCTAAGGGGACAGGTGTCCACGCCGTCACCACTGCTTACATCAGTCCAGACTCTGCACGTCTGATCCCCACCAACACTTTGTTCTACGGCTTGTTTTACTCACTTGTCCTTTCGGATCCTTCAGTTGAGATGACCTTTATACAATGTGTGACACTGCAGTATCTAGCAAGCCAGATTATTTAATTATTCAACACAATAAAAGGAGGAAAAGAACTAGAAATCCAAATACAAGCCTTTTCATTTGCGCTCAAAACATTCCTTCATTGCGTTTTGCGTGAGCGGCGAAGTGTATTCTTCTCTGAAGCAGATACTTGATCTCATTAAGCTTAGTAGATATCTAACATTTTCTCTTATAATCAGCCAAACATTCTTCAATCAATCAATCAATCTTTATTTGTATAGCACTTTTCATATAAAACATAACACAAAGTGCTTTACACAAAATAAAAATAAATAAAACAAAATAATGATACAAAATAAGCAAATAAAAACAAATAATAATATAAAAATAAGCATAAATTAACATAAAGTCCCGTCCCTCAGATCTGTACACAACCCCCACCCCTTTCAGTCCTCCTACCCCCTAACTGATGGAGATTGGCAATGAGAAACAGGCTGAGCATGACAGTTTGTTTTTAGAAACGCAAATAGTTGGGACCTCTCTCTCTGTGAGTAGCGGCACAGCCAACCAAAAGCAGCGACACAAGCAGGGACCCGCCTCACCACAGCTAGGGAGCGATGCAGATCCCCATCCAGAGCCGCCGCAGCTGAACGGCAGCCCACCCATAGAGAGAGAGAACCCAACTGAGGAAGCACCGGAAACAAAATAAAATTAAATTAAAAACGAAATATTGCTAAAAGCTAAAAAACCAACAATAAAACATTATAATGAGGAATTTAAAATAAATTAATAGTTTATTGTAAATTGATAAAGCATTATAAAATAGATAATAGATAAATAGGTAAAAGATACAAAGTAAAAATTATATGAAAGCCAGGTTAAAAAGGTGGGTCTTGAGCCTTTTCTTAAAAACATCTATGCTCTCTTTCTTAGATGATATCAGATGGTTCCCTTTGATTCTTTGAAATTACTTCTGGCATTCTGGTATTCCATATCTCTGGTATTCCATATCTCTGGCATTCCATATCTAGGGATTATATTGTCACAAAATGCATCAGAACATTAGGATGTTTCCATGGGAACAATTTTATCCACTTAGAAAAGCATCAACTTTTGCCCAACAAACAACCTTCTTTTCATCAGATTTGTCTATGAAACCCACATGTATTTGTTAAAAGGACACTGAGCAGGAGGGAATTTTGGTCTTAAATTTCCCTGTGAATTATGCTTTCTCAAAGAAACCGTTCAGTTTCCTGAATCAGGTTTCAGGGATGTAAAAAGCAAAAGTGGCTTCAAAACAATGTTGTTTTTCCTTAATACAAAACTTTGGTGCTGATTACAGACAGTTTCTATGATTTCTGGAAGATTTTATTGAACTTTGTCTGGTTTTTCCATCATTTTGGTTTAAACCTCTAACACAAAGTAAAATTGTTCCTTTTCTATTGACTACAATGAGCTTCATCAAAATATTTGTACTGGACTTTATGCACAAGCTTCTTTGTTTCGTCTTTGACCGCTCAGTCATTTATGCTTATGCTGTTTACATGGAAATAGCAGAGTATTTAGAGTTAACAAGATGCCTTTTAGAGCTATCCAGAGTCACTATAAATTGTTAATCGCATTGTTAGTCTTTGTAGCAAAACACACCAAAAGAAAAGACTAAAAGGATTTACATTTTTTGTATCATCCTGCATAGCAAACTTTAAAGGTAATTTGCTATGGTAGATGTTATTCACATGTATTTACGTGTGACCAGCTCAAAAACTGATGGCATGTTGGTGACACGTAATAACCGGAAGCTGATCCTAACCAGCATGAAAATTATGTCTACTGACTGACATCTTCATTTTTATGACCTGCTAGGTGTGTTTTCATTTCTCCACAGCATAGCGTTTCTACATTTCTGTCAATGTCATTGTCACTGTCATGCAAAGCAGTCTGACAGGGAGCCGGCGAGGTGACGGTTTGAGCACGCTTCTGCCCCTCCATGAAGAAGACAGAGGCTCCTCATCAGCTGGGAGTAGAACCAGCAGTCTGACAGTCACTTCACCGTTCGGTTAAATTGTCAAAGTTCCGTTGAACGGGTTTTAAATGTTCTAACATCGCTACGTTTCATCTCCAGAAGTCAAGTGGTAATGCAGTACATGGTAGCGTTTTGTCAGTTCTGGGTGTTTCAGGAAGGCCAACTTTGCCTTTTTGAATGTCTGCAGCTCCGCCAGGGGATACAGAGAGCACGTTTTACGCACCTAAGTGAGTGACAGCTAATGGGACTTTAACTTTAAGCATAATTTTAAATAAGTGCGGCCAACGACAAAATCCAGCCTTAGATGCATTTAAAATATGTGCGGGGAAAGCAGCACGTATTACGTATGGCCAACGTGAATGAATTTCCATCACAATTTATGCTGCTGGTGGCATGTAAATACAAGCGAATAACATCGGTCATGTAAGAAATAAGCACAATTAGACAATACCGGGAATAGTACACAGAGATTTGCTAAGTCGATGCATACAGTTAGCCACAACCGGAAATAAAAGAGCGGCCTTCTTTTAAACTGGAAATATGTCACACAGCACTGTGCATAGAGTCCGTCACTTGTAATAAAGCTCAACACATGAATCTGACTTAAGGTCTGATGTAGGAAACTATTGAACAACCTCTTTGCTTCCATCCGTCTGTTTGGATGAGTCTGTGCAGCTCCTTTGTTAGCCCTTTGCAGCAGCAGCTGGAGTTGTGCTTCTGGTCACTGGTTTTCTAGTTGTCTCTGAGGACACAAGGTGTAATGCTCACATCCACTTGTGCAGCAGTCCTGCTGACTCATTCTGGCGAAGGAAAGGGAAAGCGTTGCTCCTCTGATGAAAGAAAGCCTCACGACTAACAGTCTTGATCTTCAGCAGGAACATGAAGCTGCTCTCATTGTTGACATTGATCATAGGAACAGGAGGAACAGAGTTATTGCAGGTTCCATTGCTTGTCACACAGTTAGAACTCAGATCAGCCCTTAAATGCACATTCTTTACACTGCCAGACAGGTAAGTGGCAACTGTGGAGTTGAAGATGGGTTGGGTTGAAGGTGCATCATTTACCCCTAATTCCACAATCCTTTTGGGGAAAAAGGATTTTGCAAAGCAGCAGCAGGAAACAGATCTGACACATGAGGGCAGCAGAGCAACAAGAACTGCAAGAGCCTCTGAGGAGCCAAACAAAGCTTTATATTTCTACAACCAAAACAGCGCTGCATCTGTACAAACAACAGGTTGTTTTACCCGTTTTAAAGCTTTCTACAATAGAACTGGGATCACAAAGAATAATGCATATGGACCAGGACAACAAAGGCCATGTACATCTTTCCCACTGCTGTTCATTGCATCCTAACGCATTGTGCTATAAACTGGAATATAACTATGTTTAATGACATCTAATTTAATAACAGAGATCTACATTTTTTGTGTGAAAAAACAACACAAAACAACACAGCAAAACAAACATACCTCACAAAAATGAACATTTCTAACAAAATAAAATTAATCTGTTAAACAAAAATAAACCCCAAAAAATGAAGCAAATAAAAAGGATAAAGCTTAGGAAGAAGTCCACAGTTATTTCATCTTTATTTATTGTTTTTTTCCTGTATAGTTAATACAAATAATGAATTGACTAGACTCCTTCCTTTTAGAAATTGCAGTAAATTTGTAAACATATTTGTCACCGGATCTGTGTTTGCAGTGTGAATGTTTAGCAGATTTTCAGTTCTGAGCAGCTCCACCTGTAGAAATAATACATGTGAAAGTATATCAACAATTGTATCCTTAATTCCTAAAGCTGTCTTGGAGTACCAACGTTTTTTAAATGACGTAATAATTGCCCCAAACCTCCACACATGCATGGTGAACAGCATCATGTATGACTCAAACACCAATTTGATTGTATGCCACGCTGAGACGCTCCTTGACATCATAATGTGTGAAGCGATTATTGATCATTGGATGATGGGGTTTAAGAGCAAACAGCACCACTGAACTGTGTTCACCTACTCCCCAGGGGGCAGCTGCTTTAAATATTTGTTAATTGCTTACACAGCCTTTGTTGACAGATACTCTTTTTAGGCAACTCTGCAAGTGCATGTTGTCCATGTAGACGGTTAGCAGGAGGAGGAACTCTAACTTCAGGTTAGTTTATGTCCAGCCTGGACTTGATTTGGGGGAGCAGAAAATTGCCTTTCAGGTTTTGTTGATGCCTGTTTTAGCACAAGAGCTGCAGCTGCAGGAAAGACCAAAATATATAAAGAAGCTATGTGTACACCTGTCCAAATCTGGGAAAGGCCGTAGAGCACCAGTGCTTGGCAGCATAGAAAACAGGATTACCTTTATATATATGTTAATAACAAACCTAATCAACAGGGATCAATTTTGAAGTTATCCACAGGTTCATTAAATCCCCCCAAAATGTCCTTGAAGTTGAGTTATTCAAAGAACAGAGAAGAGCAAAAAGACAAGAGAGCAGAGACATAACATTCAAAAAAACAGGAAAGTGAAAGACTTCAGGCACGCAGGGCCTTGGACTGGACCTGGACAACCAGGAGCCTGGCCTCTTCCCTATACTTCCCCATCCGAGACTCAACTTGTCCGTGCTCCTGCACGGTCTGCCTTCTGGGGCTCCCATGGTGCTCTCTCTGGTCCTGTCGTTGTTTGGCGGTGGAGGTTCTGTGGCCGCTCACACAGGGAGCCTCGGCTGTTTGTGATGCTCGCCGTGTGCTCCGTGAAGTCAGGGCTTCAAACCTTCATTTCTACAGTCAGTAACATCATGGTACATTCTAGAAAACACACATACTCACCTGCCTGCCAATTTCTGCAACAACACGGATGCTTTTATGTGTAAAGAGATGCCTGATGTTTGTGTGTGTGTTAGTATGCGCTTATGTGTGTTAGCTTGTACACATGGTGCATAGTGTATAAGTTCTTTGTGTAAGTGTGTGTGTGCAGGTTTGCACAGAGAATGTGTGTGTTTGTGAACACTGGAGTGTGGAGTTGTGTGTGGTTGTAAACTGTCATTCATGACATTGATGACATTTAGCTTCAGGAACTCATGCTGTTTATTCAGATGTTTTCGTTGGGGTGAATCAGGATCAACTTAGACTGAATCAAAAATCTGAAGTAGCAACAGCTGGAGAAATGAATAATTGCAGTTTGTGTCTGGCTAGAATTCTATCACACCAAGTCTTTCACATGTAGAAATATCACTTTAGCATAAGAGTCTGTCTCCTCTTTTAGTTTTAGTATTCCCAATAAAGATGTGTCGTTCTGCATCAGTCATCCATTCCTTATTACTTCATGTTTTGAATAAAAGTCCAACTTTGAATCATCTTTAATGGGATTGCATTTGCAATTTTTTCAGTCAGTCAATAAAGCCATGGCAAAACAAATAACCTTTATTAGTAACAAATAGGAAACAAGTGCAAACTAGCAAACAAGCGCCCTTTCTGTTGAGACAGTGCATGCTTCTCCTACTGCCTTTTCAGTCAGTTTTATGTCACATTTTAACACAAAATCAATGATAGACAAACATGAAAAACATTAAATGTTAAATGGAAAGAGATGACATGCAATAAAAATGTGAACAATTCATATATTTTTTAATAAAATGTATTAGATTTAGGCCTTAATATATTTTGGGTTGCTAAGGGGTTGCTTTGCCAAGTTTACGGGTTGCTATAGCTACCCTTAGCTACTGCTTGGCGTCACTCAACTTCAAAAACAAAAATGTCTGCTTAGAAACTGGCTGGAATAATTAAAACGAGGAGGTAAAAAAAACGAAAAAGCAAAAGTTGAAAATAATAGGCAGCAGATGTTTATGAGCGATGTTCGCACCACGCATTTTTGTGCATATTTTTAGAATATAGTATTCACATTGAAAGAGCAGAGAGAGTTTCTTCTTCTTTTTCTTCATCTACTGTTTACCAGCCCATGTCCACCACCTGCAGTCAGAAGAGGCTTGCTGCAAATGGAAATCTGGTGAATCTTGCCTTGGCTGGCTGGTGGGAAATAAACCATGTTTGATTTAGTGGGTAAGTTTCACAATATGGTTTTCTTTTTTTAATTTTTTGCATTTATTTTAAATGTTATACTTTTATTTTTTCAAATTCTCAATATTTCTTTGAAGTTAAGAATGTATACTTCTCAGTTTAAAACAGTTTAGAAATGTTCTTTCTTTTTATTTTTTAAATGTACTATTTGGTTTGTCCTTCGTGTCAAACGGATTCTTATTTGACCCAATAGTTTTCTCTCTTTATCTCCAATATTGTGGTGTTCCTGGGTTCTGTATTTTCTTCCTCTCTTTATCTCCTTTCTCTCCATTTTCTGTATAGTCAGAGACTTTAAAAAAACAAACTAATGATTAAAGAATTCATAAAAACAAAGTTTAGTTTCACATACAAAAATGAATAATACAAATATACACAAATGAGTTCATAACAGAGCCTCCACTGTACAGATCAAATCTGTCCAAAACAAGAGGCTCTCTGCTTCTGTCTGCTGGCTCAACTTTTGAACAGCACAAAAAAGTCATTAGAATTCATTCAAATGATCAAATAGTGCAAACATTTATACATTTATTGGTGAACAAAGATTAATGGCTAAGAATGTTTACATAAAGTTCAAAGAAAACTCATTCAGCCACATTAAAAGTTGAAACCTCTAAAGTCTTTTTACTGTTTACATCTGCTGTTATTGATATTACCACACCAGTACAACCATATTACACCTTTTCCTTTTTTAAAGGAAATTACCAGTAGGCAAAAAAACGCCTCTTTTTCAAAGTAAAGATGATAACATACATCTAATTTAGAATAAAATATTTTTATTCCCAACTTTATTTAAGCTGGACTTTAACCATGTGCACAGCACATACAGCGTTACAAATGAAGACCTGTATAAAACTACAGGACCACTGAATAGTAACAGATACAATATAGTCATAAGACCAAAGGACCAAAGGTTGATCATAGTAGTTTCATGACCAAATTTCACCTGAATGCAGAGCAGCAGAGCAGCGGAGAACAGAGGGCACACAGAGCACAACCAGATTCCAGTTCACAGGAGTAAAAAAACAACAAAAAAAGACAACAAACACAGTCATTCACTGCTGGCACTAAGGTTTTTACTAATACATGTCCCATGCTTGGCCACCAAAAGGAAGTTTGAAATGTCAAAAGGTTCATTGAAACCATATCGAGAACTCTGTGGGTGAATGTTCTCATTTATCAAGGCTTACAAGTGGAGAAACATTTCAAAGAAGAGGATTTTGGGTCCAGTTGCCATAACTCAACTCCAAGTCAAATCTAGAAGCACTTTTGCAAAGACAACTCAAATCCCTACAAAGCCACACAAAAACATGAAACAGAAAAGTGTTTTATGTTATCAGATTTTTAGACAAGGCTTTATCAAGCTAGAGATCTGAAAATAGATGGAGAAACATTCAAAGCGTCGCGGTGCCTTGGTCATCTGTAAACCATGAGATGAGTTGAAGAAGCTCTCTCTGCTCTTTCCATGACATATCACCTGAGTTGACCTGGAGTTGATTTCCTGCATAAACCTGATCCAGAAGAAGGCCCAGCAGGGGCCGTTTCCTCCTGCATCAGCTTAAGACGTTCAACCTGCCTCAGGAGCTGCTCACGCTCTTCTACACTGCAACAATCCAGTCTGTCCTGACCACATCCATTACGGTCTGGTTTGGATTGGCAACCAGACACCACAGCAACAGACTGCAGAGAACCATCAGGTCTGCAAAAGGATTATAAATTCCAACCTGTCCTCCATGTAGGACCTGTATAGGGTAAGGAAGAGGGCTGGTAAAATCTCAGCAGAGCTCTGTATGCTAAAACCCCCCACCACAAAGACACCGTCTTCCCCCAAGCTTCGCTCTGCCAAACTCTTGACCAGTTAAGGAGAGTGAAACCACACACACACCGAGTAAAGCGGCTGGGATGAGGGTCAACACCGCTAAGTCTGAGGCCATGGTTCTCGACCAGAGAAAGGTGGTTTGCCCTCTCTGGGTGGGTGGAGTGTTCCTTCCCCAAGTAAAGGAGTTTAAGTATCTAGGGTCTTGTTCATGAGTGAGGGAAGATCGGAGCTTGAGATCGACAGACGGATTGGTGCTGCGTTCAGCGTTATCGCTGTACCGGTCTGTTGTGGTAAAGAGAGAGCCGAGCCAGAAACCAAAGCTCTCAATTTACCAGTCGATCTTCATTCCAATACTCACCTATGGTCATGAGCTCTGGGTCATGACCGAAAGAACAAGGTCCTGGATACAAGAGGCTGAAATGAGCTTCCTCCGTAGGGTGGCTGGTTCTCCCTTAGAGATCGGTCACCAGGGAGGAGCTCAGAGTAGAGCCGCTGCTCCTCCACATCCAGAGGAGCCAGTTGAGCCAAATTCTTTGTATGCACACTCATTCTTGGTCAGTTAAGCGGATTCTGATGAGGAACTTACTGGGCATCTTCTGAACTGCAACAGCAGACTCTGTGCTCTGCCATCAGATGGACAGCAGCTGGATAACCAAATGAGCAGGTGGAGAAGAGGCTGGATCAGCAGAGGGCAAAAAGGGATTCTAGTGTAAACAAGATGCACTTCATGCAAAACAGAACGACTGCCGAGCAGTGAGCCGAGGGCGAGCTCCAGACATCCGTTTGTTTGTGAACTTTTATGTTGCTGGCTTCAAGTGTAGAGCATGAAGAAAGACAAAGTACAAAGACGATGTTTTTGGAGCATCAAAAACTAAGTTCATCTGACATGTTTCGAGAGAAACTTGCAGGGCTCAGGACTCATCTCCATGCTGGTTTGGCAGAAATCAAAGCCTGAAGCCACTTCAGAAGAAGTTTGCATGACATTTGCTTAAGTTATTTGCACCTGAAAAGCAGAATGTGGATGCAGTGTGGATTACCTTCATGCATCATCACTTCTGCCCACGACTTTCAGATTAACTGCAGAAAACATGTTAATCCCAATGGAGACCAGTTTGCTGACTATGTTAAATATGCCACTTGCTGCTTGCATTTAAAAAAAAAGATTTTATTTAAAATACGGAAAAAGGGAAATGAGATTGCTTTGTATGTTTAAGCTTTGCCATTTCTTAAAACTCAATGAAAAAATCATTGGACATTAAGAAGCAACATTTTATTCTGTCCTGCTTGATTCATTTCTCTAGAACCTAGAACATTCAGATATGCTGTTTGCAGAAACTAAGCATCAGTCTCACTTTTCAATAGCAGTAAAAGAGAGTAAGAAGTTGGGAAATATATTGATCTATTGCTCATGGCAGGGATTTAGGAAAAGCTACAACTCTATGACAAAAAGCCTGAAAAATGAACAGCAATTTGTTGGAAATGCTTCAGTCAAAGTTCACACTTTAACCAAATTGAAATGATGTTGAGCTGCAACACTATAACTAAGAACACCAATGTCCCTGCCTAAAGAATCACGAAGGATCTAAGACGGTCTCCATAACCCAATGTGTCTATGCAGTCACAAATTCAACGACAGAGTGTCAAGAATACAAGATGAGTGTCTATCTGAGGTCCCTCAGAGACAAATGATCATTCATATTTACAAATAAGAATATGAGGACGTACATCTTTGAAATAAAAATGGTTCTTTCTAAAAAAATAAAATAAAATTCAGTACAAGTCCATGTAATAATATCATTATTATGAGTGAACCTGTGTTTTAAACCTTTATTTAACCAGGAAGGTCAACTGAGAACCAGCTCTTCTAAACAAAGACAACCTGTACCAGAGCCAGCAGCTCATCAAAAAGCATTGAGGACTCTGAACAGAAAGTCTCTTTCTGACAAATACCCATGAGCAGATGCTAAGTGTTTTAAAGGTACTGATGTTTAGCAAATAGCGCTTTAAAAAAGCTTTTTGCATGATTTTAAGTTGCTGATGATCTTGATGTTCTCAAAGTCACTGACAGCATTCAGTCATCCACTTTCATCCAGTTCTGTTCATTTGAAACTGTCTCTCCCTCCCAATGGAATACTAGCACATTCAGTCACTCAGGGTTATATTTACCAAATATATAAAGAAAAATATAGGGTTACTAGTCTGAGTATATAGTGCAGTCCAACAGCTGTCTGTAAATATTTCTTCCATGATTATCTTTTCTAAAAGTATATCATAGGGTAAAGATAGCTGAGATGTGACAAGGCACAACTAGGACAACATGGCCACCAGAAATGAGTACTGGACAATAAAGCACCAAAACTCAGGAGCAAATCCGACTCAGAGGGAAGGAAAAGTGAGGGTAATCTGGGCCAAAGTGTCTACTCCTGCCAGTCAAATCCAACCCGAGTGAATGAGCAAAGAAAATTCTCTTAAACAAATAAAAACACTAAAGCCTGCCGGTTTATCTCAACACAAAACTGTACAGAAAGGGTTTAGTGCAGGGAATCCAAGCCCAGGAAACAGAAGGTCACTGCTGTAAGCAATGCCTCTCTTCCTCCCTCCCTCAGCTGCAAAGCACCCTGGGAACATGATGCAGCTTTTCTTCAGGATTCCACCCTCAAAGACCCACGCTGCAAACGTTTCCTGATCGGTGCAAAGGATCACTGCAGAGACATAAAACAGTCATTTCTAACCATGTCTGTGGTGTTCCCATTTTCTCTGTTTCTGAAGGCTCCACTGATGTTCATGTGTGTGGGGACAGGAGGAGGCATGATGCCCCAAAGCAGGATCTTTAAACACTGTTAGTGCTTTTCTTTGTTGTCAGTGCCACTTACAAATTTTGTTTGGCTGATTTGCTGTTTGGTTTGGTATTTTACCAAAGGACACAATGACCAGCAAGCCTGCCTTTGGCAAAAAGTAGTCTAAGTAGTAGTAGTACTACTAGTAGTAGTCTACTAGTAAACTTAGACTATACTAAAAGTGAGGCTGTATACCTAAAGTTTCCTTTTTATATATTATATAGTGTAAGCTTAAAATGTTCCAACTTAGTCTGAAGAAGTATTCAGTTAGTATACTTCCTACACTATGCATACATGGTCTAAATACTTGCTATGCTTATACACAAGTATACCTGATAAAATAAACCTAAAGTGAACAACTTTTTGTTAAAGGTGGGATTTGAACCCTCAGTCAGCTTATAGGCAAAAAGGTGCTCATTTTACTAAACTACAGCAACATGAGGAAGCACGTATAAACGCATGTTTAATCACTGTGAAAACTTTAAGCTGCAATCAGACCTTGTTTGTGTCAGTCATGTGTGTAACCATGACTGTGATCTGCCAGTTAAGTCTAAATGGAATCCCTGACATCTTTTAGAGGCAAACTTCAACCAGCGAGGCCATGAAATTACAATCCAAAAACCTCCAACTTACTGGACAAGTGATCTTATTTAACTAAATGGCTGCAGTTGTTGACTAAATCAACTCCGACAACCCTTTTGATGCAAGCAAAGATAGATGACCATGGCATTCTCCGAGGACAGACTTTGCCATGACACTAAACCATTTCTGCACATCATATGATCACCAATGTTGCACTGCACCACAAACTGGGGTTGGGGTGGGGGGTCATTTTTGTTGCAATTTGCAGTTTTTGGACAAAAAGGCAATACTTAAAATAGTCTTAATCCGCTGGTGAAGCCATTGTCTGAATGTCCAGCGGAGCGACCTTGCTTACAAACCTCTACATTCTCCAACCTATAGAATGTCAGAGAGGATTCCTGTCTCCAACACGGGACATATAGATCTGACTTAGATTGACGGCAGAAAAGTTCAGAGTTCACTCCCTGACAGAGCTAAAAACAGACACAGTGAAGGTTGTGGGTTTTCTCTGACCCCCCCTCACGCTCCTCTGCTGCCTCTCTCCACAGTTCTCTCCTTCTCTCAATGGTAAGATGACCAGTTCAAACCAGATGTTTCCTCCAAATCTTTGCTTCAGAAAGTCTCACCTGCTTCTGCGATCAGCCACAGACAAGCATCATTAAACAACTGAGGACGTTGGTTTGAACACCAGCCTCTGGATTGCGGGTTTGGACTTTTGTAAGGGGGGCTCAGTGCTGAAGGACACATTTGCCTGATATTCCACCTATTTAAATGGGTCAAAGCATTCCAACATTCCACTAACTACCCGATTTAAAAAGAGGCTTTGGATGAGCCTGCAGTTCGAGACACTCAGTGGTTTTCACAAACACAAACCAACAACTTCAGCAGAAAAAAGAAACATGGAAAAAAAAACAGAATTCAAATGAAAATGTCAGTTTGAAAGGATGGGAGGAGGCAGACTGGATCTCTTTCTGTTTTTATGTTGAGGTCAAAAGGTCTTTGTGTGAAACATGTGAGTGTTGGAACAGCAGAACAACCTGTGGTCCTGTTGGTGGCAGACTTCCTGCTTCAGGGAAGAGCCGTGAGAGGGGCCAGTCTAGTTTGAATGACAGAGCCGTTTAAGCCAATACAATGCTCTTACATACTGAGTAGTGAAGAGCATTTTTCTGCCGTTGTTTATCAGGTTTATCACAGTTTTCTCTGTTTCTTTTGTTCTTGATGGAACACAACTGCCATAGCCCAGATGAGGGACCAGCTACACTTCTGACAGACACACGTCACCTGTAAGTGCTTCTACCATAAGTTCTGCATTCATCTGAAGAACGAGAATGTGGTTATGAACTCAGCACAGATTCTCCAGCAGTGGAAGATGGCTGACAGAAGAGCACCAGTAACCTGAAGTCACTGCAGCTTCTCAGACAGGACCATCAAAGGACACTTGTGCCTGGTGTCAGGTTTCTCTTTCTTTTTAAGACAGTACACAACACGCACACAAAAACAAGACAAATCATGGAGCCCTCAAGCCTCATGTGTGAGCTGATGCTCATTTTCCTGTGAGGGCAAAGACACCCAAACAGAAGACTGTGTACAATAGCAGCAAATATATGTCCGATAAATAAAAAAGAGAAACATAAATAATTCTTTTTAGCATTTTAGCCCCCCCAGCCCCAACACACACACTCACACACACACACACACATCGAAAAAGACATCTGATCCTATAAAAGTACAAAACAGCTGTTGAACGCAAATTTAAAAAGAATTTATGTACACAGTAAGAAAACCAATGTGATGCACTTGCAGACTGCCGGCTAGACTGAAAGGGCATCACTACCCCCCCCCCCCCCCCCCCCGCCCCACTTATCCTCAGACCTCCACCAATGTTCAAATATGAGGTGATCTATGACGGCAGCCACTAGATTCTTGGCAAGAAGTGTGTGACCGTCATGGCAGGTGACACTCTGTTTCCTCGTTTTGTTTTCCCGTTCTTACTCAGGCCGATGAACATCCTCGGGTAGGCCAGCGACTCGTAGGCGTTGTAGTTGTTGGGAAGGAGCTTCTCTCTGAACTTGCACTCGTTGCTGTAGTGTAACTGAAAGAGAGGAGAGGGTTTTCTTTCTGCTGATTGTTTGAACAAAGAGACAAAACAAAGATACTGGGGCATTCTTGTTTGAGGGGGATTTCAAGTTTGCATTGTTCCAAGTGATTTCTATCAAACAATCACTTTATTTCTGACTCTTACTGTGTGCTATTGTACCAGAGGCGTTTCAGACATGCTTTGTACAGGAATTACAGATTGTGAAATAAGAAATTATGTGAGACAGGAAGCAGGGCATGCCTGGCAGGTTTTTGTTTTTCCAAAGGTTTCCCTCAACACTTTGTGAGCTGGGATTCATAAGACACTATTTGACTAATTTTAGTAGTTAACTTATTTTTGACTGATTTTTTTTTTTTTTATTTGTCTTTCTTATAAACCAGGAAGTGACCACACCTGGCTTGTCAAAATCCCACAACTGCACAGAAGGGTTTCTTTTTCCAATTGGCCCAAGTGTCTAAAGAGAAGTTCCTGAATCCCACAGTGCCCAAAACATTTGACCAACAAACATTAACATTAAACCAACAAAACAGTCTCATCTTCCTCATAAATTTATTTTTCAGATTATTCAAACTCAGTTGTAATGGTTTCCAGAAACACACTAATCCTTTTCTTTGCTCTCAGTGTTTTTGGTGTTCCAGGTAATCTCCATCTCGCTCACTGGGGTTGTGAATATGGCGGTCTCTGCTTGTCCTGAATGCTTACTGTCCTGGGATAACCACGATCAATTCCAGGGATCTCTATGACGCCACTCAGGATGAAGTAAAGCCATGGCACAATTTTGTTTCCACTGAGCGGAACGGACCATTCTACACGGAACCGGAACAGTGTTCTGAGCGTCTCCACTGCAAAATGGACTGATCAAGCAGTTCCGCATCCTACCCCTTTCGGACCCCTTTCAGTCGTAGGTCCATAGAAGACCGGACCGGAATGGTTGGGGCGGAGCCGTAGCCACCCGATGATTGGCAGAAAGTGTTGACGACTCGAACGTGATGATGGCTACACACTTACAATGATGCAAGCATGCTAGCAGTCTACACCAAGCACGCGCCGTAGTGCTTAGTGGAAGCGGGGCTTTAACTGAATGAAAACGCTCACCAGAATTAACTGGCACGTTCCATTCAACTCCCGTTCCATTCCGTTCCGTTCCGTGGAAACAAGGCATTTCAGTGAGGAAGATCTACCTCCCTTCCAGGTACACGCGTTGTTACATTACTCTACACACCATCATCAATTAGGCCTTCCCTCTATACCAACAGCTAAAGCCTTGTTTTCATCCAAACATAATCATATTTCCACTTTTATAGCCATTTATCTTTCTGCCTTCCAGACTCTGAGGCATTTTCTTCTGTGGTCCAAACTTATCTCACGCGTGAAAAATGTTTTTCATTCCAGAACTAAACCATCAGGCTATTGACTTATGTCGTGCACATCTTTCTGTATCACAGTAAAATCTTCACTCACACTCTCATGGTCTCTCCGTATTGAGATGGGTGTTGATAATGGGTGCATCGATTTTTTTAAGAGGGGTGGGTGCTGCAGGGTGAACCTCTGATCAACAGAAAACAGACCTGACGGCACATCATCACCATCATCACTTGTGCCCTCTAAGATATTGAGCCAAAACTGCACAACTTTTTCATGTAGAAAAGTGGAAAATATCTGATTTTCCAAAACGTTTGACTAATTCTATGCATGTAAATGATTCCTTGAGTAGTTTCTACATGTTTGCATAACATCTATATGTAATTATAGCCACATTTGTCTTATGAAAAGCATTTTCTTAACCCCCAAAAATGTTTTTTTTGTTTTCTAGGTTTTGTCCTAAAAACACAACTCCATAATGAAAACACAATCAGCTTAGCGATTCTGTCCTTGTGGCTTCATATAAGAAGAGAAACCAGTTTAGTAACATTTCAGTGACAATGTGAGTGTGAACAAGGTAGTGCGTGAGTGTGTATATGTGAGTACGCACTCACACTTGTACATACGTGTGTGCGCATTTTGGTGCATGTTACATTTATGTGATGACGGCTTCCCGGGAACTTACGGATCCGTAGAGCTTCCCTCTGTGGTTCATGGCCACAAAGCGGTCACTGCGAACCCCCAGCAGGGTGACCACCCCTCTCTCAACTGGAGAGATCTGCAGGAGACCTTCAAGAGAACCAGAACACCTACTAAAGTATGCTGTCACAGTGAGTTTGCAGTGGCCGCTCTTCACAAATCTGACTGAGTCTGTACATGGCAAATTTTAAAAGTGGGATAAAAGTGTAACTTGTTTGTTTTTTTACACTGTAAAATACATGGATCCACATCCACTTTCAGCTTGACGTTTTCGTTTTGCGTAATGGATAATCAGAAGATGCAGAAACAACATTATGAAAAAACTCTGAGCTTTGGTTGCAGCTTGATCCAGTGAATTAATAACATCTTTGTGGGTTTTCTTCCTGCAGTGATTGTTGTGTGAACACAGAGATGTGATGTAGATTCTCTCTGAGTTTTGACAAGTTACACACAATGCGTCTCTTTTCTTCCTCCAAATCTTTCACCATGTATCTTCAGGATTTTGTGCCGTTCAGTCTCCCTTGTTTTTATGCCTGAAACTGCAAAATAATGTCAAGCAGCTCAATGTGAGGAGCAGTCAGGACCTGGCTGGACTGTTCCAGACTGACTCCATCCACTCTGGTCAGTGGATGGAGGGACTCAGACCTGACAAATTGAGTCTCCAGATACAGACTTCAGGAAGTATAGAAATGTCAGCCTTGTTGGGGTTTTTGGCTGTTGTGTGTGTCTTGTCTCTGAGATTATTCTGCCTTCATGGAGGCTCTGTCCTAACTTTAGGCGCTGGCTGGCTGGCTGCTGGCCTGGATCACAGCCGGCTCTGGTTACACAGTTGGCAGAAAGCAGCATCAGATTTTGGACAGAGTGGAGCCAAAGATGTTTGGTGTGAAGTTTAGATCAACTGGGAGTGTTTTCTGCTGGAGCATCTCCCTGTTCAGGTAACCGGAAACAGGGCAGGTTTAGGTCAGGCTGCACAGGTGGGGGAGGCGCTGCAATAAAAAATCTGCTTATTTGATCCTTCCCCCAAAAAATAATTACATTTGAGGGTGGGGTGGGGTGGGGGTGGGGGTGGGGGGGTCCCCAAAAGGCATGTTTCTCTGTAATTGTATAAACTACGTTCTCTAATTGAGATTTGACTGTTAAAATGTCGCCATGTTTCTGTAAAGTTTTGTGTCCAAAGTGAGCGCGTAACAATGAAATGACTTACTGTAGCGGTTTTCGTTATGCACTCCAGTTATTCTGCCGTCCGGTAACACTTGCATGTGAAAACCGATCCCCACATTGCAGTAGAGGCGCCTCAACCTTTTAATGCCGAGGAGGTAGTCACTTTCCCGGTTCATCTCCTCCCGCTTTTCCCCTTGGATCCGTGCCAGTGAGCGGGAGTAGAGGGCCTCCCAGTGGTCCGCCGTGCCGTTCAAACCGGGGGCGCATCCCGCCAGTCCCGTAACCATTCCCAGGAGCAGGACAGTCCTCAGGGCCGACAGAGAGCCCATCTCGGCTCTGACAGAGCGCAGCGTTTGCGCCTCCGGTGACGCGAGCGTGAAAGGAAGACGCAGTGGAGGTGGAGAGGAGCGCGTCAAAGCTGCGCTCATTCCCAGACCGACAGGCGCACTCTGGCCTCAGCGCAGCAGCGACATGGATCTGGATGAACGGAGAGCAGCCATGCCTCTATATTTATACCTGCAGACACATTACATCACAGCTCCACACTTAGGAGAAATAAACCCCAAAGTCATTCAGTTAGGCAGGCGGAGCGAGCAGAGCGCACAGCTTTAAACAGTCAAATAATAGCTGTCTTATCTGGAAAAAGCTACGAGTTTGCAGAAAATATAAGAATAAAGGCTTCATTATTATGGAAAATAAAAGTCTTTGTCTGAGGCGCGCATTATCAGCAGCAGAATATCATCATTTCTGTATGGGAGGATGTAAAATAGGAAACAGCCAAGTTAACAGACCATGATGTGGAGACAGGAGACAGATCTATAAATGAACAATAACAGGAAAAAACACAGGTCCAAATCAAGCAAATGAAAAAAGGCCTCACTTAAGACTGGTAGAAGGGAAATCATGTGGCAGGCCTCCACAGAAACAATAGCAAGGCTAAACAGAGCTGCAGCCTGTTGAGAGCCCTCATCAAAGACCCTCAGACCATCAAGACCATATCTGAATCACGTCCTCAAACAAGTTACATCGAATCAGTTGCAAATGTGGACTCTTCATGACTGTAGGTTGTTGGAGGTGCAGGTTTCTGCTCTGTTCCAAAGGTTTTTGTTCACTTTTTGAGGGACTCTTAACACAACTGCCATCACACTGTGTGGCAGCAGACCCTTGCTGGTTTCTCATTGAAAGTTTTCCCCAAAAGGGCAATGCTATTTTCTCCTTCAACACAGATCAGGCCAAACAGGCAGATTCCTCTTCCTCTACAGCGTTTCATGTTTTTATGTTGCTATTATCTCTTAAATCTAAGAGGTGCATTGTTGCTTAGCCTCTGTGCTGGCGGCTCTTCCATTTGTCTTCATTTTGAGGTGAAGGTCTTCCCCATGTTTCAGCCCCCTTGGGTTCTTTGATCTCTGGGGTGGCTTTGTCCTTCTCCCATTGACCATGCATGAAGTGTTTTCTCACTTCACATCTCAGTGAGCCTTAATGTACAACAGCGTTGCTCTTTTGTGTGGAGCAGAATATGGGCAGATCTGCTGGTGCGTGCTGTGGTGGTCCAGAAAATGACAAAAACACAACACACCTCCAAAAGGATCAAAGGCCTTTAATGAGAATTAAAGCAAAACAAAAGACAAAATAAAATCAAACTGGACTCAGCTCCTGGATTGTAGGGCCCGAATTCACAAGGACTTTCTGAGAAGTTTGTAGATCTAAGTTCACCAGATCCACCAAACTCTAACCAGCTGTATAGGTCAGAGTAGACAGCAGCTCGAGATGAACATCTGCAGAGAAATTAAAAGGGCTTTTCACACCATCGTATTTGCGTAATGAGACTGAACACTTCGTATCAACACAAAAACCCATGAATGCACAAAACGTACAAACTGAATGTGTTTTGTTCTGTATTTGTCATTTGCATTTTTTGTAACCATAAAAGTTGGTTGGTTATTCCATTTGGTGTCCTTTTTCAAAAGACTAAGAGTTGCACATTTGGTGTGAATCATATCCTCAGACACCTTAATTAACTTCTGACTACCTCCAACATCAACTGTTGGATTGATCTGCAGGACACTAAAAGAACTGTGGTGCATTTAGGAATGTTCTCTTTTGAGATCCTCCACCAGAGGGCTGACCTCCGTGAACATAAGCACTGGTAGGTTATTTGATGTTAGGACATCCAATGGACTTCTGAACACAAGAATAGTTGCACAGCTATGTCAAGGAAAGGGGATGGTTGGCATACCATTAGTCTGGAAAAGTGTTGGGCTGTGCGTCTGCTGCAGCACCTGGCTGAAAATCTATCAATGCTTCAAGGCAACTTAAGCACCAGAAAATGTAGTCAATCATAAATTGTGAAGTCAACAAACCCATAAACCCTCCAGGTGGGTCTTGCATCCTTGAACTCAAAGCGTACATGCGGTCCTCTTCCTGGAGTCTGCTTTAAAATGAAAACATTGTGGCGTTGTGACAACAATCAAGTCCAGCATGGTCGCTGTCCATGGTTCTGTAGGCTAAATTCATCTAGATTCAATTAAAACAGGTGAAGATGCAGCTCTGCTGTCACTGACATCACTAAGTTGTGTCTGGCTTTATTTTGTGTTTATGTTGCACCCAAGTGATTGTGGTCTCACATTGCAAGTACGCAATGAATTATGCTGAGGGGAAACAGGTTTTGGATTTCACTGGGTAGCAGCTGCAATTCAGAGCTTAAAATGCCTCAACATTCAATACAAGTTTTCATTGGCTCTCTTCTTCAATCTTTCCCTCATAAGAATGGTTTGCTGCTCTTTACAATTCAGACACATTGATAACATATACTGTGAAAGTCCATCTAAACCAGTTGTTTTATGGTGAATGCAGTGCAATTGATGGGATTGGATCTGGGATGTCTGGACCTCTGCCTCATTTTTTCCTCTTTGTTTGCCTCAAAATGTCCTTTCACTCCACATTTCAAGCTTCAATAAGTGGGGCCTTTCCATTCACTCATTTCATTCTGTTGTTTTTTTCCCCTTTGGCCATTCATGCTAAAATGATGAGTAGTGTAATGTCCAAAAGTGATCCAACAGGATCTCTGCCTGTCCTTCTCTGCCTGTCCTTCTCTTTAGGAATGTCATGTTTTCTCGTGATGAGGTCCAATTTGTTTTTCAGTCTGATTCCACATTGAGTAATTAGACAGGCTGCCTGCAGGGGGTGTCACGTTCCAAAACTGAGAACACTGAGGGGATATTTTAGTGTGACAGCTGCCTGTAGAGGCTGCTATTTTCAAGTTTTGATTTGTGTCAGGGACTCACCTGCTTTGAAAATCCCTACTTTTTTTTTTGGTTTTTCATCCTGCCGCTCAGTTTCAGTCCACTCCTTTGCCCATGATGACTTTGAGTTTGAAGTGGCCTTGTTTTTCAGGCCTAGGAATCCCTCAAATGTAAAAAGGTAACTAAGGCAGAGTCTTGTGTAACCATCAGTCAACCCAGTGAAACCTGTTGGAGGTCTCTCCTGAAATCGATCATGAACAGATTAAAAGAAGAGAGAAAAGCTGAAAAGATCTGAAGAAATGAACTGTAACATTTTGAAAATACGATCAGATCGGTGATTCATGTCTTAATGGAAGATTCTATAAATGTATGAGAAATTTCTGTTGTTTTGAATATTTCTCTAAAAGCTATTTTATTTCAATAAAGTGTTTGCATTTTTAAGGTCATACAAAAGACTGCAGTTTTTATAGGATGATAGTTATAAAAGTGAAGATGACAGGATATGTTTTCATATAAATAAGTAATTTTATACTTTTTGTTGTTAGTAATACTTCAATCTGTGTTAAAAGTTATATTTAAAAAGTTTTTGCATTTAGGCCCACAAAGTGTCCCACAAATCCCTTGTTCTCTGCACATGAACGGAAAGAGATCTTGCTTTTTCCGGATGAAGGTACATTGCTTTTATTTAGAAGCTTCCCATCGTGTCAGTTGATCACTGCCATTGTTTCCTGCCTCATTGATCATAGATGATATGCTTGCAGGTGGATGGCTAAAGGTGAAAGCTGACAAACAAAAAAAGGCAGGAGTTTGGCATGGTCCCCGTCAAATCTAGCATTCCTGTTGAGTAATACTAGAGTTTGTCATTCAAAACAAGGTGTAACACTGTGTGGCACAGTTTCTGCTTTCAGGAAAGTCAGTTTTGTTTGTCAACTGCAGCTTTTGGTCGGAACTTCAAAAAGAGAAAGAAAAAAAAAGCCTAAAAGTCTCTGGCGACATCGCTTCCCAGGCACCCCCTGGGAGGAGCTTTTGTCCGAGCCAGAAAGCCTCCCCGGCCTGCAGGTATAGAATGACAAGGCTTTATATGCTGCTGCCTATGGATGGGAATGCAGCAGACCCAAAGCTTGAATGATTCCCATCAATGGCTCTGAACCTCATCTCTGCATTTTTGGCAATGTTAACCAACATTGCTACATGAAGTGATGTGTGGAGATGGGGAGGAGATGCACTCGAGCACCTCCTGGTTTGAAATGAGCCAATCTAACACAGACTGATGACCACACCTGCCTCTCCTCAACCGGAGCATCGATACAACCGGGAGGAGCCTGTAAATGGAATATCTAAAAACTGTTCATGCTTAGGAATATTAGGAGCTGTGATTGATATCAGGGGTCAACTTTTCCCAGCGCTTGAGATGGATGGCTTACAACTATGTTTGCACGGCGCATGTGACTTCAGAAAGGAGGTGAAGCCCTTTGGGTCCGAGTGATTTTGCACTTCTCCTGAGAAACAAAATCTCCTATTGTGCACCTCAGGGGCTCACTGCTTTCAAAGAGCTGCAGCTGAATGAACAGAAGTGGTGGAAAAAAAGTGTTTGCCACACATAAAATCAAACCTCAGACTGGTGTTACAAAAAATGGAAGTAAAAAAGTTGCTTTCCCACTGTGTACACACATACACGAGTCCAGTGAGGAACAACACTTGGAAAAAAGCTCTTCAGTGAATAAATGAGACTTTCCTTCATTGGGTCAGTACGATTTATGATGGAACCAGCAGTGAGTAAAAACTTTTACAAAAGGGCAACCTTAGTAAAATGTATTGTCAATAACTTACAAGAGGCATCAAATAAATATTCATATCATTAGTACAATAGACAACGTATTTCTCTCAGTTTACAGGCAGTAGACTATCACAACGTAGGACTGTCACAAAACAGACAGTAGTTCCTGTTTTGTAATGTGAATCTGACTAAGAAAAGAACACTAAGCAAGGTGCTTTGCCACACAGAGCCTTTTCAGGAACTGTCGAGTTTGTTAGCGTTTCTAAAAATCAAACACATTTTTGTTTTCTTTTGCTGTGAGACTGCTGCTTCTGAAGACTAAAACAGATCTGCTCTCCAACAGGCCTTTCTCAGTTTGATCAAATGGCTGCTCATGAAAAGACTTTTTCAAATCAAAGCAAAGGTATTTTATATATTTGTTTACAGGAGAGTAACATTTGAGTTGGGTGAACAGGGTTATACAGCGGCGTTTGTGGAATGTGTGATGATGGAGTCGCCAGAAGAGGAGGCCTCTTAAGCTTTGGTGGTCTCAGAGGTTTCCTTTTTTTGGAGAATTTTGTCTGTGTATCAACAATTCCAGCAATCCAGAAGGAAGGGTCCGAATTTTGATCCCTCATGCTCCATTGCAGTGGAGCTTCAGTATTTGTCCAGATCACCGGTTTGTGTGGAGCTGAAGACCCTGAGGTCAAACATCCTCTAAAAGTCTGCCAAGTCCTCCGGCTGCTGATCTTGGCCCTTCCTAACTCGATGACGGCGCCTCCGCCGGTCGCCACGATGACTGCTGTGATGTAAGTGTTGTGAAGCACGACTGTCCCTCAGCCTCCTCACCATCTCATGGTCCTTGTTGCCCAGCAAGCGAGGCAGGAAGAGAGAGGCTTTGTCAGTGCTACGAGTTTTAAAGCCTCGCCGTGGCCGCCCTTTACCATTGATGGAAACATACCACAGCTTTTGGGTGCTGGCCCGCCGTTTGCTGCCCCCTCCTGCTGGCTGAGGCAGCTCTGCGGAGTGGTAACGAGATGCATAGGTGTTGTAGCCCAACTCAAGGATGCGCTCCACAAACTCACACTCCTTGTTAAACACTTCCTGAGAACATGAGGAGGAAAGAAAAGAAACACTTTAGTCCAACTTGACTAGCTGACAGAAAACGGAACCTCCAAACCCAAAATGTCTGTTGTTCATGGACTCATTTGCATGTCCACGTGAAGATGAGAAGATGGAGAAGTAACTTACCGAAGCATACAGCCTCCCTTTCTCATTCATGGCCAGGTATCTGCCAGAGAAAAGACCTTTAATGGCCACGACGCCCACCTCCACCGCAGTGATCTCCATGATGCCTGCAACACATACCGACCATCAGCAAGGAGGGCCCGCTGGAGAACCCCGTCTCTGCTTCTTTCTGATCATTTCTCATCCGTTGTTGAGTCACGGCTCGTTTCACGCAGAATCATTCTGCGTGCGTGTTCCTCTGCGGGCCAATCAGCCGCTTTCATCAGCGCCTGATTGGCCCGTTCAGGGCAGACTATGAGCGGCCGATCAGATCAACACATCCGCTGCTGTCTGACACAAAGATCACCCCACGCCTGACAGCGGTCCGTGACACATCCATCACTTCTGCGCGCGCACCGTTCAATGTCGAAGGTCAAAAGACACGCGCGAGGCGCATCAGAAATGATTCAAGTTCAAATGAAAAGAAATGCCAACATTTGGTTCCCAAACTTTAGTAACGAACAATGTGAGGCAACTGCGTTCATGCGTTTAAATCAAATGTCCCCGGATCCACGCGCGTGCGCGCGCGCGGATCTTCGGTCCAAAGGCCCTACTCACTGAGCGGGTTGTGCTCCTCCAGGGTCCCGTCTATCTTCCCGTTGGGGTGGATCTGGAGGTGGTATTTGGTGGCGCAGTACAGCTTCCTGCGCCTCGGCGCTCCTCCGAGGTGTTCGTACACGCCTCCGCGGCCCCCGGCATCCCTCCGCTGCCGGGGGTCGCAGGTCTGGCCCGCTGAGCAGCGCGCCCGGGGGAAGACGGGGTCCAGCAGGCTCACCAACACCAGCAGAGGAATCACCAGCATTGTGGCATGGCCGGCTTGTTTTGGCTGCAGGGTAAAAACGGAGAACTTCTTCCCACTCTTCTGAGTCCCATCCAAAGAGGAAATGTTGGAGAGCCCAGCAGCCCCGCGCGCATCCGAGCCCCGCGGGGCAACTGTGCCAGCACGCCGCTGTGGGGCAGCGAGCCTCCTCTGGAGCTTCTGGAAGCCCTCCTGTGGAGCTGACTGAGAGCCTCCGCGCAGACGGAGCGCATATATAAAAGAAGCTTGTGGCGACAATAGGCTGAACTTCGACCAATTGATACAAAGGAAAGGGGGAGGAAAAGGTATCAGCCCTGTGTGAAGTGAGAGACAGGGCATGGATAAAATTACATAGTGGCTTAGCGCGGAACTGCTCCCTCTCTCTCCCGCTCTGAACTCCTCTGCTGAAATATCCGAAAAGAGCAATTAGACCAACCAAATTATACAGGCGCCCGAGCCTGGCCCGCCACCACAGCAGGTGAGGAAGACTGCTCCTGGAACCTTCCTCGTAAAAACATGTCCCTCCCTCCATTCTCCCACCCTGGAAGATTCTCCCCCAACCTTCAAATGTCATCTCAGCTCTTTCCTGACGTGCTGTTAGTGGTTCCTTCAGGACTGCTGCCTTTGATTCTAAACCTGATTGAAAGATGCAGTTGTTTCCAGGAGGTTTTGCATCCATCATTCTATCGGATGGGGGGTGGAGGGGAGGTCTGGAACTTCTTAGGACCCAGCTCTCATTTGATATGCCTTCTTTAATTCACTTAGTTATTTGAGCTTATTGAAACATGGTTAATTGAAAGACTAAGGATCATCTTTTGAAATGAGGTAATTTTAGAGAAAAATAATGTACATGTATGTATGTGTACACCGGCTCTGAATTTCCATAAAGCACAGGGCATTTACCAGTGTGCAATAGACTAGAAAACGGTTTAGCTCCACACTGAACACAGCAATTTTCTTTCCTGGTTGCCTCAGTTTGAAGAATTTGTCCCACAAGAATCTGTCAGTGATGCCAGTGCCTCTCAGGGCTTTGACTCGCTCATTTTGTGGTAATCAGAAACAGGACATCAAAACATAGGCACCAAAAGAATGGGAAACCTCCTCTACTGATGTATTGAGTAGGTACCCACTCCTGGTAACAGTGACACGGCATTAGAGCAATCAGAAATCGTTTTCATCAAGTCTTTATCAATATACTGCCTTTGGATTTTAGCTGCACCAGAATTAGCTGTAAACTGACTTACACCTGCCTTTCCTGGGTGCATTTATGCTAGCATGTATATGTTTAGCAGATTTTTACATTTACTTTTTTTTTTAAAATCAAATTTGCATTTCATGACAAAGTTACAATGCTATAATGCATTTCTAAACAAGAATAAGCCATGAAATATGATTCCTAACTTATCGCGCTTTGGGTTTGGAGCAGCCAACCGAATTTCCTCTTCTGCCATTTTGGACTTTTTCTGTAGTGGGCTGTACACTTCTGACACCAGCAAGTGGTTGGACAAGTGTCCACAAATGTTGTAATCTGGCTCCAGTTAAGTAGAATTAACTACTGTGGTAATATATCCAAAATGTATTGTCCACATATGTGTACGCCAGATCCTAAAAGGTCAAAAGGCTCAAAAAGAGTCACAGTAACTTTAATTAAAGAATACGCCACATTTTTTAGAGAATCTTCTTTCAAATGTGCTGCATCCCATGTTTGCAACCAAAACCAGTCAAAAATACCAACACAAATATAAAAAAAGCTGAATTTCAGGAAAGGAATAGTAAACAGGAAAGACCAAGTCATTCCATTTCCGTACACGTGTTGAACTCTATTTCCCAGAGGATCTGCAGTTCTTCATGTGCTTCTGTCAGGAGCTGCAGGAGTAGGATCCAAATCACAGGAGACCAGGTCTGATGGCAGGAATGTCCAACTTTAATGAACAAATTCAAAGTGGAACAAACCCATGAAACAAAGGTAGGAACAAAAAGAGTGACAAAAGCAGATGACCTGACAAGACTGACCTGGAAACCAGACACTTAAACACACTGAGGATGATTACTTAAATAAAGACAGCTGTGCATGGCAGGCAAATGAAACCAAGTGAGGCTGTGATGTGTGTGTGTGTGTGTGTGTGTGTGTGTGTGTGGAGGGGGGCATGCAACATGACAAAAACTGAAACACACAATCCTCACAGCTCTCACTTTATTTTCCAGAGATTCAAAGTTTTCAACAAGCAGAAGTGATGTGATGCATCTTCTATGTAGACCCGTTGTTTTTAGCTGTGTAAACTCAGCTTTGACAGCCTTTGGCCTGACTGGTCTGTCAGCTTTGCTGGCCAGTTGCAAAGAGTGCGTCTGTGTTATGCACAATGTCTATCCAGAGTGTTCCTTTTTCATTCCTCACCCGTGGATCGTCCCAGACTTTTCCCATGCTAATGCCTCAACTCTGGCTAGGCAGCAGCCGGTGGGCGGAAGAGCAGCAGGCTAAATGACTACTGCTTAAATTGCTTCCATCTTGGTCACATTATGACTTGCATTCTGGTAATTAGCACCATCATCTACAAATCTCTCTGCCCTTTGGCGCTACTCCACATAAGGCCTCTGCTGAGAATCCCCCAGAGAGTAGACGGTTAATTTGTTTTCCCCTCCCATACATCACCTCGCAGGCTGTCTCTGTCACTTTATTTATACTGATGATCAGAAAAAAGGCGGCCCTTTTAATTACGAATGTGCATGGTGCCTCCAAATCCCCTCACAAGTCAGACGACATACCAAAACATGGGGCAGGTCGTGTGCAGAAGAGGTTGTTCTGGTGGCCGTTTCTCAGTGAGATGCTCCTGATGTGGTTAAAGTTTGGGAGAGGGTGGAACGTTAGATGTGGTGTGCTTGTTCCCCCAGAAACTATTTTAATTATGCTCCCCACCATGCCGCCCACAATGCATCTCAGCAATGAGCAGAGCTGGGGCTCTCAATTTGAGAAACACATACAAACCTACACATCTTCCTCTTTGCAACAGGACACGTTTTGGTTTCTGTTACAAAAATAGAAAACCTTTGAGTGTAAAATTACGGGTAATAGTCTCATTTTGCATCCAGGTAACCAAAAAAATGATTCTGAAGGTATGTTTTCACATTGGGATGAGCAAAAACACTCTGTGACTGGGCTGTATAGTGTCTCGTGTTAGGCTGAAATGTTGAGACACACTAGAGGGAGATCTAAAGGCAGCAGGCAGGAAGTAATTACGAGAAAGACAGACCTGAGTCCTGCAGCCCAAACTGAAGAGACCTGAAGCCTGAAACCCAATGTGACCAAAACATGTCCCAGTCAGAAGCAAAGCAGGGCAGCCATCCATGAGGTGACAATGAGCTACCTTTGATGCACAGCAGTTCAACAAACGGATCATTTCAAAAGGTGGGAATAATGAAAGCATGAACATTAATGTGCACTTTTACTGTAAAGATGAACACATGCTAATAAGTCTGTTGTATTTCAGTCTTGATTACTTGAAACAAACCATTTCACTAAACAACAAGCTAATGCACAGAAGAGAGTTGGGTCAATGCTTTGGTGTCTGACATGTGGCACAGAAAAAGCTGATCTGTTCGGATTTCTCTGAGTCACAGTCATGTTTATGTTGCTACAAGTTCTGAAGAAGTCAAGTGTGACGTGATAAATGATTATCAGATGACCCCTTTTCAATCTCAAATAAATGAATATAAATATTTCATTTCATTCAAATATGCTTTTTCAATCTCAGACCAGGACATTGTATGACATTGAGAATCTCATCAACAACAGCCAGTATTTGCACTAATTACAATGATACACCAACAGATGGGAATTCTTCATAGCAGTCATAGGTTTCGATGGAGTATCAAAAGCTGTAAAGGATGCCTTTTTCAAGTTGACAACAAGTAAATGAAACCTGTCAGCAGTTCCAGTGCTCTCTTCTGGGTCAGTGGTTCAAGCACCAGACAACCACAAACTTCTTCACGGAAATGAACATTTCACCAGCAGTTCCACACAAGAGCTGGCAAAGTTAAGAGGAATGCCAGAAAGCGTCTTTCATCCTCCAGACAAAAATCCGTGGAGGACCAGGAGCTGTGCCAGTTGAAGACTCATTCCAGCAGAATCGAGGGCCTCAGGAAGTCCTTTTTCCACCTGCATTTGTCAAACTTGTCAACTTCCCCCTCCCAAGTCCAATCTCTCCCAAATGAAAGATTCCCTTTAACAAAGACCAAGCTGCTTTGTGAGTTTTCATCTCCAGCTTTTACATTCTCTGAACTGTAATGGATGTAGCTCAGCCCTAAGACACATGAATTTTGGACAATTCACAGCGCGGTCCAAATTATTCTGCAAATAATATTTTCAATGATATTTCTGAATACTCAATGCAAAGACAATCAGCATCACTTCAAAGTCTCTAACCAGTAGAGTATATTCTAAATGCTACTGAACAAACCTCCTAAAGGGAACATTATTTTTTCAGTAATGTACTGTTCCACAAACATCACACACAACAGAGTTCCACATCATTTGATCGTGCTAAAGAACTGAAAATGGTCCTTTATTGAATTTTCTGCATTAGGAGGTTAGATTTACTAAAATCAAAGCTATTCCAATCAAAAATTATCTTCATAGATCAACTTCCACATAGGACCCTTATTTTGTAGCAGCTTCACTATTTTTACATCCGTTGAACTTGTGAGATTTTGGAGTTTCTGCTTGAATTTTGTTGCAGGATGTCAGAATAACCTCCAGAGCTGCTGTTGGGATGTGAACTGCCTCTCACCCTCACAGATTTTTGGCTTGAAGATGCTCCAAAGGTTCTCAATAGGGTTAAGGTCAGAGGATGGGGGCCACACCACGAGTTCATCTCCTGTTAGCAGCCAATGATGCAGAGGGATTCCTGCAGGATGAGAGGATGCACGTCATCCATGAAGATGACTTTGTTACAGAAATTCTTCTTTTTCTACCACAGAAGAAAGTTGTTAGTCAGAAACTCCACCTACTTTTCAGAGGTCATTTTCACACCGTCAGGGACCCTATTTCTGTCCCAAACCATGGCTCCACCACCTCCTTACTGACGCCACAACCTCGTTGGGACATGTAGACATTCCACCAACCACCCACCACTTCATCAATCTGCATCTTCCAGGGATTAGACAGCACTCATCAGTGAAGAAGACAGTTTGAAAAGGAGTCTTCATGTATGTCTGGGCCCAGTGCTGCTGTTTCTGCTTGTGAGTGTTGTTTGGGGGGTTGTGTAGAACTGTAGCCTCTGGAGGATCCTACACCTTGATGTTGGTGGTGTTCCAGACAGCAGCAGCTTCAAATATGTGCTCGCTGCTTTGTGATGGTGTTTTAGCAACTGCTCTCTTCATCCCATGTATCCGTATGTGTTAAGCGTGTGCTATGACCTGTTGCCCACAGCCTTCCCGTTCTCTCTCAGGATCAATGAACTTTTCTTGTGGTTCTTCCGTGCCCTGAACAGGTTTACCCATTTTTGGCAAGCAGATAACCAGCAAAGGAAGTTGTGAACAGTGCGGGCATCTTACTTTAAAAAAGGATTTAGTTATAGTTGTTACATCACCTGAAAAGTAACTGCTTTAGTAACTGAGTTACTGCATCATAAAAGTAATTAGTTACTCAGCAACGTAACTCCAATTACAAATTGTTGTTAAATATGGCCATAAATTGTATATTTTTCCTGAGCTGCTTGCAAACATAACAAATGACTTCAGTGCAATATTGAGAATGTGAATCACACTTCCAGTATTCTGGTGTGGTTCTACCAATGCAGTTATGTTGTTTATTATACTAGAGAGAGAGGATTCATGTGTAGACATTTTAAGATTTATCACAAAAAACACTGCAACAAGAAATGTATAAAGAATATTTAAACTTCACATAAAAACATTACTTAGATTACTCTTTTACTTAACTCATGACACTCATTTTACTTAAACAGCTTTACTCCGCTTGTGAATAAGGCAAAGCTGAACTCTTTTTTTGTTTTGTGGTTGTTTGTGCACACCAGACAGGCATTTTAGACACGCGGACATTTCTTCTTCTCTGAACGCAGGAATCTTAGAGAGTGCGAGGCTAAATCAGAAAAAGTCCAAACGTCTTCTCCTCCAGGAACATGAAGCTGCTGCTTGATGCCACCAGACTCTACAGTCCCGTTTGCCACAGACAGATGTTGAGTTTTGGAGCTCTCCAACATACAGTTAAGCAATTGGTTCTCTTTATGCTCAAGAGGTAATTGGACTTGATGTTGTTCTGCACTCTCACTTCCTGACCACCTTAGTGCAGCTACCCATGAGCACGTGCGTTTTTAGAGGCATCAAGAGTTCGAGCACCGCTTTCGCTTCACCATTATTTTCTCACCTGAAATATTTCCAGACATTCTTGTTGCTTTCACAGACTCTACAAATGAAAAGAAGCACAGACACACAAAGCAGTTAGACACTGAACCCAAATGCATACATTTTAACTTTTCCCTTTTCTCTCCTCCAACCACCAGTGAAAGCCAGGATTTCAAGGCTCCTTTTTTAATTGACCTCCCTAAATCTCTGCCCCCACCTCCACCTCCCGAAACCCCTCTTGGCACAAAAGGGTTTCTTTTCTGCAATAATACAAGGGTTATTAGCCAGGTCTTTTTTGCCCTCCACCCCCCACCCCCCATCCTTCACCCTAAATGGAAGAGAAAAAGAGTTACCAGTAATCCAGAGCAAATCAAAATGACCTTTGAACCCTTTCTGCTGTACTTTTTCTCATGGGCAGATTTCTTTGGTGAGGCGGTGATCAGAGGACCCGGTCCAGGCGATGCCTCCCGTCTCTTGACAAATCGCTGCTGAACCTCTTTTGTCCCCTTGACTTTGATCTCACCTGCTTGTCAGGGACTTCAGAAGGAAGTCTAGTACAGTTCTAGCACAAAGCAAACAAATCTGAAACTTTTTTATCCGGCTTCTATTTTATCCCCACACTTTTCAGTGTTTTTCTTCTACTTTCAAAAAGAACTGAAAGCTGCAGAAGGGTTACGGAATCTGACAAATACAAAAAGTAGCAACTGTTGAGGAGAAACTGTACTCGGTTCCATTCATTTCTAAAATGCCTGTTTCAGACATGTGAAAACGTTTGTTGAGCAGGAAAATAAGACAAAAGCTCATAAGCAACAAAAATCCAAAAGGGAGTGAGAAGAAGAAAAATCGGATAAATTCTCACCTCCGTAACTCATGTCATTAGTATTCCTAAAGCCAGAACACCCACTATAAAGTTCAGTGCCCTAGCTAGGTACATTCTGCCACAGTTGCACACGTACACACATATAACTCATTTCAAAATAATCACACATATTTAGAAATGCTAATGTTTTTTGTCTTGCAAAAGCACATATTTATCAATAATCATATTTCTGTATTTGTACTTAACTCTTTTATGTGTGGAGATTGTGGCTCTTTTCCACAGCTTCACTCCATGTACCGGTATTGAAACACAAACCCTTTTTTTGTTTGTATGTGTTTTATGAATGAGAAATGTCTTTTTTATCTTTGAGATTGTTTTTTTTCCTCTCTTTTAATAAATAACATTTGGATATTCGTTGTTCATGTAGATTACTTACCTTTTTGTTTCATTTCTATTATTTGAGCTGTACTTTACTCTACAAGATCTTAAAATGTGAGTAATTTTGATTGTATAAATAATTTGTTTGTGTGCTCAAGGTAACTTACTTTGTATATAATTTGCATTGCTGTCTTCTGAAGTAATAAAAATGAATTTAACCTTGTTTTAAAGTTGTTCCCCCAATCCTCTCCAAATTAAGAAAAATAGGGTAAGACCAGTGAACAGTATAAAATTTGGAGTGATTTGCGGTCCAGAACCAGTTTTGCTTTATTTAACATTGAGACACTTCTGGACAATTAAGTTTAGTAAATTCTTAATATGTGCTTTCCAGTTCAGTTTTTCAATAATCATAACCCCAAGAAATGTATTTTCATAAATTCTTTCAAGTTTCACCACATTTATGTGCATGTCAATGTTTATATTTTTACCATTGAAATTACCAAATAACATCATTTAATTTTACTTTGATTTAGTCAAAGTTTATTTTCATGAAACCATATGTTCAGTTTTTACATCTCCTTCTTAACAACGTCTATGAGTTGCTGCAAATCATCCATATCACAGAAAACAATTGTGTCATTAGCAAATAAAACTAACTGCAGTTTATTGGAACTCATTAAATATATTGATCCCAGAACCCCAAACACCACACCACACAGACACCACAAACCATGTCCAAACATTGGGAGCAAGCACTTCCAACCTTCACAAACTGCTTTCTGTTGCTTAAAAAGCTTCTAATCCAGCCTAACACCATGCCCCTAATGCCATATTGTTCCAGTTAATATGCGGTGGTTAATTGTGTCAGGACCTTTTTTTAAATCAATAAATACTCCAATCACAAGTTTTTTGTTATTCATTGCATTTGTTATCATTTCCCTCAGAAGAGCCAGTGACATTGATTAGTTGGATCTGAGCCCATATTGTCCCTTGTTGAGTATCTTGTGCTTTTGAGTCCATCTCGCTGTGAACATTTTTTCTAGTTTTTTTGAGAGTTGTTAAAATAGAAACTGGTCTAAAGTTTGTGAAGTGATGCTTGGTCTTGGTTTCTCACTATGGTATGACTTTTTCATTTTCATTTGATTTAGAAATGAACCTGTTTGCTGGAAAACTTGTTAAAATCTGTTAGAATATATTCTAATGGTTTCAGGATCCCATGGATTACTGTTTTCTTCAAAGCCATGTCAGTGTCATTACCATCAGTGGAGACTATCCTTCATTCCTCTAAGATTACCTCATGTTTTTTTATATTACTTTTGGTTTTCTCTAAAAGTTTTCCATAATATGCCTTCTTACATATTCTTATGATGTGCATTCATTTAGTCTTGATTTAATTTCTTCCTCTTGATTCTCTTTTTTTATGTAGTTTTTATGTTTGTTTGTTTTTACATGCATTCGTAATCCATGGGCAAAGAAAATAACTAACTTTATGTTTTAATGTATTAACTGGACACGTTTTTATCAAATAATTAACCAAATACCTGTAAAAGATAATCATAGGCCTCATCAGTAGTTGGTTTTTGATAAATGACATTCCAATTATGATCAAGTAGCTCAGCTTTAAATGCGCTGATTGAGTCTTCTTTTTGATTTTTCTGTATCCCATTGAGAAATGTTACTTGTAAAGGAGATAAATACCATGAAAACTGGAAGATGGCCACTAGTGTCATTAATTAGCAACCCATTAGCTGTTTTATTTTCAATGTCATTGGAAAATGTATTATCAATAATGTTGCACCACTTGCAGTTGTCCTATTTGGTTTTGTACTTCTTGGAAATAAACGATTGCTGTACGTGGTATTCCAAAATTCCTCAACTGCTTTAAGCTTAGGAGGATTCAAAAGGTGGATATTGAAGTCACCTTATTTTTAGCCACAAACATTTTTTCCACCCAACTTGTAAACATATCTGTATTTGAACCAGGTGTTCTGTAAATACAACTAAGGACTTTATTGACTGGCTTTTCCTTAGAGGTTTCAGTTGGTAAACATTCGAGCATATTGTCATGTCATTCAATGTCATTCAGTGTCATTCAATACTCTGAAATGCAGTTTGATTCACAAATAATGCAACTCCTCCACCACCTTTGTTTGGTCTGTTGCAATATCTGAGCTCATTACCCTCCAAGTTTTTTATC
The DNA here is from genome assembly GCA_014656515.1 of Oryzias celebensis. NCBI lineage: Eukaryota > Metazoa > Chordata > Actinopteri > Beloniformes > Adrianichthyidae > Oryzias > Oryzias celebensis. The sequence continues at coordinate 27,151,990 of BNCR01000003.1, read as the reverse complement.
TCCTTCTCTGCATTAAGCCATGATTCTGAGACTACTATCTGAGAAACATGTCAACTACTATCAATATATCTATCTATAATCTATATAACTACAATAACTACTGTTGATATTGATGCTCCAGAACAGTATAGTGTCAGTGTGTTACCTCAAAAATGTGCAGAAATTTCAGATGACAACTAAAATTTGTCCAAATCATTGATCATTGATCAAACCCAGCTCCCATGCAGTTTGATGAACACCTTACACCTGTCCAGGTGCTTTGTATTTTGCTGTGTTTCTTCAGGTAATGTGCTTGTTTAGCGATGTCAGCGATGTTCATTTATATAAACCTCTGTTCTTCTCTGCTTTCTGCTGTCGTGTGTTTTCTGCTCATAATGATGGCTGGTTTATCTTTCACACTTTTCTAGGCTAAGTGTGGAAAGTTTCGACACTGTCACAGTCCAGTTGTATTTGTCCCGTAGAAAACCCGCAACTTGATGCTCCACTGAGCTGATGTCTTGGTTCTCGAGCTCCCGGTCTCTGTCGGCGGTCACAGCTCGAGCATACGATTGCGGTTTGACACTCAGGCCAGTGATGGCCACATCTTTCATTCGCGTATACGTGTCCAGTTCCAGTTCTGCTCTTACCTCTAGACTTGCCAAACTTTTACCTCTCCTACGAAGTCTGAAATGCCCTTTTGCTGCAACCTGGTAGAAGAAATTAAGCGACTTCTTGGGGTCACAACCCTCTTCAGTTGTTGTTTTTTTTTGAGACCCATGTTACTGAAAGGGAACCCCACAAGCCTTTTTTAGTGGTAGACAGCGAGCAGCTGGTGCGCCCGCAGCTAGATCTCCCTCGCATCGAGTTCCAGATGAAGCAGAACCATCACTAGTTTGTTCTGGTTTAGAGAAAACTTTTTAAAAAATCGAGTAAAGGAGAGATCTGAATTGGCAATTGGACCTGGTGGTTATTAGTTTCTGAGTAGTTTTTGTTTCTCTGCAGTGCAGCACATTGCCTTTGCATCGTCATGGGTTTCTGCATAACACTAACACCAGAGTTCAAAGCTTCAGCTTTTTTAACAGTACCAAGCTGAGTCCCTCTGCGCTGCAGACAGGATTCTTTTAGTCCGTGTAGATAGTTTGAATATCAGCGGCAGGTGATCACATGGCCGTGTGCTTTGATTTCTGTAAACATCTGTCCTCCTGACTCATTGGCCAGCTGTTCCAATGTCCCAGGGGCGTTGGCAAAAGTTCAAAGTTCAAAGCTACAGAATGAAGGATCGGTTTTGTTGACTGTAGCACCTTTGTTCACCTGTCTGTTACGGTATGGGAAGAAACATATTATGAACGTGGAACATTATGTTTTAGTCTCTCTTTTTGATGGACAAATGAATTTCACCTCCACATATCACAGGAAAAACATGAAGCAAAGCCCATTTTAAGGCTTTTTGAATTCCAGTTGCCATTTTTTTGACATTGCCCACAAGAAATACCTACAATTAAAGCCTTGAGAGGCATTGTTTGGCCTGCAGGCGCTAACCACCCCTGCCCTCGCTGTCCCCCCTTGACCCACCCGTACCTTACTGAGCAGATGCTTCACACCCCTCATCTGCCTCGACCATTCAAGGATACTTGAGATATGTTTAAACTAGAAGCCTTTACTTATATTATCTAAAAAAGTTTGTTTTTGTTTTTATGTACTGTTAATATTATTTAGGGGTGTCAAATGATTGCATTAATCGGGATTGATTAATTTCAGACACTTTAGTGCATCATTTTTTTAAAACAACGTTAATCTCATTTTTGTGTCGGATGGTTACTTCTGTGTTAATGCACACCTGGAGGAGCATTATTGCCCTCATACCATGTCATGTAAGAAAAACATACATATTAAATCAATTAGTAGGACTTCAGTCCTGTTATATTTATAAGTTTCTTTTTTTTTTTTTTTTTTCAAAAACGAGGTGCGTCCTTTGAAATGCATAGAGATGGACAAAACTTGGAGTGACGTCACCCATTGAAATCGTCACGAGACGATGTTAGTAAGCAGTGATTGGTCCGAGACGGCCTGAATCATAATTTCTATGGCAACCACTCTCACTAATCAGGAGTGAGCTTGTTGGAAAGCCACACTTCTTCCACTGAAAGCAGACTCAGGAGAAGCTGCCAATCAAATGTTTTGAACATTGGAGGCATCTGATTGGTCAGTTTATAATGTGAATAACTTGCAATAAAGAAAAAGAACCTGTTAAAAAGAGGATTCAGAGCTAGAATGGTCATTCTGACAAACTTGATGACTGAGGAACAGCTGTTTATTTCTCAACGGAAGTCTATGGGATTTTGTCCTTTCCTGTTTGGAACGTGAAGGGTGAGGCGATAATCAGTCCGGTTCTCTCTATAGGCTGTCTGTGGGTGTGTCATGTTGTCACGTTTAGCTAGAGCAGCTCTACTCTTGCTCCCTTTTGAAAAAAGTGATCCTTATGTGAATTTAAACAAAGCATCAAAGTTCATCTGTTAGCACTTGTTTTTATCCACAAGATGATGTAAAAGTTTGTTCAAAAATACAAAGTTTAAGTTTAAATTGTTCAATTCCTTGGTGAATTGAATTCCTCAGTGTTTTATTTCTTTTCTGCTTCATCAGTCTTTTAAAGGATCAAATTCACCCAGACAGGTTAAAGGAAACTATAAAATCCCTCTCATGTCTTTCCACTGTCATGCTGTTTTGGTAAACTGTGGTATAATACAAATCAACATTTGAATGATGGCATTAATAGGAAGTTTGTGTTCAATAATTCTTTGGTTTGCTCAGAAAAGTGTTCCTACTGTTTTTTGATGTGGTAAATTAATTGTTCAAGATTGAAGAGATGACCCCTCGGTGGTCTCAAAGTAAAGGTTGGAGAAAGCCACCTTCTTAGTTGTATTTTGATCTTTTACTGCAATGTCACAAACTTAAATAAAATGCTTTGAACTTAGGCTTTTCACAGCAAATATTAGGTTGAAAATCATTGCGATTAAAATATATTAATTAATAACTGGTCAGGATTAGTTAATCACAAAAAAAGCACAACAGCACTACTTTTATTCTTATTTGTCTTGTTGCATTTTTCTGGTGAAATAATTCTGAAGGACAATATCAGTTCAGGTTAAGGTGCAACAAAGGGATGAAGTACTTTCAGTGCATCAGAGGAAATTTTATTTGTTAGTTTAATTGTTCTCATTTATGGTTTTGCTTTTCTGTTACTGTAATAGAAAATTGTTTGGTTATTTTCACTAAAATTAGGAGACTTATATGAAAGATGTTGAAACTTGAAACCATTGTAATCCTTTTGATACGTTTGTTTTTTATGTGAAGTTTAAATATTCTTTATACATTTCTTGTTGCAGTGTTTTTTGTGATAAATCTTAAAATTTCTACACATGAATCCTCTCTCTCTAGTATAATAAACAACATAACTGCATTGGTAGAACCACACCAGAATACTGGAAGCGTGATTCTCATTCTCAATATTGCGAGCAGCTCAGGAAAAATATACAATTTATGGCCGTATTTAACAACAATTTATAGGTGGAGTTACGTTGCTGAGTAACTAATTACTTTCATGATGCAGTAACTCAGTTACTAATGCAGTTACTTTTCAGGTGATGTAACTAGCACCATTAAATGAACACTTCAGAAGGTAAGATTTTCTATACTGCCAACAAGTGTAATTTGGTTTTTGTTAGTGGACCTTTTATTATTTTATTACTTTTAGATTTTTTTTGATTCCCAAGAGAGACTTTGGCCTAATTTATTTTAAGATGAATTCTCCTGCTGTGATGTCATCATTTTTAAAGGGGAGGGGTCATTCACTTTGTCAAAAAGATTTTTTCAGCGGGTAATAGATACAAATGTGGATATGTTTTGGAGTTTGTATTAGGGAGAGACTTTTGCTTAAACATGCAGGTAGAAAGAAGGATTTTGAAAATAGTCTGGACCTTGCAGTCCAAGACTTCTGTGGGACAGAATTCATGGTGTTTCCCTTTGTCTGAAGCTGAAGTGAAGTTGATATATTTCCACATTTTCATTTCTTGAACATCACATTTTTGTGCAAAAGAGTGGAACCCAAATAACAGTGTTGTTTCAGGATTAGGAGCATTTGGCCTTTCCCTAAAGGAATGGACAGTTTTGACTCCACCAACATCATCAGTCAGCGTAGAAGCATCATTGCCAGCAGATGTTCACGATGTGACACGATCAACCACAGAAGCTCGTGCTGTTCGTTTAGCCCTTTATAAATGCAGTCAGAGCTGCATCTTATGTTAGTATTTTCCGACTATAGCGCCTCAGTGGTGTAAAGCAAATGGAACAGTTTGAAACTTGTGTTTCATAGACCTAAAAAGGATTTGGGGAACTTTAAAACCATTCATTTTGACAGATCTTTGTTTTTTGAGGTTTCTCAATGGTCAACATAGAAAACTTATCAGAGATGATGTTAGATTGGTAAATCTTTGCTGCTTGAAGAATTTCCTGGTGTTGTCTGGATTTTTCCTGCACAGTGACCGTCCAGTTGAGTGTTTATAGAAGGACACTTTGCTCTAACAGAATGACAATGAGGTTAACTTGACTTGAAGTAATGAAGTAATTACGCTGTTCAATATAACTCTTGTAAACACAAAGAGTTTACAGAAGTTAGAGACATATTCAAATACAATTGAATACACAATGATTTTTGTTTATGTGTCCAGTTTTTTTTATCTTTTCTTCAGGGGTTGCACGGTGGTGCAGTGGTTAGCCCTCTTGCCTCACAGTGAGACGGCTCTAGTTTGAATCCTGACTCTGTTCTCCCCGTGCATGAGACGGGGACTTTGTGAATAGGGACTCGGGATTCCTCCCACCATCCAAAAACATGCTTAATAGGTGAATTGGTTACTCTAATTTGTCCCTAGGTGTACATGTGAGTGGGTTTGAGTGTGTGTGTGGCCCTGTGACAGAGTGGCGCCCTGTTCAGGGGGTACCCTCCCTTTTCCCAGCCGTAGCTGGGTTGGCTCTAGTAGTTACCTGACCCTTTAAGGGATTCAGCAAGCTCTCAAGATGGATGAATAATTTTTTCTCCTCTGATACTGTTCTCACTTACTCTGTTTGCAGAAGATACAAATGTTATTTTACTATTATTATTGCTAATTATAGTAGCAACCTCAGTGTGAAAGCAAAACTTTAATGTGAAAAATATTGAACCAAAGCTACAGCTATAAGAAATTCAACCAAGACAAGAACTAGACATGCTCACCAAAGCAAATTTATAACAAGAAATTAACAAAACAGACCAACAAACAAATATGCATGAAGAGAGTGATGACTGTAACCTTTTACCCAATCAAGGCAAAATCAATTGAAAATGTTTTTTTCTGCTTCTCATTGCCTCGAGGGAGAGCTACACACAATGTTTTTAATGTGTTCTTGACATGCTTTGCTACTCTGTTGAGCAGGGAATTAAAGGGTTAACAAAGTCAATACATTTGAAGCCACATGTTAATATTGCAGTTGGGATTGTTTGTTTATAGAATGATTCTGAAAATCCAGTCTCCTATTTTAGACAGTTTTCTGATGTTCAGGACAGCCCAGTCCTGGTCCTGGAGAACCAGCATCCTGCTCGTTTTTTAGCGAACCCCATTGTTGCTGATTACTGGAATCAAAGGTGTTTTCAATCAATCAGAGCAAGAAATGATTCAATCCAGGTAAAATGAAAAACTGTCCAAATGGTGGCTCTAAAAGTCCCACTCCAATCATCTTTTGATCTGTTTTTAAAAGCGTTCCCAGTAGACTTTTAATGGCAGTTTTTAGTCAGAATCCTGGGTGGTTTTTTTAAAGATAGTTTCTGCAGAGTGGCAGGAGTTTATTAGAAATTCACTGATGAGTTGTGGGCGGGACTGTTGGGGCAGAGTAAACACTCAACTAACCAATGGAATTATATTGCATCAGACGTTAGAGACAAGAACGTGTTTTCTGCTAAGAAATTAGTGTCTATGTTTTTGACTACGACTGAATTTGTCGCAGCTCTTAGAAATGATTTTGGAGCACTTCTGTAGGGCTGCTGTGTCCTTCAAGAATCCCCCCATATGTATGGTTTTTTGTTATGTTGCATAAATATGCATGCATGCATGGATGTATCCATCTGTTTAGATCTAGATGGATAAAAAGTACTTTTCTAAAAGATGACATGTCTAAATTAAACTTTCAAGCGTGATGATTTACAGAGGGAAAAAACCAGAATGATTTTATTTAGTTTACATGAAGACTTTACGAATGTTTCTACATGTACAACATCGGAGGACTGTGTGACTTCTGCACAAAAACACGTTTCATTCGTTGGTCCAGTTTTAAACAAAGTTGCATACAAATGAGTAAATTCATGGCGTAAATATTTTAGAAAAAGGGCCCCTCCCAACCTGGGGCACAGGAGACAAGAAACGTGTTTCTTCCAACATTTTGTCTTCCATAACAGAAGTGCTGGGAGCAGAGAGCAGGAAGGTTCTTCCATCCTCTGTGTTAGGATTTACACTCTGTCCACAACATCTCCTGAAGGAAGTGGAGGCAGGACTTTAGCATATTTAGGCAGGTGGCCCCACCCTGATAAGGACCTGGCAGTTTGCATTATCAGTTTGAATTATGGGTTGGAAAAGCCATTACATTGTAAGTCAAAATGCATTACACTGTGTGTGGGGGACGGGCACAATTTAGTCATTTCTATTGAATTTCTGCACAAATTAAAGTGCAAGAGGTTGTAGGTGACTTTTTAAAAATACATTTAAAGCAAAGAATACACTGAAATGTCATTTTTTAACATTGTATATTAACTTGCAGAATGCATTTTCAAAATGAATGGCTGAATTTCAGATTAAAATCTAAACTAAAAGTTGCATATTACTTTGAATTATGCGTGAAAAAACTTCTTAACAAATTTTTTATTAGAACTCAAAGTTCTAAAACACAAAATAAGAATGTAAGAAAAGAAACATGTTCTTCACAAATCGGTCCAAGTGTGATAGTGAGCACTTCTCCAAAAATAATCCCTCCCACTTCACAGGTGTACCATGATACTGATTAGACAGCATGATTTCTGCACAGGTGTGCCTTAGACTGGCCTCAACAAGAAGTCAGTCTGAAATGTGACTTCACGCAGCACAATGCCACAGATGCTGCACATTCTGACAGAGCCTGCAATTCTGACAGCATGATGTCCACCAGAGCTGCTGCTCATGAATTGAATGCCTCTTGCTCTAGTCTACCATCAGCCGTCTCCAACTGCGTTTTGGAGAATTTGGCAGTACATCCAACCAGTTTCACAACAACAGACCACATGTAACCATTCCAATCCAGGACCTCCACATCCAGCATGTTTCCAGCAGATTTCCTGCAGAAGGGTTAGGGTTAGGGTTAGGGGGTTAGGGAAGCTCGTGCTCATCGTCCTCATAGGGGCTGGACAAGACTCCAGTTTATCATCACAATTAGCTTGAGTGGGCAAACTTCCCAATTTTTGCATGGCCAGCATACTCATAGTGTGGCCAGTCTAAGGCACACCTGTGCAATAATCAGGCTTTCTAACCAGCATCTTTATATGGCATACCTGTGAGGTGGGACAGATTATCTCAGCAAATGAGAAATGCTCACTATCACAGATTTAGACAGATTTGTTAACAATATTTGAGAGAAATGATTTTGTGTTTGTAGAAAATGTTTTAGATCTCTGGGTTCATCTCATGACAAATGGCAGCAAAAGTAAACATGCTTTTATATTTTTGTTAAGTATATTTGTCCCCAATCATCAGAAAAATTCCACAAGTCAAAACACCAATAACCTTATTTTCATTGTGTTTGGATTGACCTTATTTATGTCATGTTATGGTTTCGCTATCTCATGGATTCCCTCAGGGACCCCCGTATGTTTAACCTCCTGTGTGTCACCAAAGTAAACATGCTAAAAACACAGACATCTTATCATTTAGAAAGAGCTGGATGTTGGAGTCCTGATTCTTGATTGTAGTCGAATGCAAATGTTCAACCAACACAGCTTTTTGACTTAAAGTTGTTACTTTAAGTCATTGTTTTAAGTCATTCAGTTGTAACTTTTGTCATTTCATTGTTTGTCTCTTCTTCCTGCATTGCTGCCTTTTATTACAACCAACTGCTGTTTGCCACTTCTTTTCTTAATAAAGACTTTGATGTAAATAAATATTTTTTATTAATTCCTTGTCCATCCTGATGATAAAAAAAAAAAAACCTGCTCATATGATTTGAATACCATTTGTCAGAATGGTCTTTTTTGTCTGAGCTTTTCTCAAATAACAGTCAAAGCACAACAAGCGCAATCATTTAGTTTGTTTTAAAGGTTTATTTTCTATGTACATCTGTTAAAACTAACAACAGAGTTCAAGGCTAATTTCAAGAGATTTTGAATGTTACACAATGAAGAAAGGCACACAATTCTTAAAACTACCTTTTGGAATATTTATAATTCTCAGAGTTCAGTTCTTCAGTGAAGATGTGCAGCATGAAAACAGGAGTTCAACCAAACAGCTTTAGTAACCATGTGTTTGTGGAAGAAAGTCGAAGCTTTTTGAGTAAAATAAAATTCACGTCATCATTTAGAACAGCTGTGTTTGAAGAAGAGGACAGCATGGGTTTTCTGTCACGTGCATTCAGTTCAAAAGATCGTCTTTAGAGGATGAGCGGCAAAAAGACAAACAGCAGGGTTTGTTTATGTCTGAATGAATTCATTGTAGTATAAATAGGTTCTCATGGAGAAAATGTGAGTGAGAGCACAAATGAGGAACAATCTAAATGATACCCAGAGGGCGAAGGAAACTTCAGTAAAAAACTTTTTTCTTTCTTTGAGAAACTGTATATTCCACCAGGCGATAAATGAAAATAGCCACCTCTCTAATGTTTTTGTCTGATTCAATCTTACGCGCTTTCTCTTTCTTGTTGGTCTCTCATTCTTGCAGTGTCACTCTTTGTTTGGCATTCACCCGGTCCCTTTCTGTAACCAGATAGGCCTGTCCTATAGACCTGCAGCTCTTTGATTGTTACCTGCAGGTTTCAGATGCCTGCAAAGCGGGCAACAGGCAAATGATTGTGGAGGCATGAAATTTAAGATCCCATCAATGAGTGCGACACACACACACAGGCTCTCAGGCACACACACAGATGCACACAAAGAAGACACAAGCACAATTAGAAAAGAATATCCTCACAAATGTATGTAAAAAAAAAAAAAAAAAACAAAAAAAAAAGACGCAGCTGTAGCTTCACATCCAATGCCAGTGTTTGCTGTCAGGAGGTGACTGGGCCCTCATGGATGGGACAGTCTCTACAGAGGACAGCAAACCAAATGTGCACTTTCAAAGTAAGTCTCAGTTTGTTTCTCAAGCTAAGTTCTCAGCCTAAACAATGAAGTTCATGAAGACATTTTTTGATGCTGTAAGGAGACACCATATGAATGTCTGCATCACTGCAACTTAATTCCATTTTTGTCAACTTTCACAAGGAGTTTTTAAAGACTACTGTGCGAATCCCTCTGAGAAATTTGAATCCTTCCGTATTTTGGCATTTGACCACTTCTGCTTATGTTATGCAATGAAAAGCTTTATACGTTAAACTGAAAATACAGAGAAACAAATGTAAAAGTTCAGCAAAGCGAAATTAGCTGCTGAGAGTTGTGTCAGATGTAACCATGCTGTTGCTGCCGCAGCTCCAGAACTCTGGGACGATCTGTCACTTTACATTAGCGTCTGCATAAAAACCCACTTTTTACCTTGGTTATGAACACACAGTTCTTTAAGCCCAGCACATTTTCATTGAGTCTCTTTCATGAAATGTTTGTGATATGTTTTGTTTTAACAGTTTCATTTTATAAGCATTTCCTATACACTTTCCATCTATTTTTACCTTTTTAATATGCTTTTATCTCTTTGTCACTGAACAGAACTTCAGGTCTGTATAGACAATGGAAGTCCTTTATAAAGTTATAAAGTTTATTATTACGTTTAACCATATTTTTAAAAATGTCTTGCTTCTAATACTACCTTTATACAGGGGTGAAAGTAGATTTTTGTTTATGCCGGTACTATAAAAACTGATGCTAACGTGAATCTTTTTATTATGTAAATGCAGATTAGGGGTGTAATGATAATTACTCACTTGATTTATTCAACCATATTGATCTGTCTGAGACACGTTTTTAATCGCATCAAATCTACCTATGCCTTTATAAAATTGTTTCAAAATGAAACAAATTGATGAGAAATGATCTTTGAAAACGCCATGTGGTCAGAAGCACAGTAGACTTTTTTTTTTTTTTTTTAGCATAACTTAAAAGCGACCACGTCCACCACAGTGAACAACACTCATGTGATGCAGTAAAACTGATCAAGCATCATTCCAGTCCAGCGTGTGGAAACACTTTGAATTTACAAAGTCATGTGACCACACAGTGTGCTAGAATGTTCTAATGATGTTCCTTTGGATTATTCTGATGTGGAAAACAACAGTGGAACGAATTTTATCAAACTCAAATGTGAATGGATTTGACATTCATTCTTGTTTACTTGTTTATTTGTACTGTTATTTAATTTACAGTTGATTATCTTCCAAAAAATACTTGGAATCTGGAAAACTTATGAGTCACATGATTGAATTTTTGGCTCAAAATGCCCTGGATCAGTTTTAGGTCAGTGAATCAGATCCTGTCAGATTGTTCAAAAGGACCAAATCTCAATTATGAATTGGATCCACAAATTATGAAATGAAGCAAGTTGTTGTTAAAACAAATCATTACAGCACTAATACAGACACAAGCATCTGAGAATAAATCTTAACTGTAAACAAAAATATAACCGTAGTTTTGTGGGAAAACGTTTTTAATTGATTATTGGGCTAAAGAACCTGATTAATGCTGGAAGTGCTCCTCCTTCGTTCTCATTGTCTTCTTCTTCTCCACTAATTTTAGCTTGAACATCTTTATCCTCACTTGCAATGTTCCCCTTGAACAGTTTTTCCTGCATTGTTCTTTTTTAATGACTTTTTCAAATCTAAATTCTTTTTTTCTGGTTTGTATGTTTCCCCTTTACCAGTGCATTCAGTTTTATCTTGAACTACCAATCACAATAGTGAAAACTGTAGAAATGAAAGAGTGAAAACTGTAGGACTCATTTATTGTTTTTCTTGTCTTGTTGCAAATTAACCAACCTCCAACTTGCACAGAAATATGACTACTTGACTGTGAATGAGTTGAGCGTTCCCAGACTACAAATCAAACATACCGTACCCTGTACGATGAATTGAGAGTTCCTGGGAAACAAATCAACCTGTAAGACGCACATGTTTAATGTTTGGTTATGGAAGCAACAGAGAGCTGATAACGTAGCGATGATAAGACACTAAAAACCACACAGAGGCTGAAATTATTAGATAAAGTACTGCCTGGTTTAGCTGCAATTTCAGCGCGCTACTGCCTTAAACGTGTGTTAGCAGCAAAGAGCAGACACACAGTTGATCTGCGTACCCCCACACAGTACCAGATCGTATCAGCTTCATTTCAGCATTAAATTTATGGAAGAATTTACGGCAGAAATGCTCGGGGTCATGTAAAGCTGTGGTTGCCAACCTTTTTCATGCCACAGAGCAGTTTAACGTCAGACAATATTTTCACAGACTGGCCTGTAGGAGACTAAAGTGGGCGTTTGATTTTATGATAGGGTTCTTCTTCATAGATAAATAGAAGTGAAATAAAGTGTCAAATATAAGATGACCAACTCAGACATTCGAGGGGGGGGACAATTGGATCTGAGGGTCCCAAACAAACAAAGAGAGATCGATGATGATGATGAAGCTGTCAGAAGTTCCCCCTTATAAAGGCTTCGCCCCTCCCACAAGCCAATTACCCAAACATTTCTTTTAAACAAATTCCTGCCTTACGACCTGGAGAATTCTTTAACATAAGCCCAGAAGTAGATACATCTAAACAGGATTTTAAAGTACCTGCTTTCTGTTGTTTTTGGTTCAAGGTCCTGTCTGGAGACTGTGGAGCATGTCTGAGGCTTTTCAGGCCTTTGGTTAGGATTTAACATTAAATCTAACGTCCAGTTTAATGTCAGACTGGACTTAACATTAAATCTAAAGTTAAATGAATGAAAATGTTTCTTTTAACATTTAAACTAAACTTTACATAAAAACTTAGGATTTAAATTCAGATCTATATTTACTTCTATATTTACTAGCGGACCAGCATGCTTTAAATCAGTGGTCCCCAACCCCTCGGGACACGGACTGGCACCAGTCTGTGGGACAGCTGGTACCGGGTCGCAAAGAAAGAAAAAAACATGAGCGACATTTTTACTGGCTTATTTACAATCTGATACTGTAGCAAGTTTTATTTTGGAAAACTACTGGATTCTCTCCAGCACATGTGACATGTCAAGTCACTCAGTCATGTGTGGAAAATCCATCCGCTACTTTCTTAAAGCAGCTGCAGATATTTTACTTACATATTTGGGCTAAAAATAAACTTTAACCTCAAAAAGTATAAGGAAAAAAAATGTGTGACAAAACAATGTCCCAGGTTGCCCGGCAGCACCTGAACACCAGCCTTAAATTGTTTGCAGCAGACACACCCACCTTTCCCATGCACACACTCAGGCACACAAATCACTCACATTGTACCACAACATGACAGCCACATTTGTTTCATTCTAAGGGTGAATACTTAGGCAGAATCTGAATTCTTCCCCCACCCCCACAGACAGCACTAGTTGGCACTATCCCTCAATGATGTCATCAATATTCGCCGGCCATCTACATTTGAGGGCAGCAGCCAACGCTTGAAAAAATACATGGCAACATTGGTTTTATTACTTTAAAAAGTCACGCTAAAACAATAAACGGTACACGGCGTTTACTTATATAGCACTTTTCTACCTTCATTGAAGGCCTAAAGTGCTTTACAGTCACTGACCCACTCACCCATTCAACACTGATGATGGCCCCTCTGCTGAACACTGGCGCCAACCTTCCATCAGAGGCAATGGGGGGCTCAGTGGCTTGCCCGAGGACACTTCGACACATGGGCGGGCAAGGCGTGAATCGAACCTGCAATCCTTCGATCACAGGCCGACTGCCCTTTCCACTGCACCACGGCCGCCCAAGTCATTACTTACATTTCAATGTAAACTTCTGTGCTTCAGAGCACACCCACGTTTGCTCCATGGAACAGCACGACGCGGATCACCCTCCCGTTGGAGGGACACAGAAGATTCGGCCTTAGACGCATGCTTGGGTCAACTGGCACCCCTTCTCACCCCACCACTACTCATTCAGGTATTGTGGGTTTTTCGGCTGTCTGAGCCCATAGAGGGTTGTAGACAGTTCCCTTGTGGCTTGTGCGGCCACCTTAAGGGATGCCATGAAAATGGAACGTACCGTTGTTGTGTGTGTTTGGTAATGTAATTTGCATGCTCTTATGACATAGAAGTGATGCTGTTATATGGTACCCTTTTGCTCTACTCTAGCCATCAATGAGTTGTGCACTCTGACTCCTTACTGATCCACAAATGCTCTACTCATAGAGTATGTATGTATTAAGTAAGTAGGGATGCGGTACCGAAACTGGTATCATTTTGTACCGGTACCACAGCATAAATTTTTACTGGAAGAATGAGTTTCAGCCTTAACTTATTTGGGTAACGGTAACGGTTTAACAGCATGGACTGGACACAGCGTGCACTACTTTGCTTCAATGTGGCTTAAAAAGACAGGCATCTCTCCCTCCTTTCCTCTCTGCTTTCCTGCTCCAGTGCGAAGGGGGGGGGGGGTGCTAACGTGCTCTCACTCAGACGCATGTATCCCTCCGCTGACTAATGTGAAATTACCAACAGGAACAAAACGGTCCAAAGTGTGTCTGTATTTTTCCAAATGAGATACAGGCAGCATGCACTGTCTCAGTTGTAACAACATTTGTGCTGTCATGATTAAATTAATCTGATTAATTCATCTAATTAACACTTTTGGCTTGTGTATATTCACAATTAATCACAATGTTTTACTTGGTAAAATTTATACAACAATATGCAGCTTTTGAACCAAAAAAAGGCCAGAGAGGACATTTTCCTTCATTTTTATTGTCTGAAATGTTGTCATTTGTAAAAAAATTTATTCATACGACATGCCTGCATCTCATCTACTTCTCCCTCACTAATCCTTACGTGTTGCTGACGTGTTCACCACAACCTAATGCCTGCAGCATACCCGTAGAAAAAAACTGCGCATGAACATTTTCACCATTTGGGCTTGCCAAGTTTTCTACGATCTTAAAATTTTCTGCAGGCCATTGATGTGCCCTGCACAGATTTGGCCATTTTTCACCTGCAGACAGCCCATATCCAACAGGAAGGACAGTTGTGACTAAGGCTTGAGACATGGTGAGAGGGAGGAGAGAATTCAATCAGCATCCTGTAGTGGGTGGAAAACTACTGCCTGATATTGTCAGAGGGATGGAACCTGACATTATCACAAATTACTGCATACTTGGGTAAAACATTCTGATTCAGGTCCCTCTCATCATCAGATGACATTTTAGAGGTTGACTCAGATTGTGTGGAGACGTTGGGTGGTTGGAAAAAAAACAGAACAAAAACTAGCTTATCATGGTCTAAAGTATCAAGAGCAATAAGACCCTTTTTCTTTTGTGCTTTGCTGAATTTTGCATTGTTCTGTTTTTAGGGACTTCCAGACCACTAACTGGTCAGAGAGCCACCAGAGCTCGGGGTGAGACTTTTCTCTTGTTTGTGCTCTTAAAGCTCATACCTTCATAGAAATAAATCCAGTGTTAGAGAGAAAACAAGAATCCAATCACTCGATGGTTTATGTAACGTTGGCAAGCTGCACTTGCTGTATCTGAAACCAGACACAAAAGAGATTGATTGACAAGCTCAAAAGCATAGTAGCTCAGAAAACAATCAACCAAACAGCGGCTTTTAAAAACTGGTGCTCAGACTTTCAGCAGACCAGTACACACCTCTTCCTCCTAATCACCTCTTCTGAGCTGCATTTATTCATCTGCTCCTCTTTGCTTTTCGGACATGCTGTTGTAGTTTTGTGCATATGTTCAAGCCCAGATCATTTCATATTTTGTTGAATTGCTGTTGTTGTATCTTTTCCTGTTTTTGAACCTTAATTTACCTGTGGATTTATGAAGAGTTTTACAGATCTGGATCAACCCTCCACGTCTGGATTGCTTAGTGGATTTTTCCTCTCGCCGTGCCGCTGGTCACCACAGTTTCTCGTCCTACCTCATTCTTAAAAATATGATCAAACCCTCCTAAGCTTCTACAATGAAATAAACTGCACCTGCGTCTCTGCCTCTCTCGGGTTGTCCATCCAAAAATAAATGTAAGTTGCAAAGCAGCCTCTTTGTGCTGACAGCATTGATTGTATTCACTGTCAGAAGATTGTTGCATAATGTCAACAACATTTGGGTACTTTATTTTGGTTTTATTTTGTCCTGTCCAGCAGCAGAACACAGCAACAGAAAGTGGGAGCCAAATTTACATTTGAGGTTCTGTTATAACTCTTTGGGCAAACATTAAAATGAAACTTCATTATTGTTAGTTTATTTTGTTCCTGATTCAGACTGGAAAAAGAGTTTAAGGCAAATTTGGAATAAGGAAGGACTATGGTGACATTAAGGGGAAAAGGGTAAGAAGGAAAAGGGAAAAATGTTAAAGGGCAGAAAAAAATAAAATACGAGACACAAAGAAATCATTAAAAAGACAGAACAAGATGTTTGATGCCTAACATTTGTCAAAGATTTCACAAATGGAATGCAATTTTGTGCACAACCACATACATCTACACACTGTCCTCATATCCAAACAGAAGCACACATAAGCCTTCTCCACAGGACAGATGAACTCATCCGCACACGTGTGTACAAACACAGAAACACTCCGAGACACATTTCATGCAGCAGTTTGTATGCAAACATTCATGTTTGTACAGAGATGAGCAGGCAAGTGTGTTCAGATGAATGTGTGTTTACTAGAGCAGCACAGGAGCAAAATAAGCATTGGCTACCTGGCTCTACCCTGGAAAATGAGCATGAGAGCCTCCACCTCCCTGGGCAAGCTGATACTAGCCACCCAGAGACCTGATGGACTACCAACAAGAGCACGTAGACGTATCAGCAAGGAGAACACAAGACCAGGTTAGAGACTGGGCCCCCAGACACCAGAGGTCTGATTCAAGGTCCTGCAAACCTGCAGGCCCGATCAGTGGGTCCACGCACAAAAGCTGAGAGACCAGCAAGCAGGAGTGAGGTCATGGGGAAGGCAGGGATATATCCAACCTGGATTTTACCTTCAGTGCAGTAGAAAAGAAAGCAAAGCTTATAAGGTTGTGGTTCTGGTGAGCTCACTGCAAGTAGCAGGAGGACTGGCAAGGTGGGAGTAACGGCACACGCAATGTGCAATGGAAGGGCAAGAAACCCAAGCAGCTCTGGAAGTGTGGCTTTTGGTAGCTCACACTGACTTAGATTTGGATCTTTGAATGTAGAGACTAACAGGAAAACTAGAGAAAAAAGACTGGTGGATCTCCTGTGTGATCTAGAGAACAGCTGGAAAGAGAGCAAGGCTTAAAGATTTGAAGCAGCTTTAAACTGTTTAAAAATGAACTGGATGGAATGAGGAACAGAGATTGAAGGATGTTCTTCAGGTAAGGAGGATCAAGAACAGGGTTGGAAATATGTTGACAGGTTCCACAAGTGTGATGGAAAAATGAAAGGAGAAACTTGAAGAGCTGGTGAATGAGGAATATGGTAGAGAACACAGAGTAGAAGAGGTGGATGTTGTGGAGCAGGAGGAAGCAAAGCTCAGTGAAGATGGAGTGAGGAAATAGAATGGAATGGCAGTTGGTCCTGACAACATACGTGTGAAGGTATGGAAGACTTTAGGAGAGGTGGTAGCAGTCTCTGACTGGACTGTTCAAAGTCTCATTCAGTTTTAGTTTTTATTCAGTGTAGTGATGGTTGACTTTCTACAACTTTCTCCTGACTGCATCTCTGGAGCTCAGCCACAGTGATCTTTGGGTTCTTCTTTACCTCTCTCACCAAGGCTCTTCTCCCCCGATATCGGATGGGCAGCTCTAGGAAGGGTTCTGGTTGTCCTGAATATCCTCCATTTAAGGATTACGGAGACCACTGTGCTCTTAGGAACCTTAAGTGCAGCGGATATTTTGTGTAACCTTGGC
This sequence comes from Oryzias celebensis, assembly GCA_014656515.1. Classification (NCBI taxonomy): domain Eukaryota; kingdom Metazoa; phylum Chordata; class Actinopteri; order Beloniformes; family Adrianichthyidae; genus Oryzias; species Oryzias celebensis. Next base: position 27,134,737 of record BNCR01000003.1, on the reverse strand, counting down.
CGGGTCTGTGCCTTACCAGAATTCTGTCTCTGAGCTCTTCAGGCAGTTCCTTTGACCTCATGATTCTCATTTGCTCTGACATGCACTGTGAGCTGTAAGGTCTTATATACACAGGTGTGAGGCTTTCCTAATCAAGTCCAATCAGTAGAATCAAACACAGCTGGACTCAAATGAAGGTGTAGAACCATCTCAAGGATGGTCAGGAGAAATAGACAGCACCTGAGTTAAATATATGAGTGTCACAGCAAAGGGTCTGAATACTTAGGACCATGTGATATTTCAGTTTTTCTTTTTAAAGAAATCTGCAAAAATGTCTGTTTTTTTTTGTCAATATGGAGTGCTCTGTGTGTGTGTATATTTATATATATATATATATATATATATATATATATATATATATATATATATATATACACTTGTCACACTTGTGAAGAGGAAAAAAAATAATAATTAGAATATTTTTTTTTCCTCTTCACAAGTGGGTAGCATTTTGTGTTGTTCTCCTACATAAAATTAAGTTAACATATATTTATGTTTGTGGTCATAATGTGAGAAAATGTGGAGAAGTTCAAGAGGTATGAATACTTTTGCAAGCCACTGCATCTTGTGCTTTAAATGCAAAAACCTTGATAAGAATAGCTGGTTTATCCGTCTCCTTTCTCCTGGAAAGTGGGTGGTAGATTTCAATGATGTTTAGATCCAGAGAAGTCCCTTTAGACATGAAAAATAATTTAACCTGGTATTCCACACTCTCGCCTGGAATCGTTGATGCTAGTGGCAGCGCTACCTTCGGTGCTAACTGCATCTGCGATAGACCTTGCCCGGAGTTGATCTGTAATCCACTGAGAAATTCATTTTTCCGTCTTGCTTGTTTTTCCATGTCGTCCACTCTTCTTTCCAGAAGGTCGAGCCGGTTCTCCCATTAGTCATTTTGAAAACTGACTCCTCTTGGATCTGCATCTCTTCCACAAGCTCCGTTAGAGGAGTTAGCTTGGTTGACTTAGCTTGGATGTCGTCAAACTGCTGTCTGATTTTGTTGTTGTCACTTGACTTTTCTTTCGGCTCAGCTCTCTTTTGGTTTTTTGTTTTTTTTTTCAGAATTACTGCTTTTTTTGCACTCATTTTGCAATAATTCAAGTTTTAAGTTGCTTGAATAGCTATCAGGATGCAGAGCACAGTAAAAAAAAATCATGCAAAATGTGCTGATAAAAATCAACGAGGCAATGAGACCACAAAAGATGCACTGCTACATGTATTTATTTGTAAATTCTTCATATCACTTCAAATCACTAAACCCGTAGACGTCTTCATCCTGTGGTGCTTTGGAACAACTCTGCCAAGCCCCAAGCCCTGTGTAAGAAGACTAAATGACACTTCTTCTGCATTGCTGTCAGTAGCAAATACGGATACACACACAGGCAGTGCTCTCTAGTGGCTGATGATAGATATTTTAAATAAAAAACATCAGTCATCAGTATAAGTCTCACTTTCAGCCAAACTATGGATAGTGAATATTAATTGTGGTGCCAGAGCTAGCCATGTTAGAGCGGCCATAGTGCAGACGTAGAGCAGTTGACCTCTGATTGGAAGATCCGAGGTTCCTTACATGCCCTGCCTGCCCATGTGTTGAAGTGTCCGCCTGGGGGCTGGGACCACTCCTTATCTGGGCCTGGGACGGAGTGGGGCAACCCTCTTGAGGCCCGCGTTTGCTCCAGGCGACGCCTACCATAGCGGGGTCTGGGGGGAACGGGGCAGAGGGGAGGGGGTGTCTGTGGGAATGAGGGTGGGGGTCAAACACTGGTATGGGACCCTAGAGGCTTGCCAGCCGGTTGGGCTGCCTCTGTCCCGCTGGTGCCTGACCAAGGATCTACATGGGCGGTGCTTGGGGGTGGGGACTAGGGCTTGCACTTGGGGCTGGCCCCTCTAGACTCCTCTCTCTCTGTGTGGGGTGGAGGGCGTGGGGCCTGGGGGTTCGACTTTCATGCGGTGGAGCCTCTGCCCTGGAGAGACTTGGGCCCAATGCTGGGGGTGGGGTTGCTTCACCATCGGGGGTCAGTTTGGCAGCTGTCCCTGACCTACCCTCCTTCCTCATATGACCACTTATTAGGGTGGGGGGTGGGGTCGGCTTCCAAAGTACCTTGAGGGGCCGGGCCACTTGGCAGTGGTCCCCCCTCCCATGGTTTCTGCAGTTTTTCCCCCTTCTCTCGGTTTTAAGTGCACCTTAGACATGTAGGACCCTTGGTGAGGGGTGCCTGGACATCACTGCCAGCAAGCAGGAGATGTCCTCTCAGTGCCCTACCCTCCAATTTTAACTGCACTCTTTAATACACACACCCTTTAAACCTCAAGAAACACACCCCAACACACACACACACACAAATACATTACACAAGGAAGGTGGGACTACTGATCTTCTGTCCCCTACCCATCCCTGCTGAAGGCCAGGGATGGGCTTCAGCAGCGGCGGCCTCGCCTCTTGGGTGTCGGCCTCCTGGGCCCGGCGGCCCCCTCCCCACGCAAAGAGATCACTTAAATCTCTGGCAAGTACTATGTACTAAGTACAGTTAGGCAAAAAAATATTTGAAAACCTTTTGATTTTACAAGTTCTCTCACTTAGAAATCATGGAAGGGTCTGAATTTTTCTGCTTAGTGATTATTGTTGCTTGGCAATTGCCCCATAGCCCATTTCAGTTATGTGGAGGTCTACAATTTTGTCTCTGGTGTCTTTGGACAACTCTTTAGTCTTAGCCAACTTTAGTTGAAGTCTTACTGATTGTATGATTGATTGATTCCTGGAAATCGCACATAAGACAAAAATGAAAGTCTCAAAAAACATCTCAACAATAAATAAATGTAAACACTATCTCTACTATAATACACTTCGCACATTGTATTGCTCTTTGATACGTTCTTATCTCACATACTGTGACAGTATGGGAAATAATTACAAATCCACAATATATCCATTATACAAACTACAAAAATGAGCAATTAGGATCAGTCATAAGGTAGGTTATCTGGAGGATACTAATCAGCTATTCATACAGCGGAAATTATCAAAATTACAGGATCTCATAAATTCAAATAATAAAACTCCTGTGATAAATGAAGGACCACTGTGGACAATGATCATGCTTTTGTAACTCTGAGATATGGTTAGTGATCATTGGAGACACTGGTTTAAAAACAACACCAAAAAATCTCCTATAAGTTTCACTGTTTGGACCCTGCAGGATTCATGCAGGCGTCAAACTCACGGCCCAATCTGAACCAGTCCATGAATCACTCAGCACAGCCAGGCAAAAAATTGCTTCAGATGTATACACCATTTCCCATTTTAGCTAAGAAAGTGGTGGCTGAACTGTAACAAAAGCCCTCTGCAAATTTCCAATAGCCTGAACAAGGGATGATCTGTAACAGTAGATAACTGTATCATCAGCATAGAAATGCATGTAAGCGTCAGCCATATTTTGACCTAGGTCATTTATATACAAAATACATAAAAGGGGCCCCAAGACCGATCCCTGTGGCACCCCCTTGTGGACAGTAACAAATCCCGAGCAAAGGTCTTCATGTTTAATGCATTGGGTTCTATTACTAAAGTAATTTGAGAACCATGCCACCGCATGCTCTGACAAGCAGTGGCTAAGCAGTCTATTTAATAAGATATCATGGTCAATGGTATCAAACGCTTTTGACAATTCTATAAAAAGTGAAGCAAATCTTCTTATCAAGTGCCCCAATCAAATCATTTATCACCTTCATTGTTGCTGTAATGGCACTGTGCCTTTTTCTAAAGCCTGATTGAAATTTGGACAGAATGTCGTTAGAGTTCAAGAAGTCTTTCAACTGTTCACAAACCAGAGACTCTTGAATTTTAGATAAAACACTCAAATTGGATATTGGCCTGTAATTAGAACAGCGGGATCACCTCCTTTTAATAAAGGCAGGACAAAAGCTGATTTCTAGATTGACTGAAGTTCTTTGGTATGGATTGAAAGATTTAAAAGAATTGAAAGTGGATCTGCAATTAAATCCGCTGCCAATTTAATAAAATATGGCTCCACCAAATCAGATCCTGGAGGTTTTCTGTGATCCAAAGCTTTTAAAGCTTTATGCACTTCATGGACAATAAAAGGTACAACATTGAAAGGGTTTCCAGAAAACCTGGGAAATTCTGTGTGAGAATTCATTAAGGAAATTCCCTTAAACAAGGATCCTGATGATAAAAATGTTCCTTAAAACAATTTAGGATTTCAGCTCTATCATAAACTGAGTCTGAATTTTTGAAAATAAATATGGGAAAAACTTGAGTGATTTTCTTTACAGAAAGAGACTTAATCACCTTCCAGAGTATTAAGATTCTCAGTGATAACGGACAAAACTATTCTGATTTGGCCTCTTTGATAAGGGAAGTGCATTTATTTCTAAGCTGTCTGAAAGCAGACCAATCAGAGGAAGAATCAGTTCTTCTCGCCTTGACCCATGCTTGGTTATGCTCATGGAGGATATCTGCTCGTCTCTGTGAAAACCGAGGATTTTCACGCATTTTTAAATCGAACTTTCCTGAAAGGAGCATGTTTATTTACAAGTTTATTTACACACTTTCCTTAAAAAATGCCCAAGCTAGCTGAACATCAGGTAATAAGCTTATGTTATCCCATTTAACTTCTGACAGATGATGATGAAAAGGTTATGGTTTAAGGTTTCTCTTACAAACTATGCGTGGTTTTAAGTTTGGGATTTTAGTATTTTTTACAAGTTGCAACAACACAACGAGCCTTTAAGTCATTACAAAAAACACCAATCGATGAGAATTTGTTAAAACAAATCAATCCAAGTGAACTTTTCAGGGCCTTAAAAATTAGACCTAGTGGGTTTGTCGACTAGCTGGGAGAGATTAATAGAATCACAACCCCAATTTAAATCTCCTGACATAAGTATTTCAGAATAAGTTAATTTAGCCAGACGGTGCTTTAATGAGGTTAGTGCCTCTTTTGAAGCAGATGGAGGCCTACAGTTATCTACAGTTCAACAATAGAGTTGATCTACTGCATAACTCTCCACAAATCACAATTTGTGACATAAATACCTGACCAATATGAACCAAGAAAACCAAAACTCCATCCTGCAAGTTTACTCCACGTCAGCCACTGCAGCCCATGCCACACCTTTACATGTAACCATGCAGCTCACCTTTTGTATCATCTCAGCTTTCTGAGTGACGGATTTTTCCCAGTACACATTTTGCAAAGACATTTCTGAGGGAGGATCCTCATTGCACTCCTCATCTATTCCAGAATCCTCTTCTTGACACAGTTTTGCTGAGCTTGGCCACTGATTAACAGAATGCCTGTCCTTACGCTGGAGAGTTCCAGATTTAAAACCACAGTGGAGTTTAGCAAAGGGATCAACCACCGAATGGTTCTTATGGTGTCTGTGGCTGTCTACAGCTCACTGCTCTTTCAGAGGACGGTTTAAATGATGGTGTTAAATCTGGGTAAAACTTCTACAGATCATGATGAAGTGTGTACATTTTAAGATTTTCAGCATCCGAGTGAAGTAACAGATTAAATCTTTCTTTTAACTACAATCTAGACACTTACAATAGATTGATCTTTCTGCTTTTTAAGTCTTTCAAGAGGTTTGAAAATGAAGGTGACTGCTTTGAAGACATGATTTCTTTGTTTTCCGTTTGAACAAATATCCAAATTCTTATTTCTTCCCTTCTCTTACATTATAGGTTCGATTTCAAGGTGAAGATGAACAAAAATTCCAACTCTGTTCCACCCTTGTGCTTGTACAACAACATCGTCAGAAGCCTTCACACACCACAACACTTCTGCTTTTGAATGTGTGTGCATGTTTTGGTGGGTGTGGTGGCTTGTTTGAAGTCCTTCCTTGTTGCGTCTGTGTGTGGTCAGACAGACAGAGACTGACAGAAAAACGGGGATGGACTGCGACAGGCCAAACAACAGGTGTGTCTTTTGAACATGGCCTGCCGCCATATGAATGCCCCCTTTACCTTTAGCTCTGCTGATTCATGTTTTCATCAGCAAAAGAAAAGGCTTGTCCTCCTTGCTGCTGACTGTCTTTCATCTGCAAGAGACAGACAACCCCTCTCTCTGTGCTTTTATGTCTACTGTCTCTTGCCCTTGATGCTCTTGTTTCTTCCTTTAGTTATGACTGGGCCTAAGCTTTACCTTGTTTACAGGCACTGGCTAATCACAGCCCTCAACCTAACAGCACTTTATCATGACTTCAGCTCTGCCTTTTGAGATCAATATTTCATCTAAATGTTTCAAATAAGATCTTTCATCAAAGAAACACCTTTCATTTTCTGACATTTCCATTTTCACTGTACCAACTAAGACAAGTATGTGACTATTTTTCAAGTCAACTGACATGTTCTGTCAGAATCTTACACATGTTTAAAGTGAACTATGCTTCATCATAACACAATGGTAGAACACAAATAACAGGTGACATACTCAGATTTCTTAAACAAGAAAAACTACCAACAGCAGGTCATATGCAGAAGGGAAACGCGCTGCTGCAAATGTGACGTCTTTGGTCAATGGTATAAATAAGTGACGCTCCTTGGCACTACCGTGTGTCTTCTCTGAATAGCTGAGGATGGCTGTTTTTGTTTGTCTAATGCTCATCTGTAAAGAGTTTGTGTAAAAGTTGTGTATGTGTTTGTGTTAGTGTGTGTGATTCCATCAGTTCCAGCTGTCGCACCATGAAGCAAAGCAAGCACAGACCATGATTGAAACCAATGAATATTTACTTTCTCCAAGTGAAAAAATGTTAGCCACCTCCTTCTGTGATGAAATATACTGCAGGACCTTTGCGCAAGTCCTTTGCTAAAATCACGGGTTTTGTTCACATCAACATCAACTTTAAATATGAGACATAAATAACCAGGTTTTGACTCTTTAATGATAAATGATTCTTTCTCATCAATAACAATAACTCAGTTTGTGACATGCAGTTTGTGTTTCAATCTTTTTAACTTTTATCATAATTCATAGTTAAGTAGTAGAAGTTAACAGTAGGAAACTAATAAAAATACATCACAGTTTTATTTGTAATGCTTATGGTGGCCCTGAAGTGTAAATCATACCAGCAATTCACTCAAACCAAAAACACTTTAAGGAGCAAAATCACAATTAAAAAGCAAAAAACAACATAACAATCAAAAGTTACACAAGTCCAAAAAAATGAAACAAAATAAAACTGAAATGCTTCAGAAAAATAAAGTGATTTCCAGAAATCAATTGTCCATTTGTTTTCCTTTTCTCCTGTACAGTACATTAAAGACTAAACAAAAACAATAATGCATTTTTATGTCTGACAGATAACCACCCAAATAAAGTATAAGTATGCTAAAACAAAAATAATTTCAAATATATTCAATATTTACCCTTTGGCAGAGGAGCTGTCACCAGTGACATATATATCACGCGCTTTTTGACATACTGTAAATCTTCAACCTTATACGTGATCACAGTTAATCAGCTGATTCTGATGCAGAGAAAACTGGCTTCCCAAAATTCTTTGCATTGAAACGCAACACATACAAGAAACTTGCCTAATGTTGCAAAGCCACTTTTCTCCATGACAAAATCTGCTGATTCATGTTGTATGCTTACGCCTTTCACTACTGTACAGTGTCACATTCCAGCCAGGGAAGTAACAATTCATCGATAAATAGATTTCTATTCCGAGGATGCAACCAGATTGATCTGTCTGAGGCAGAATCAAAGCATATCGACCTAAACCATTAAAAAATGAGAAACATCGAAAATCAATATTGGAAATAGCATTTTGACTGAGAAATGGCAGGCTTATTTTACCAAAAGGTAAAAACAACATCACAGCACACAACACATACAACACAACACATACAACACATATGTAATGACAGCAAAAACGGATCAACCACCATTTCAGTCCAATGTGTGGAAACACTTGAAATTTAGCAGCAACATTTTGCAGACAATACAGACAATGAAGCAAACATATTTCAGTATATGAATGGTTTTTTTCTGCATGACATTTTTATGAAAAACCTTTAAAGTAATTATTTTATTGTTTATCACTTGTTTTTAGTCTTTATAGAAGAATATTACATTTGATTAGAAAAAAAATAGGTGGTTTTATTTATTTTACTTGAATGCAAAACACTTTCATAAAAAATTACATCAAAAATCATAAAATATTTCTTGAAAAAAAGACTGCGAGCCCCAAATTTGACCACACCCATAATGTGTGCGTTAGCCGGTCACTCACTGACTTTACTGCCTTCTGCCCAGTATTGTCGCTGGGATTGCGTCACAGAAATGTTTTTTGCATTGATCAATATTTAAAATTTCCCCAACATTTTGCTGTGTACTCCTGTGTTGATCAAGTCAATGCTTTAAAGAAAGGTTGGTGTTCATTAAAAAGTTCCGAGATCACAAATGTCTTTTATTAAAATAAAATAACATTTCTGTAATGTTATCAAACCTGACATAAGACTACACTTTCAATCATTATCACTGTTTTGTTTTTGCAAGAGAATAATCATTAACTGAAAATTTATAAATAAAGGGAATGACTGTTTTGCTTTCAAATACACAAATAGTTTTATACAGAGAAAAGTCTGGCTAGTAGAAATGTAATTTGGCTGGTAGACTTTGGATGTTACCGGCCACCCTGGCTAGTAAGGAAAAAAGTTCATTTAGAGCCCTCTGTAAATTGTATTGTTTATTTGTAAGTTTATATTCAAGGGTATCCGTGAATACACAGTTGCTAGGACACATAGCTACACACAAAATGTATCTTTGTATAACAAATAAAGTATTACACACATATCCAAATTTACACCCAAACCAGCAGACACAAGTTACAAGTCAAGTGTTACTGAAGAACAAATCCATTGAAACTTTCTCTCCGTTGGTTTGGCGAGGCTGGGGAGAGCTTGACCTGCCATACCTCAGAAAATGTTCTTAATTGAACACAATAGAAGTTGTGTTTGTCCTCCTGGTGTTTTTAATACTGGTAACAACTCATATCGATTATCTACAACCTATGATCTATATAAAAAAAAACAAGCATTTCACTAAAATCTGGTTAAAATTTAAAAAGAACATGAAAAGACATTTTCAGCAGAATCCGACTTTGTAAGGGGGACATTTGCTTTGGTTGGTTGTGGACATAGAACACAAGCGCACAACCCTGTCAGTCATCTGTCACAAGACAAGGGAAACTTGCAAGAAACTGTAACAAGTAGATGAGACAAAGAAACAAACACAAAAAAATTGGGACACCTGTAATTAGAAGACAGGTGCCTCCCATTACTGTTTAGGACATTCCAGAAACGATTGATAATCCTGCAGAACAGGAACACGGAACAAAGAGCCCTGTTTGGAAAGCACTGCTGTCCTCAGGATTAGAGTTTACGGTATGTCCTTTTAAACTTTTATGTGCTGTCAAAAGAACTTTTGAATGTTTCTATTATTTAAATGCAACAAGTGACCAGAAGCTAATCTTGGTGAAATGTGATCTCTTCTACTATTTTGTTAAACTGGTCAATAGCTTTTTTGTCTGGAGGTTTCTTAGAGAAATGCTGGAATGGTCTGAAAACAGGAAATAACGCTGAGCAGACTTAACAGAAGCATCACCTCAATGTTCCACTCTAATCATATTTTGATCTGTTGTAAAAGTGTTCCTGATGGTCTTTAGGATGTATTCAGACTGCATACGGAAGTGAACCAAGAATGGCTCTCTGCGGAGAAACGTGGAGCATGTGGTTGAATGAATGCAGGCTCATTGAAAAAGCTTTAATGTGATACATGTTGCTTCTCACACTGTTTACCCGACAATCTACATGTCATACATACTTATCAGCCTACCTTCTTAGTCGTTGATTCCTCAGTTATGGTCACTGTCGTACCAAAGTTGCATAAATGGCGAGCAATATCAAAGCTATCCAGCCGCACAGTTTTGATCCAGATTCCAGCTCAGACGAGGAAAGCGAAGACGTTAATGGATCTATTTGTCTGCATCTGAATGGATCAGAGCAGGGAGCCCTTAGCTCGCTTATTTCCGCTGTCGTGTTGCAACCGAGAGCTTTTACAAATAGCGTTCCTGTTTGATATAGTAATACTCATAAACGCAGTTTCAATCATAGATTATTTGATATATGTCCTCCATCATGAGAAAAATGTTACAAGAACATTTTAAAAACACTAAAAGCGCCATTTGCTTTGGAGTGAGTCTTTAACAACAATGTTCTTTCTTCCATTCGTGCAATGATTTCTTTGAATTAAGCAGAACTCTTAAGGTCTTCTTTCAAAAGTCATCATTAAAAGAAAACACACCTTTTCTACACCAGATTATGTGATTGGTCTATTTACAAACTTATGGTATATGAAATGCACACCAGCCTGCTCAGTCAGTCAGACTTTCTAAACATCATACAAAGTAATTCTAGGATACTTTTGTGATGCTCTGTTAGCCGCATTAGCGTATTTATAATACCTGTAACTCCCAACCATGTTTTGTAACATGTAAAATCAGACTGATACCACAAAAAACAGTATCAGTGAGCACAATCAGAATCAATCACACAATAAGGCACACTGTCATTTTTTTAAATTAAGGCTTTTAAGTTGGTCTTTTATTCTTCTTTGTTGTACTACAGCCGGCATGAAGGTGTCAGTAAAGTGAAACCAGTGTTTTGCTATATTGAATACACACATATATATATATGTGTGTGTGTGTGTGTGTGTGTGTGTGTGTGTGTGTGTGTGTGTGTGTGTGTGTGCATGTGTATTTGTTCTGAAGAGTTGAAATGCTGTAATAACATTACCAGCAGGATGAATGAAACCTTCATTACGCCATTACAGGAGATTCTTATAACCGTCTGCAGTCTTTTGAGCCAAAGTGTCAGCATTTTGAAAAGTTAGTACAGAAATAAAAGACATAATTATTTCATGTTAAAGAGCAAAGCAGCTCTGACCTTCATCACAGCAGACCAAGCCTCAGATGTAAGACTGCTTTTGATTATTGGAAAGATTTGAGATTCTTTAAACTCTACTGAATATAGTGTTTGGAAAAGTGAACTGGTTCCACAAAGAGTGTTCTCTCCATACAAGCAGATTTGCTTTTTCATGAGAAAAAGTTCACACAAGCCGTAAAATCTGAAAGTCTGTCATCAATTCCCAGGAGCAAAGATAAGGTTTATGTTAATCAACAAACAGTGCCTATGTGGGAGAACCATAGGTGTTAAAGAGTGAACAACCCAGTTGAAAGCATTAGTGTATTAGTGTGTATTTTTACCATTCTGAATTGTGTCATGTAAGCATCCTCTTCATGGCAGCTGCCACCAGGTCTACAGGAGACTTGTCAATCTTAACAACGTCATTTTTTTACTCATCTATCACAAAGGTGAGAACCCTGGTAATGGAAAACCCACTTCTATTAAAAAAAGGGAACAGTAAAGCAGATCTTCCTATGAAAAATGTATTAAATGAAAGTTGCTAAGCAGTTTCTCTGCCTGTTTTCTTATAGGGTGTGTGTTTTGTGTGGTAGCTTTTTGTTTCTGGGACTACAGCTACTTTGAAATCCTTTGTTTAACATGTGTGCAGACATGCTCTTTTTCTAGGTGTCACTGTGCAGGTTCAAAGTTGTTCCACCTGCAACAAAGTTCAAAGCTCCCATACGTGCCCCTGATCCCACTGGAAGGGAGCTGGAAGGCTGGGCCTGATGCCAAAGCCACAAGTGGGCGTGGGCCAGCACAGCAGATGGATTTGTATGTTTTGGGCCAAAAGACTTTGATGGTGTTCCGTGCAAAAACACACCCACAAATGCACTTGCTCTTCCATTTAAAGAGCTGAGAGCTACAGAAAGAGCTTTTTATTTGTTTTCCTGGAGAAAGATGTCACGGAGACATCAAGCGTTTACGCAGAGGATTCATCAACTAGATTTACATTGTCTGAGCTGCAATCTTTTCTCACCAGTTGTCCCTTTAAGCTCATCATTCAATATTAGATCAAAATTGAAATGAGCAACAATTTACACTGAAAAGCACTTTTGCGAGTTCAGTAAGAAATTGATGTAAAGCCCAATGAATGAAACCACTACAGCACAACTTCAGCTTTAACTTCAACTACTAATTAGTTGAATTCATTTATTTTTATTCATTTTTTTGTTTCTTTAAAAGTTGTTCTGAACTGAACAAAAGCAGAACTAGAATAAACAAAAAAGCTAATTCAAACAATGAAAGCAAACAGAAAGAACAACATGGAAGACAACTGTCGTCTTTTTTGAAACTGTTTGACTTTGGATTTGTTTCTTTAAACAACAATGGATTTGTATGCATTAAATGTTGCAGCAAAAAATCTTGAAAGAAAATCTGAGAAGTGGGAGTATTCAGATAACTGCAATCTCCAGTGATTTTGCTTTATGGACATAAAGAAATATCAATCCTTTTTTTATATTCAGTCCATTTTCTCATTTATTTTGAAGAACATACATGCAGAATGACTCAGGTCATTCAGGTCATGAGTCTATTCATGCCAAAAATAGCAGTGCCAATGGTCATCACATCAGCTCTTATTTTTCGATTACCTTTGTCGTCTTGGTTCAGGTAGCTGGTGACCTAAGGTCTGTAGGTTCATGCCTGTTTCATTTTCAGTCAGTTTATTCATCACATTCTTTGGTAACACTTTATAACAACTACCTGTTAAAGCTAGTTAACAGGTCATTATTAAACTGTTAGTTATTGAGTTATAAATGACTTGTTAAATAACAGTTTACAGTTTAAGGATGTATAAATGTACCTTATAGATACACAGTAGATAACTTACAAGCTTTTAGTTATAAATGACCTGTTACCTTTATAATAATGATTTCTAACTGCACCTTATTGATTAGTAATAAATCATGAAGAAGCTGTTACTAAATTACTGACTAATGACTTGTTAAGAATCAGTTCATGTTTTATACATGTTACTGGGAAGTTGTTGTTTTTTTAAAGTTGTAGCTATTCCTTATTAAATAACTGTTAATAAATGAGGAACATTTTCAACTAACCCTAATCCTAATCCTGACCCTAACCCTAATTTTAATCCTAATCTTACATTTATAAATCCTTAACAAACTGTTAACTGTTACTTAACAAGTCATTAATAAATCAATAACTAGCAGTTTAATAATGATTCGTTTGGGTAGTTATTATCAAGTGTTACCCATTCTTCTGTTATGGCCAAACCCACTCAGATCCTCCATGGGGAAATATAGGCCTGGACTGTTGGTCTCATCCAAATTTCAGCTTTTACACATCTTTGTATGAATTAGGTAATAGGATAACACTTAAAAAGAATGTTGACAGAGTTTGCAGACTGTTTTGAATTGAGTTCATAGTAAATGTACAGAAAAACACGAATTGTATTAATGAGAAGACAGCAACATTATTCTGAAAACTGCAGTGGACCAGAGCCACCTGCTTGGAGGCTGAACAAGAAACTGAGAAGCAAAAACACTAATTACAAGCATGCTCCAGGACTCAGAGAGAGACAGGTTAGCTTACCTAAAGATCATGTCATACATGTGCCGCTGTTGCAGCACCAGAAACACAAAGAAAAGGCTTGTTGCTTTTGAGAGAAGTGTCACATCAGGCAGCAGGTGTCCTCCTAGAAGTTAGGTCAGCAACAAACTGGGGAAAAGGTAGACCAAGTTAGGTGAAAAAAAAGCCATTAAAATTAAGGCTGGATTATATGTGGTATCATACTTAACTTAAAGGTCCCACATTGTTGTTGGTTAGGTAAGTGTATGGAACAATTTGGGACCTTAAGTTAAGTGGGCCCATGCAGAGTCAGTATTGCTAATAGAGAAAAAAAAAATCTAATACTACAGTCACATTTATAACTGCCATCACGCGGTGGGGAGGCAGATCAGCTACGGGATTTTTTTAATCTCATATCAAGTGCCACTAACAGTACCAGCCAGTGACAACAGAGCAGAGCGACGAAACAGCAGAGGCAAGTAAAGGAGCAACAACGTAGCGTGAAGGAGGAGCAGAGGAGATACAGTAAAGAGATGAAAGTAGGGAAACCTCACGGAAAGGTCAGGCTGTCTGGATGTGATCATAAATGGTTAAAAAAAAAAAAAGAAAAGCTGATTCCCCTCGTGACTCGACCACATTGAGAATCATGAGAGTTTTCTAATCATAAGCATCATGTCAATATTTCTGTTGCATAAGTTCAGCTATTTTCCTATTTTCAATAATGTCCCTTTCTTCTGTCCTATAGGAATGTTAGTGGGCATAGCCGTGTATTTCCAGCAACAACATTTGTTTGAAGATTTCCATTGCAAGTGTCAAACTGAGCAATTCCGATGACAATGTCTTTTAAATGAAAGTTCAAAAGAATGAGAACGATTGCAACTGCTGTTGCCTAAGATCTATTTTTGGCACTTTCCTCAAAATAAATTCTTGTTGCAGATGACCTAATGTAATAATATGAAGGTAATAAACAAGTCTTTTTGTGGATGCGTAAGAAGTCATTCACAGGACTGAGGTTCTGACATTATATGCATTCCATAGCATCAAGTAAAATGGCTGTTAGTGACAGTTTTGTAACCTCTTCTTTTCTAAAGGCATCCCTGTGTGTCCGTGTGTGTGTGTGCGCCTGTGTGGCCTTGTCGTGCTGGGCCACGGAGTCACTGCCTCTCTTGTTCTCCCCTAATTGATCAGCAGATGGCACTGACAAATGATGAATAGGGTTGACATTGTATACCCCTCAATACTCTAAACAAGCACACATAGAGCAGCACTCCTCCTGGTGTCATCACTCTTGTTCAACAACACTCTTAACACCACAGCGGCATGGGAGAGTGAGCTCCGCAAACTGCAGAAGAGCAGCCATTTGTGCTTCATTGTGACTCAGGACCTACACAAAGGCATGAGAAAGACAGAGAGGGAGGAAGAGAAGAGAAGATTCCTTACATAGCTTTCTATTTGTATGCACGGCTGCCATCAGAGAAATGAAGTTATCCCCACATATCCCGTCCCTCCCGCTTTTCAAGTGGTGTGCTGAGGCATTTTTCCCTCTTCGGATCTATTGAGGTTTTCCCACCTGTAACTAAATGCTGGGTTAGTGTACTTCTGTCTTTTCTCTCTTGTTTGTTCTTCTTTCTCACACACACACTCACACAAATCAGCACAGCTGGTATTATTGGCAAATTGTATTGGTTTTGTTTTTAAACAGCCCAACCAAAACCCTAACCTCAACCAACAGCAGTTCACGTCTGAGCCAAGCCTTGTTCACAGCACAGCTCTAAACCAAACTATGGATATGGAGATATCTGTCCACATTAGAACTGGTCAGTCGTCCTCATGAAATCACTGACGAAACTAAAACTTACAAATGAACCAAACCAAGAGGGCAAAGAACTAACCGCACACACTAGGGAAGTAAAAGATAAAAAATGAGTATCAGAAACTGAAACGAGCACCGGGAGTAACAGCAGGTTTGATTGGAAACCACAGATACAAACAAATAAGCTTAAATTCATTAGGCGGGAAATAACATTGTTTCTGGCCAACTTTGTCAGTTTGTCTTCCTGTCATGTTTTCTACTGTCTTTGCCTTTTTATGTACATGTGACACAAAAACAAAGACATCCAATCACAGGCTCACTTCAACCAAGTCAGGTCAATTCCAGTTGGCTGAAAGTGAGTGACAGTGAGGAATGAGTGTTGTGTTCACTAAACATATCATAAGCCGTTTTTCCCAGCACTGCAAACAATCCCTGAATACATTAACATGACTCAGTCTTATTTAATCACAAAAAAAACAAACCAGCCCAAAAGACCCAAAATGCAGGTGTTTTATGTCGAAATCATTTGGTTTTTGTTGCTTAAAATAAAAAGTGCCAGTCTCAGTTAATGATGACTTCTATAAGCTGGTAATTAATCACTCACCATCCAGGTTTTAAAAAAAAAAAAGCAGCATTAGAATTTTTCTGTAAAAATGACTAAAGTGGGGGAGTATTCAGACTGGAGAGTCATTTGGTTCGGACCCACATCGCTTCATTTGATCCAGATTGAGTCCTGAACCTTGCGTTTGATCTGAATTCAGACTGCTGTCAAGCGAGCTTTCCTTTTTTCGAACTAAACCTTATAAATAAAACCTCGTGACTAAAGATCTCATCGCTGTGGTGTCAGGGCATTGTTTTTAAGAAAATTCTATTAGGAAATACTAGGTGGCTTTTGGGATGACGCCACAGCAGCGCGTGCCGCGTAATTAGACACAGAGAAGCGTGTAAAAAGAGTTTTCAAGATTGCTAAAACAAACGTTCTAATAAGTTAGCATTACTTTTCTGTCTGAAAACACGACAATCGTCGCTTTACATTTGTCCGCAGCTCAACTGTTGCTTCATTCCTAGTCTGTTTACATCATGTGACCACCGGCT
Source organism: Oryzias celebensis (assembly GCA_014656515.1). NCBI lineage: Eukaryota > Metazoa > Chordata > Actinopteri > Beloniformes > Adrianichthyidae > Oryzias > Oryzias celebensis. The sequence continues at coordinate 27,118,274 of BNCR01000003.1, read as the reverse complement.
ATGGTTCCAGTCCAATTATTCCACCCTAAGAATGTATTGTATTCAGACTGAGGAATCTCAGAGGGAACCGAAGCTCACTCTGACTGGAAACACACTGGAAACACACCGAGACCACCTAAAAAGATGGATGGATGGAGAGGTTCCTGCTCTCGGACCAGGTCCACCTGGGTGTATTCAGACTGCAAATTTGTTCTGGATTATTGAGGGAAACAAATTCTGGTTCACATTAAACATGCCAAATGTCCAGTCTGAATATGCCCTTAAACTTGCCAACTTGCTGCATTTTTGTTTTACCTTTTTGACAGATTTTACTACATACCCATCTATGTATCATTTAAAGGCTAAATATGAAAGTCAACATGAATGTTAAATCTAAATGTTTATTATATGTGTTGATGTTAAATTTTAAAGCTACATCAACATTTTAAAATTATACTAAATTGGCCACATCCATCATCCTACTTTTGAAAAATCAGCCCCTCCCACTCCGCTGTACAGAGAAACACTTCAGTCAATGTTTTAGTATGTATCTCAGTTATGGACCACACAGACATAAATGCATTGAAAAGAATAACTTTATTTGTTGTGTCCATCTTTATGCTTCTCCAAGCCCTGCTTGCTGCTCCACCTTGAATCATGACAAGCAAATACATACCTTCTGGGAAATGTCATGGGACAATGGTCAAAAAGGTACAACAGAACTATCCTTCCTTATTTTAGAAAGAAAACAAACAAACAACAACAACAACAACAAAATAGCAAACACTGGGAAATTACAATTAAAGTACAACAAGATTTTTAATATAGACATGTCAATAGAAAAATGGCAGCCTGTGGACCAAGTCTGGAACAACTTCTTAATGGCTCAAGGCACAATCATCCCAAACAATGCTGGTAAAATCATTTATTACATTAAATTTAAAATATTGTTAAATGGTAATTACATGTTTAGTCAAAGAACCCCACACATTTGGTAGTTAATGAAAAACGGCACTCTTCTGTGCTTGTCAATCAACACAAAAAGTACAGGGAAAGCATTTCTCTTTTAATCCTTCAAAATAAAAGTAACACAAACTTTACAGCATAGCATTTATGGCCCAGATAAGCCTGCGTAACCCAGTGTATCAGAAAAAAAACAATCAGGAATGTATTTTGTAGTCCACTTGGACTGTGGTGAATTCCATTTGATTTTCTATTTTAGAATTTTATTTTATTTTACCCAGAAAAAGGGGTCTTGGTTCAAATGTCGCCACTGACCTACAATCTAGAGTGGCTCTGTGTTTTGACCTGTATTAACAAATGCTGGTGTTATGTTGTCTGTTAGGATGTTTTTCCTTTTTGCAGAAGCACAGACACCTCAGCAACACCCTAAACTGTTTCAGCATAAAATACCAGTGCATGGGACAACAATCAATGTTTGAGATTTGACTGTGCTCTCTTATAGACGTAAATCTGGTTCTTGTAAATTGAACGGTCCTGGCTGGGACGGATTTCTTCCTGGCCTGTGCTCACTTTGTGTGCAACAATCTGCAGTTGAGAAAAATGTTGTTGTTTTTTTTTACAGACCATGTACACACACGAGAGTGTTTGGAATTAACCAACTGATAGAAAAAAGAGCTTGAGATATGCCAAAAAAACAGTTGTCGAAAAGCCCAAGGCAGGTTTGACATTCGGCATTCTGGTCTGTCCCATAGAACACATTGTTTGCAGTTTGATTTCTACTGTAGTTTTATGCTGAGCTGCAAGTGTGAGCATTTAACATGTAAACACAGGGCTTCACTCAGTTGTCATCATTAAATGGACTGATCCTTGCATGGTTCACTTAATGGTGCCTGAGCACAGAACAAAGAGTTAATAACAGACAGAAAACACACATGCTTGGAGGTCGAATGCACAAATTTTCTGGCGTGAGAGCGTTCCAATTTGTTATGAAGCATCAACATTGAAATTAATTTTCAACATGTTAGTGACTGCGCTCAAAAACAGCTATTCGAGCAGCAGTCTTTCAGAAAAGATGTAGATAATAAACTGAGGCAAATCTAAAATGAATTTAAGAAGAACAGTTATCAAAGCAAAACTAGGACTGTTCCATAATCTGCTGAACATACCGGACATGGTAAAATTGACAAAGTCTTCATCGGTCATCTGACATAATGACTTGGAGGGAAACAGCATTATCAGTTGTGCTGCTCTTCCTCCCCTCTGACCACCTATGGTCCCTCACACTCTGCAGGCAAGTAGTTAGTAATGAGGGGGCAAATTATTCTCTTAGGGTTTGATGGAGAGCCCCCCTGCTGATATTTTAACACGCAGAGCTCACACCAAGCATCCCCCTCAGGCCTGCCTTCAACCCCCTGCCAACTGTAAAAAAACAAAGCCCTAAACTTTTATTGATGGGACTGCAGTGGTTTTCACCAACTTGCCATTTCCCTGAAGCAGTGTAAAGAACTGTTCCACTCCGTCTTCACAGGACAGTTGATTGACATTTCTTCAGTTCTGAAAACTACTCAAAGGATAGCTTAGTGTCCGTTTGAACATGAAATAATTCATTTTGTTGTTAAATGTCTTGCTGCTGCGAAATAATCTGAATCAGTGTTCCCTCGACGTTTTGCCGTTTTACTGTTTCAAACTGATTTTTTTAGTGCAATTTTGCATTCTTTTTCTTTGTTTTTTCCTTTTTTAAACAGCGCTTTTTGTTCTTGGTCCTTTTTGGCTGGAGACCTTGTCAATCACTGTTCTCTGTGCTGTGTCTCCTCTTCAAGCCTACATTGATCTTTTATCACGAATAGATCTTTTATAATCTGGGACCCACTTTTCTATGAAAGTTTGAACTTTGAGAGTTTAAGTTAGAGAGAAAAGTGTGGAAATGTTCATGTTTGTCTGAGAAAAGTCTGCGTATTGAGGAGTTTCACAATCTTTTTGTTTTCACTGATTTTGTTTTCCTACTTTGTGTAACGAAGAGGCGGAGACGTTTGGATCCATATGCAAACGTTTTAATGATAAAGCACAGGGGCAAGACATAAACGTGGTCAGAGTCCAGGCAAAAGTCAGAGACGCAAGGGCGAGGCAGAAAGACGAGGGACAAGGAAGGGTCGAGGCATGGAGACTTCGCACCGGTGAGGAGGCTGGAGTGAGTTTATATGCTGGTTGACATAATGATGATGATAAACAGCTGTGCAGGAAAGAGTCAGTACCCTAGCGAGAGCTCCCTCTGATGGTCGGAGGTGGAAGTTGCTACTGACACTTTGCGGATTTCACCATGGTAGGGTTTATTTTTAGAACATAACCCCTGTGATAAACGAGGCAACAGTGTACATACACTCAGACAATCTGATCTGAGAACTGAAGGACAAACTGATGAAGAAATGGTTAGCTTTGTGTTTGTCATCAGACCTCATTGAAAGATTCAGAAATGAAACTCACGACAAATGGAAAAAAGGGAGAAAAAACAACAACCATTAATTATCTTTTTGTGTGAATATTTTTTTTTCAAAACTCTTTCAATTCGTGCAACAGATGAGCAGACAGTGTGGACTGTTCACAGTTGATCCCTTGGTGATGCCACTGGTGTGTGTGTATGTAGCTATGTAAACCTTGTTCTATATGCATTTATACATTTTTGTTAAAGATTTCCAAGCAGAGCAGCACACATAATGGCACAGTCATGCTGGGCTGCATTTTAGGAGCCATACTGAGAGTTTGTGGAGGAAGGACTGTTTGAGTTAGCTGCTTTTGAGTTAGCAAGGCCTTAGACTGAGAAGTGGGTTTTGGGGGCTGAGAGTTCCCTTCACTATATTTAAGATAAACTTTTGCACAGCTGTAATAAGGATGATATCTAACTCACTACTAAGAACTTTGGGCTGCTGTTCCATCCATCTACAAGCAACTCATTGTTGCCACTTCACTAGCCCGTGGTCTGGCCCTTAACCACCATCAGCTTTGAGACTCTAGAGTTTTTTTTTTTTTTTTTATCTATGGTCCAAGTTCCTCCAACGTATGAAAGACTTTATCAGTCCAGAGCCAAACCGTCAAAGATCATGGACTTATTTCATGCATATCTGTCTGTATCACAAATGAATCAATACTTGTATTTCTAAGATCTCTCCTTATTGAAATGTTTTTGAGTTACCAAGCTCTGCAAAACAAGTTAGCAGGATGAGAAAAACCTGTTTTACCCCAAATGATTTCTTAAATGTCTGTTAAGAATTAAAACCAGGTCCTGGATTAAAAGTAAAATGGTGCACTTATGATATGGGAGCCTATTTCTTTTGACGATGTGAAAATGTGAACCAATTTCATCTGTAATCTGGTTTTCCTCAGATATCAGATTAAATCAGATCAAGTGAAGGCGTCAGGATTCTTTTGTTAGAAGTGCTCGATACAATGAATTAAAAGACCTTACTGCAAGGGTCTTTCACTCTCCAGCTCAGACACTTCAGAGGTGAAAAAAATCTCTTTTTTTGTTTTGGATGTAGACTCAGGGGAACTCACCAATAAACCAGAAACAACAAAAATCATTTTGGATCAATCAAGCAACTGTGGGAGTCTCCAGATAGGGCTTTTCCAGAATTCCTCTGGTTGGGGCTTCTTTATGTCCCACTCCACTCAACTTTTGATTTATTGGAAAATGGTTCCCAATGATCTTTTTATAATGATTTTGCCGTTTTTAACCAAAATAAAAAAAAAAATACTTTGTTGTTTTCTAGGACATAGTTTCTCCAGAGCAGCAGTGGTTCATCAGAAATTCACTTCTGAGTTGTGGGTGAGACTGTTGGAACCAATGAGTTATTATAGGCAACAGATGGCACGCTAGCTTGTTACATACACAAAGTTGGATGCCAGATCAAAATGGTATAGATGCCAGTTCACTGCTGTGCTACAGTTTTACAAACAGAGCTGGAAAAATAAAGATATGACTTTTTACAATTATTACTGTCAGCTAATAAAAGAGAACTTCTAGAAAACAGTTTAGGCTTATCTGAGTGAGTTTACTCAGAACAGTGAACATTTAGGCTGATCTTGTAGTATATTCAAAGTCAATGGTAGCTTTAGACTTCACATTATTTCCACATTTTAAGGCAAGACTGCCAATGTTTTTTGTTATATGGAGGATGACCACGGTATTTGTGTGTGTTTGACCTCAGATCAGACCAGATGACCCGTGGAATTTAATCCTAATACTAAGTGGAGGAAAAGAAACTAGCGTAAATCTTCCAATGAAGGCCGGTCTCTAATAGACTCTGGTCTCCAAAAAAAGTCGGGTCTAACAAGTGTTAGTTGTATTAGATGCTGGTCTGTAATAGTGGCTCGGCTCCCCGCTGCGTGCCTTAAAACGAATGCCACCCGGACCTCATTGCTCAGGGGCTGTGAATGAAGTGCTCACTGTACCCTCTCTCATGTCCAAGGTCACCCAAACCGGCACGACTGTCGACTGTTTTTTACTGTATCTGCTTAGCAGTGTCTCATTGTTTTTATCCCATTCCAATATGGCGCCGCTCTTTGCGTATCTTGGACAATGGTAAAAGGACTGCGTGCCATCTCAAGTAATATATAAATTATTGGTTGGCATAGTGTTAGCCTGGCCACACTTCCCATCATCCCTTTTATTACATTCTCTCCTGGGAGCTCCTCACACTCCCAACCTAACATTAGTGGTGCAAAAAAAAATAATGAGCAATATTGTAGCTATGCAGCCATACAGTTTTGATCTCGATTCCAGCTCAGACGAGGAAAACAAAGACGTTAATGGATCTATTTGTCTGCAAGTGGATCTATCACAATAGGGCGGAGCAGGGAGCTTATGGCCCACCAAGCGAATTTTTTTACATCACAAATACAGTCTTTTACAAACTGTGTGGTGTTGATTCACAACAATTTGAATAAAGAAAACAGTTTTAATCTTAATTTTATTTATGTATGTCCTCCATCATCAGAAAAATGCCACAAGGACATGATACAAACACCCAAAACCGCATTTTCCCGCAGGTCTGAACCGGCAGGTATTACTGCTGGGTGACCAGCTGCAGAGACTTCCATGACAGTTCAGTCTGTCTTTATATCTATAAAGATGTTACAACTCTAATTTTACATTCAAAGCATAAAGGGTCACACCACTAACTCACCCTTATGTTGATCACATCTTTACCATTCTTTGTGAAGAATTAAAACCATCCAATAAACCAAACTTATTTTGTGTCTCTAAGCAGCAGGATTTATCGAGCTTGATGTGAAGATAAATTTATCCAAACACCTGAGACAAATGTTGACATTTTGTTGTCTTATAGAAACACTAGTATGAATGTATGACCTAATACCTTGAATTCCAGTATTGAAGCAAAAATCCAAAACTCTTAAGATGTAGTTAAGTCTGAGAATCAGCCTTTGAAAAAGTTTTTGCTTTGAACAGTTGGACAAATCGAAAGGCAGGTGTCTTCCAAAACTTTAAATCTGGACTTTTTTCTCTCTAACACAGCTTCCTCAAGAAAAAGACTTGACCCCCAGTGAGCATTCTCATGGGAAAAATAACATCCCACCTCTTTTTTGAGACTCTCCTTTCTCCCCCTTTTCCTTCTTCTCCAATAAAGAAGAGAGAGCTAAGGGGCCATTATGGCGGTGAGGCCGATCTGTTTGATCCCCATGCCGTGCTATCTTCAGTTTTTCCCATTCAGCCCATGCGGACGGGGATCAATGGAGTGGACCTGTCTGCCCAAAAGGACAAAAGTCCCCTGATAATTGCTGCCACATCAAATGAAGAGGGACATCCCAAATAGCAGCCCTTAGATTGATGGAGAGGGGGAGAGGGAAGAAGAAATGAGTTTTTCTCGAAGCTCTTCAAGGGTTTCACTTTGCTTATTTCTCAGTCTTTGTTACACATCAGCTTATGAAGTCTGCTTATTTAGGAGTGGAGCATATTCCTGAAATAAGTTTGCTTTTATTTTTTGTAAAATATGTAACAAACTTAAATGTGTTGCTGAATTGTTTAGAGGAACTGAAAACATAGGAAATCAAAACAGCTGGAACCAAGTGCTGCAGTCCATAGAAAAATTGTCTGAATGTCCTCTTGCTAACGGATAGTAGAAAAAAAGTTATTGTTTGGTTTTTGTGGAGCTCCATATTTAAAAGAGGTTTGAAAATTAGCTCTTAATTATACCAGACAGCCATGAAACCACTTAACTGTTATGTAGGAAGCAACCAAAGCAGCCGAAAGAGGCCTGTCAAAAAAAAGTAGGCTTTGATTTTAAAAGAAGCTGTGTGCACTTCCACATCTCTGTACACAAAGTTCAGTGATTGACACTGGATGTGATGGCCTGAAAACTGGAGATTGTTCACTCCAAGCATAAACAATAATCCACCACTGAGAACTTAAGAAGTAAAATAAAAAAAAAAAAAAACAGTAAAATAAATAAAATATTAACCCTTCTAAAGTGAACACAAACTAAATCAGTGTTTTCTTATTAAAAAAAATCAGAAACTTTTGGAAAAAGTTTAACATCAAAACTTTAATAAAAAACTGTCTTACTATGAAATCCTGTTTTTTTTTAGTTCAAGCTTTGGTTGAGTGTCTTTTGTGTAAATGTAACATTTTACATATCTGGATTTATTTGACGACGAGCTCATTTGCTTCTTGTTTATAGAGTTAGGGAAACAGAGTGTCGCTTGTGTTGAGTTTCTTGTAGATGTGGTACAGTTTTTTTAACTCATAGCAATGTTTTCATGACAGATACATTTTCTCTGTGTATTTTCTGTGTTTTTATTTACCTTTTCAAGTTTTTAGGATTTGTTTGTCTTGCTGATGTTTCCCCCTTTGTGACGATATAGCAGAGATGTAGCAATTCACTTTTTCATGAAGTTTGAAAAAAGTTTTTATAAGCACAAATTATAAATGTTGTTGATGAATGTTTATCTGTATTTATTCATTTTTTCTGTGTTGAAAAAGGAAAGATGTTCCCAGATTAGTTCTGCCTGTGCGGCTCCCAGGTATGCTACTGGGAAGCAGACAGAAGCTGACTGCCTGTTTCACTGGCTGCCCGGTATTGTCCTTCAACAACGAGGAAGATCAGTGGACCAGGACCTAGTGACAAAGGATTTGGAGCCACCACTCTGTGTGCTGTGTTCATGTATGTGAGTAGTTGTCACGGCCCAGTGATGTAAGTGTCTCGGGGCCCTGACTGGGTCCACAAAGCTCCAAAAAGAAAGAGAAAAAAAGCTGTCACATCAGAGGGTCTTTTCAAAGCCTGCACAACATTAGAGTAAACATGCTCAGAAACCCGCAACCCATATTGTCCCCAAAGGAAGGAAAAGCTTAGTTTATGCATCAAATCATCTGTTTCTCGCTCACCCTCAACCCTTACTTTCAGCATTTTGTGTGTACCTGTTTTCTGGTTGCATTGTCTTTGTGCCACAGCAAGTCTTTGTTGGGGCCCCTGATGGCTGTCGAGGTGAGTGGTATGGTTTCAAAGTGCTTATTGTTGTGCAGTCTCCACATGAAGTTGGATCATGTTGTTAGGGGTCACAACCTGCTGGTGTTCCGGTGTGGCCAAAATAAGGCTCACATCTTGATCCTTGCCGGCATGTCACGGTAGGCCTTTGAATGCGACAAGGCAAACAGAGCTTTGGACATTAGCTCATCCATCAAGCACACCCAAGGACTGTATCACCCAAGCATGCAGTGCTTGAGAGCTCTGAGCAGTGTTACTGCATGACTAGCTAGAAGTTGGTTGGTGAGAGTAGCTTTGCAACAATGAACTCTGACACGAAAAGCTGCGGTTTGAGGTCCTTATGTACACACACTATTAGTTCCTACATTCTTGCCCCTGGATTAAAACTGTAATCAACACAGCACAACAGAAGGTGTTTGGTATCTTGCTGTTGACTGATTAAAGAAAAGCATTATGTTTCATTATGTGTCATCTAATCATCTATAACTCGTTCACAGTACCTTTGAATGCCAACATTTTGAAAACGTTTTCATCTCTTACTGTGACCTTTTATTGAGTTCATTCTGAAAAAAGTTTATGCTACACATATGGTACAACAGGACCAAATTTTGTCTATCCATTCATGAAACAGCTGTATTTGTCCAATTGTTTTTCCCCTTGATTCTACTTTAACACATAAACAGCAGGATTAAGAAATTAACAGTCATAGATGTTGCCATAAATTCCATATTCATCCAAAGAGAAATTTGTGTTTTCCACCTTTGCTCTTTTGTGAAATACATCAGAGCATATCTGGTCTTAAAATGTTGTCTCCCTTTAACTTTTCCTCAAACCTTGTTCCTACTACGGTCAAACTAATGTGCACATGAACAAGAATTGGAGAGTTTTCAGCAAATCCCCTATTAACCTCAATATTCATTAGAAAATAATTATTGTTTTACAATACTAAATTGATTATCTAATAAAAAGAGTTAAAAAGTCATTTGTTAAAAGCTAAAGCAGGAGTGTGAATATTGTATTCACTTGAACGAAAAATCTTCTTGAATAAACCATAGCATTGAAGGAATATTACATAGAAAGGAACCCAAGTAAAAACAATAGATTTGTTTTTGTCTCGAAGAATTTTGGACCTGGGAGCCCTTAAAGGTTCATAACTCAATTGAGCACTTAGGAAGAATATTTACTGTTTATTTTGTATTGTAGCCACACCAGAACAGTATACTTTAATGATTGTCTAAAATATACTTCAGCTGTCATGAATAAAATGTAAGTTTTATACCTGGCACGTCGCAAAACCTCACACCCAGTCTATAAACCCCCTGATCAAGCAGGACCTACCCCTGCCGTGATCCTGTCATAAAATACATCAACCACAAATGAAAACTATTAGCCACGGGTAAGAACAAGAACAGTCTCACCACACTCAAGGGGAGTAGAATCATAAAACAACAGGCAACAAGATGCTGAGAGTTTTTAATCATTACAGTCAGGTGTGAATGTCAGTCTAAAAATGGCGGGGCCTGTCCACACACTCAGCTGTTACAAACATACCTGTTTGCTCCAAAAGTCCTCACATACAAACCTGTCAACATACACACGACACAACCACAGCTCACACACACACACACACACACACACCTATGCATACAAACCAACACATGTAAATCGTTTCATGCCATCACATGAACCAATTCTGCAACAAACAACCCCCCACCCCCACCCCCAGTCTCCCCAGTGCAGGGGCCTCATCACCCCTAGGTCCCCCACCCCCACATAGAGAGGGAGGAGCCTGCTTTCCCATTCTGAGGCACCAGATGGTTTGCCAGAACTTCTTCGAGGCCAACCGATAGTCCTTCTCCATTGCCTCCCAACCGCCTGGGTCGCAGCTCGCTTAGACTGCCAATACTTGTCAGCTGCCTCTGGAGTCCCAGAAGTGAGCCAGACCTCATAGGACTCCTTCCTCAGCTTGACGGAATCCCTTACTCCTTGTGTCAACCACCGGATTTGGGGATAACCGTGACAACAGGCACAAAAGACCTTGCAAACACAGCTCCGAACAGCAGCAGCGACATTGAAGTGGGAGAACATGGTCCATTCAGACTCAATGTCACCAAACTCCCTCTCTACCTGTTTAAAGCTCGTCCGGATGTGGGAGTTAAAGACTTTTCTGACAGAGGGCTCAGCCAGACATTCCCAGCAGACTGTCACAGTACGTTTGGCTCTGCCAAGTCTTTCTGGCCTCCATCCCCGCCAACGATTCCAACTCACCACCAGGTAGTGATCAGTGGACAGCTCAGCCCCTCTCTTTACCCAAGTGTCCAAGATACACGGCCAAAGGTCACCTGAAACGACTACAAAGTTGATCATCGATCTCCTGCCAAGGTGTCCTGATGCAATGTATTCTGATGGACACCCTTGTGCTCAAACATGGTGTTTGTTATGAACAAACTATGACGAGCACAGAAGTCCAAAAATAAAACACCGCTCGGGTTCAGATCAGGGAAGCTGTTCCTACCAATCATGCCGCTCCAAGTGCCATTGTCATTGCCCATGTGGGCATTGAAGTCCCTGAGGAGGATGATGGAGTACCCCGTTAGGAAGCTTTCCAGTACCTCTTCGAGAGATCAGAAATCTTTTGTTTCAACTTTTTTTTTTTTGTTTACTGCCTATTGCCATGCTTTGCTTTCTTATATTTATAGGTTGTGTAACTAATATTTTTTCCTCTAAGAAACACATTAAAGGTATCCCTGCTAATACAAGCTGAAGTTTGATCCATGTTAAAGTAGAAAAAGTAATCTATTTGTTTTCCAATGTATCTAACAAATTCTTCCTCCTGTATTCATTTGTGTTGAAATCACCATTTGGGGGGGGGGTCACTGGATTTTTTCTTACCCCTGTCTGTATACATGGAGCATTATCTGATATTACAGTATTTTCATATGTACAGTCTTGAACTTTGGGCATTAATTCTGAACAATTTAGGAAATAATCATGTGTGAGTAATAGGCTTTTTTCAATTAGTCAATTCTCTCTAAAACAGTCATAGGTCTTTCATGAAATGCAGAATACTCAATTTACAGTTGTTATTAACCTGATCCGTTCCTGTGGATTTATCCTGGTTTGGGTTTAGGGTGCAGTACAAGTCCCCCACTATTATAAAAAGACCTGACAGGCATGAAAGCAAAAGACATAAATCTTTGTTTAACTTTAATTTCTTTGTATATTTATCTATATTGGTTAATCATGAACATTAACCAAATTTAAAATGTCTAATAATGATCCCAGCGCTATTAGGTATCTCCTTTTTGAATCTTTAATAAAGAAACAGTTTTATGGATATAGTTAGTGGCATAACTCCTCTTCTCAAGAAGAAAGTGCTGAAGTGAATATTCCCTCTTTACCTCTTCCTATCCCTCTTTTATCTTCTTCAAGAAGATTAAAACACCATTTTAGAGCTCATGTCTTTTATTTTATTCATGACTTTTTTACCTTTTGAAAAACATAGTCCTCTGGAGTTCCACAGTACAAAGATAAGATCTTCTCCTTGCATTGATTAAGATAAATCAAACTATGAAGCTATATTTAGAGTAAGGTACCTCATTTGGAATTTAAAATGATCGGTATTATTCTCAGATGCTGTGTAATTACCACATGACACAAACCTGGATTTTAAAAACACATTCAACACAGTAACAACCTTTAACAACATCCCTGATTTCTCAACTCAACGGGTATCCTTCCCCCCACTTTATGTCTCCTGTTATCGCTGTTGACTGATCCACACTGTGAGGAGACACATTCTGCCCATTAACTCAAACCAAGACCATCAACACTGCTGCTGTTCACGCTTTGACCAGCAGTAATTAAGCTTTGCTATGAGTTTCTTCAGATACGGGAATGTGAACATAACAGAAAAAGTTAAATGAGAAAGGTGCATGTTTTCCAACGCCATGTTACCCTAGTGTATGTTAACTGTTTTTCTACTTAGGAAAGAAAGACTTCAAAGTAACATGTAGTCAAATTTTTCCTGGATCTTCTACACACTTTGTTTGTGTTTTAAAGGCATGAGTCCTCTCTTTGTAGGTCACCAGAAACTTTACAGTCATACCATGTCATATCCCTCATTTTCACAGGTCCTATCAAAACCAGTCAAATCGTTTGCGGAGCTGGTGCACTCCTGCAGCCAGGTCTGGGTAAAACCAAACATTTTTGGTTTTTGTAACAAATACCCTTTTTGACCTGCACTGCAGAGACAAGAGCCAGATTGTCCCTATAGTTAAGGATCTCATTTTAAGATTATGAGGTAAAGTGTCGTTGCTTCTACTCTGTCCAATTCGGAACGCTCTTTCAACAATCAACAGAACTTCACAGCCAAGCCACTTCTCCAAAAACAGAAAGAGATCTAGTCCTTCAGCTCTTTCTGGTAGATTGACAATCATCAAATGATTTCGCCTATCTGGACTCCAGATCCATCACTTTATCCTCCAGAGCTTTATCTTTGGATTCCAGTGTTTTCATCTCAGCACGTGAAATGCATCATCCTCTGTGTTGGAGATGCACACCTCTGCTTCTGTCACTCACTCAGCACAGTTATTCAAATCCTTTTTTTAATTTCTATTATCTGCCACCAAATCTTTGTCCAATCTTGAGGAAAAGTCTGCCTTCATGGAGATTACAAAAGACAGTATTTCATCCAACTTGCTTGCTTCAATCTTTGTCATCTTCATGTGTCGCCATTTCAGCACTGTTCTAGCATCATCATTCTGTGTTTCACTACAAAGATGGACTTCGGTAAACTTAGGCTGTAGGTTTTTCACTACTTTTTTGTCCAGTTTTTGGCATTATTCTGTTCTTTCAGGTAAAGTTATGTTCTGTTCTGTGGCAAAGTTTTATCTTTTTTAGAAAAAAAGTATAGCACAAACTGCAGAGCAGCAGAAAACACGTCTTTTCACATGTTCACCATAACCATAATTAGCTTTTAGCCTAAATCAAAATGCCTATGTTGTTTTTTTAAAGACATATTTTCGGCAGAGAAGCAGGAGTAATAGAAATTTGTCTCTGGATTATGGGCGGGACTCTTGTGCGGGCGTGGAAGTAACCTTATGTTGACATCCCAGCATTCTTTTGTTGACACCCTCTCCTGCTAGCTTCCAAGCCCAAGCTAACAATAAAAAAAAAAAAAAAAAAAAAAAAAAAAAAAACACACTTTTCCACCGAGCATTGTAGTGGATAAAAAACACAGGTATATTAAAAGAAAAAAGCAACGAAAATATGTGGTATCAGGGGATACATTTGTGATGTCAGCTTGATTTTTTTTTTTTATACAATGTTTGGAACTGGCTTACAATTAACAGTCTTTGTTCTTGTTCAGAACAGCAAGTTAAACTCAGCCCAGTTAGTAAGACAGAATAATGATGTACTTGTTTGTGATCAGCCATACTTTTGTAGACATTTTTCTTACTGTGTTCTGATTTACAGTGACTAGGAAATTACAGTAGTGATAAGGCAAATTTCGCTGTCCTATGGCAGGCTTAAGCAGCAATACATGGAAGGTTGGAGAGATCCGGTATTCTGAGGACAAGGCAAGACGGAACGACACAGGCGTGATTTGCTTTGTGATGTTGCAGGGTCCCACAAACCTTGGACTTAGTTTCTTGCAGGGCAGCTTCAGACGGAGATCCCGAGTCGACAGCCACACCCACTGGCCAGGTAGGAGGTCGGGTCCTGAACGCCGACTACGGTCAACCTTAGCTTGAAAACTACAAAAGGCATGTCGTAACTGGACATGTGCTGCCTCCCGGGTCTCCTCACTGCGTCGAAACCAGTCATCCACGGCTGGTAGTTCTGTGGGACCCCCAGCCTACTGGAAGAATGGAGGCTGGACCCCTAGGACACACTGGAACAGCGTTAACCCAGTGGTGGCCTTTTTTTTAGGGAATTCTGGGCATATTCAGCCCAAACCAGGAACCAGCTCCAGTCCTCCTGATGTTGACAGCGATACGACCGAAGGAACCAGGGGATTTCCTGGTTGAGCCGTTCCACTTCTCCGTTAAATTGGGGGTGGTATCTAGACGTCAAGCTTACATTGGTTCCTCACCCCCTGCAGAGCTCCCACCAGACTCGTTATGTAAACTGAGGTCCGCGATCCGACTCTATGTCTTCAGGTAGCCCGTAGTGATGGAAGACATGAGTGAGGAGTTGTTCAGCTGTCTCCATAGCAGTGGGTAACTTGGGTAAAGGTAGCAGACGACAGGCTTTGTAGAAGCGATCAATAACTGTCAGGATGATTGTGTTACTGTTAGAGTGAGGCAGGTCCGTGATGAAATCTATGTGAGACCAGGGATGTTGTGGCGTGGGCAGAGGTTGTAGGAGCACTGCTGGGAGCTGGCGTAGGGTCTTGGCCATTTGACACGGGGTGCACGCTGTGACAAACCGAGCCATGTCGGCTTGCACAGTGGGCCACCAGAAGGAGTTCTGCTGATGTAGCCAAGAAAGGAGATAGAGGTCCTGTGAAACTCACACTTCTCCTGCTTGGCATACAGATTGTTGTTGATCAGTCTCTGTAGGACCTGCCTGACGTGGGAAATGTGTTCCTGGAAGTTGGGAGAGTAGATGAGGATATCATCCAAGTATACGCTGAAAAACCTGTGGAGCATGTCCCTGAACACATCATTGATGAAGGACTGGAAAACGGAAAGCGCATTGCAGAGACTGAATGGCATCACCAGGTATTCATGATGGCCAGTGGTGGTAGAAAAGGCTGTCTTGTTGTAAGGTTGTAAGCGTTGCGCAGGTCCAACTTAGTGAAGTATTTGGCCCGACACAGCTGCTCCAGATCTGGTGGAATCAACAGTATAGGGTACCTGTACTTGATGGGGTTCTCATTAAGGCTACGGTAGTCTATGCTGGGGCGGAGCGCACCGTCCTTCTTCTTAAGAAAGAAGAAACTGGCAGAGGCGGGTGACGTGTAAGGTCAAATGAACCACTTTAGAAGTTCTTCCTGGACATACTTCTGCACAGCCTCAGTCTCTGGTTGCGACAAGGGAAAAACCCTTTCTCTTGCTGGGATGGTGCCGGGTAAAAGGCCAATAGTACTCAGTACTCATGAGAGGGCTCCCTCTGGTGGCTGGAGGTGGAGTTGGGAATCCAATCCCTGACACTGGTTTTTCTGACACAAGCTTTCTCATTGTGACATTGGGAACTGATCTGGCTCTTTTAACTTTCTTTTAAAGCTGCATTGAACTTGACGTTATTCAGAGTAAATCACCTAACCTTAAACCTTTTCAAACAAAGAGGTAAATCTCAGTTTACATGGACATAAAAGGTGCGTTTGGCATTTGATCTTGTTTGTAGTATGTTTGATGAACAATGATTCCTCTAACTTTTCATGTTTCTAACAATGTTGCCAGACTGGGTGGTTTCCTGCCCCATTGGGCAGTTCTAATTCATAATTTGCAAGCCAAATTTACTTTGGGTATGGAGATGTATAACACGCTTCAACCGGGGACGTACCATGAGATGAATAGTTACTAAAATATTTAATAAATATGTGTCCATAAATCTGTTTAACAAATGCAATGTATATGCTTGATTCCAATCATTTTGGTAATTTTTATAAAAAATCTAAGTATTTTGCATTTTTCCTGTTAAATTACAGTGCATGTTGAAGCCTGGAAATATTCATTTTTTTTACAGCCTGGAAATTATTATTATTTACTTTAATTTAGATATTGCCCATGATCTTTGAACAACAAGGACAATATTTTTCTGTCTTAGCATATACTATTTTATTTTTGTAAATGCTTGTTAGATGCAGCACGATGTGATCCTGTGTGGAGTGTGCGCATGTGTGGGAGAGAGATGCATTTTGATGTGTATGCGATCACATTCTCCTGCTCTAGCTGCCTCAGAAGAAAGTACAAAAAATATACACATAAAGTTGCCAAAACAATGATAGAGTCCTGTTTACTTAAAGGGTGCAACACATAGGTTGTGAAGTGAAGAAGCCCCGAGCTCTGCCTCATGGCAGAATGCGAGATCTCATGCAAACTAAGTTGAGTGCATGCTTTTAGCTTATTCAGTGTACGCTAATAAATGCAATGCTTTATTAAAATGGCCTTCTACACTTTAGATATTTTTGTTAAATGTCCTCACTTTCAATTTAATAGTTAAGTTATTTGTTATTTTCTAATTGTTATTTTAGGAAAACAAAGTAGCATATGTTTGCAGAGGTGGCCATTCTCATCTTGCTTAGAATGTTAACATGATGGGAAGAATTTACATTTGCTTTATCAACAGAAAAACATGAACTTCCAACTAAATCAAGCCAACCAGAAACACCGGTAACATATTCATGTATTATATTTATCGTATCTGGGTGAGAGGTTCCTATCGTAGTCTCGAAGAGAGTCCTGTAACTCTTTACAAAATTGCAGAATATCATGTTTTATTGCACTTCTGTTACTCATAAATGAGTAAAATCCTGTTTTTATAAATATCCATAAATTTCAAAAGAACAAAAAAAATGACAGTTGATGAGCACAAATCTAACTGAAGACTGAACCTTTATTTTTCCATCTCTTTCTCACGTCTCCCATAGTCCTTGATGACCAGGGTGATGGCCTTGTCTGCTTGCAGCTTTGACTGAGTGAACATCAGCTGATCCAAATGGTCCACTTTCAGGGATGCTATTTTGATGTGATATACTAAACTAACCTCTCTTTCACAATCTAGAAACAAAGCTCAAATTTCCACAAGTTGTGCGTTTGTTTTAGTTCTTTACATTGCACCATATCTAAGAATGTGTTGATTGGCCGTGTTTAAGCTGATGTAGGCTACCTAAATTCAATGTGACTTCCTTAAAATGTGGGTGGTGGAGAACAGTATCATACTTGTTTACCAGACTGGCAATGTGTGATGCTCCATTCTCAAAACTGATATCTGAGCTCAATGTCAAATGTAAAGCTGTCCCTCCTTGGAAAAAGAGTTCTCTTTTCTTTTAAGTCTTTGCTCTTGCAATGCCATGTATACATTTCTCTCTAAGCTAGGAAAGACAGAGGTGTGCCAACTCATCCAAAACATCTCCCAGACCAGGGAGATGAACCTTGAATATGCCAGATTTTTGGAGCACCAAATCTCTGTTTTCACTGGATTCTTCTTTCTTCCCATGTTCATCCTGTAGTGTTGTTCCTCAGAACACCGGTTACAGAATGGTCCTGCTGTAGTCAGCACACTCCAGTCAGTGGGCTAAATGATAATGTAAGGATCTTTCTACATCTTTCAATTTTCCCACTTTTCAGAGGATCTAGAGAAAGTAGAAAATTGATTCTTAGAGATGATTCCACCTCATCCACCCTTTATCGGTCCATAAATCAGTTTATTATTGGTACAAAACTGAGTTTTTACCTGAATAATATCCTGAGTGGTGCAACTGACAACTAAATAAGGCCACCAAAAACAGCTTTATGGTTGATTTTTATTGTCCTTTCTGGATTGGCATTCAGTGCACTTATGTCTGATCAGGGTATGCCAGCTGGTGTTTTTAACCTTACATATTGTCTTCTTTTGCACTATCAGATTGATCAAATCAACTGTTTTAAAGGCCCAATTTTGGTATGCTTCCAAACTTTGCTCTGATATTGAACTGACAGCTTGGAAGCATCCATATTTATGTCCATCTGAATGCTGTTGATAAAAGCTTCCCGCTCATTTCTCTTCACCTTATCTTTGGTGCTTTCACCCAACAATATCCCGAACCCCATTCCCATCTTACATCTTCATTTAAATTTAAATGACTAATGTGCTGACTGTGACACTTGAGGCAGTCCTGGTTCCATTCTGTTTTGCAGGCTTCACACGTTTTGCAGAACAGACCTTTCTTCCATGAAGAAAAAGGAGAAAAAAAAATCACCCAGTTTCACAGTTTTTTCTGTCTGTTTACAAATACACCTACAGCCAATCCGCCTTACAAGGATTCTAACCATATTTACTGTTGGGACTCAGATGCAAATGTGGTGTATGTAGGAAGTTACAGTCCTACTCGGATCATCTTTTCATGTATTTTAAAGCGTTCCAAGTGGTTTTTTACTCATGATTATGACATTTTGGCCAAAAGTAAAAAAAAAAAACAGCAGACCAGCAGTAGTTTAATTCAGAACTCAGCTGCTCGTGTCTCACAGGAACCAAAAAAGTAGAACACATCAGTCCAGCTCTGAGGTCTTTACACTGGCTGCCTGTCTACCAGAGAATAGACTTTAAGGTTATGCTACTGGTTTATAAAGCTTTGAATGGCTTATCATCAAAGTACATGACTGACCTCCTGACCCAGCATGTACCAGCCAGACCTCTCCGCTCATCTGGATCCAGTCTTTGTCAGTTCCTAGAGTCCAAACTAAACATGGAGAATCTGCATTCAGCTTCTATGCTCCACAGATCTGGACCAGACTTCCAGAAAGCCTTAGATCAGCTGAAATACTCAGTGTATTTAAATCCAGGTTAAAGACCCACCTGTTCTCAGCTGCATTTGATTCATTTGGATTCAAAAGTTTAAATCCTCACTGTTTATCTGTGCTTGTTTTAAATTAACTTCTTTTTAACTTTCCTTAAATGTTATTGTAATGATCACACCTTTGATGTTTTGACTGTTTTCTTTCTTTCATGTTTTATGTAAAGCAGTTTGAATTGTCTTTGTACATGAAATGTGTGAAACAAATAAACTTGCCTTTTTTTAGTATAAATTCACCTCTCAGTTGTGGGAAGGGCTGTTGGTGCAGAGTAAGCCTGCCCCCCATCCCAAAATCCACTTTGTTTGCACTCTCTCCCGCTAGCGTACAGCTACAAACAACCCCAACCTAATGTCAGAGGTGGAACAAAAATGGTGAACAATATCAGAGCTATTCAGTCGTACAATTTTGATCCGGATTCCAGCTCAGACGAGGAAAACAAAGAGGTGCATGGATCTATTGGTCTGCAAGTGGATGCAGCAGAATGGAGCAGGGAGAGCTTGCGGTCCTCTGTAGTCGCTTTTACACCACAACTACAAGCTTTTTCCAACCAATTAAGAAAAATGTCACAAGAACATATTAAAAACACCAAAAACACAGTTTTCATCATGGTATGTTCCCATACTTTGCTATGTGATTATAAATTTGTTACAGGGGTTACGAAATCAAAATACTCAACCGCAATGTTGGCCACGAAGAGGAAGTAACGTAATATTCACACGTGCAAGTGGATCAGGTAGCCATTAAAGATCAGGGTGCGACACCCCCTCCAGGATCACAGTGACAAAAAAAGCTTCCTCATTTCCTTCCTGAATCTCACCTTCAGTCCTAACCTCCTCCTTACTGCCCTCCTCTGGAAAGACCAGGAAGTTACTCTTCAGTACTCCATCAAGAATGAATCCTTCCCGTCTGGCAATCTGAAAGTACCCTCTGCCACCTCCCTCATGCCTTCCCCAGTAAGCTGATCCTCCAGAAACAAAGAACTTGGTAAAGACAACATTTTGCTTCAACCAATAGGGATGGCAACAATGAAAACGTCATGTGCCCAAAGCTGAGTCCCTTAATCTTCACTTAGTCCTTTTGTACAAGTATACATCATTTGTCTTCTTCAGTCCCTTATGGCTTATAGGAAGTCCCTCAACAAGTCATCAAACAGGGTCACAGAAAGATGGAAGTTCAGCTGAAAGCGACTGTCATTCAGATCCTGCAGTAAATGGTGAAGCTCATCGTCCCGGGAAAGTCTCTGAATGATCTCATGAACCTAGACATAGAGACGTGATTACCGATGTTTTTGTAAAACTCTTTAAAATATATAAATCTGATCGCTTAACATCATCTTGTCTTCCATGCATTATAAATGAGATATACAGTCAACGCTTCCGTGTGGCGATCAGGCTAAAAACATTTGGCAATAGTTTCTCCCACATTCATCTGAGGCGTCAAGTTTGTGAAAACATTTTTAGACAGATGCTGAGCAGTGAATTCGCTGCAGCTCCAAATAGAGGTGGGCGGCACTTAATTGACGCACCAACCGCATTTGGTGTGAATGCACCATTGGAATTCTGACGCTACAATTGGGATCTTCTAACCAAAGGTTAGACTGAAATCAAGAGATCCTATTCTTAGCTCTAATGATCATGACTGGTTGCAGTGCATAAATGTACATTCTGCAGCTTGCCACTCTGCAAAGAGTGTGTGAAATGCAGAAACACCAGGGCACACATTCATCCACATCGTACACACATTGACTCTACAGAGGCTTTAATTAACTGACAAAGCCCATTTGTCCCTCTATGGTACATGATGTAGGCCCCAAATGCAGGATAACAAAGGCAGGCAGACAAATATGACTGGTCTTTGTAAACACACAAAAAAAAAAGAAACAATGATAGGTTCAGTTGAGGCTGCAAAAAATAAACTTAATTCATAAAAGCTACTAGAATCAGTAAAAAAATGGTTTTGGTGAACTAAAACCTTAGGTCAGGAGAAATACCAAATAACTAAAAATAACGGACAAGAAAAAAGTCTGTCAGATACAAACTAAGAACCAAGGTGCCATATTCCTAAAGGTTGTTTTACAGTCGAAGCAATTATGGCAACTAATGAAAACAAAAAACATGAAGCAAACCAAAGCAATGATAAAGTACTACAAAAAAGGACAAGTACAAGCACAGAAACCATGACTCCAATATTGACTAATTAAAATTAACTGACAGATCCTAGAAAAACCACTAATGTCTTGAAAGCCCGATAAATAAGGTCCGTTTTCTGTGAACAATTCTGAAAGACAGCTATGTTGTGCATTTTATTGTAAACTCTGAAATAAAATGTTGCCATATTATTTAATGATTTTAATTCCTTGTTCTGTTAGAACTGCATATTTCACCAAGCAGTGCAGTCCTGCTCATCACTTTTCTGATCGTGTCCAACTGAAATGTGATGAAGGACATTATCTACAAAGCACAATTCCAGCACTTCACACATTACACTCACCAAGACCAATTTACATCTATGTTGTGCCATGGTGGCTTTAGAACTAATCCTCGGGTTCTGCAGGACTGGTTTTGTCTCTATGACAGAGTATTTTGTCAACCAAATGTACTCAAGTGCTTGTAAACATTTTAGCTAGGAACACCACAGCCACCAAAGCATTGACTTCTACTGCTGCTGCAGCTTGTGTTATCCTGCTCGTTACACCTGACCATCCTCATCAGTTCACATTGTCGTCTTATCTGGAGCTTCATCTAATGAGTCACTCGCTCATTATCATCCATCTTGGCACACCCAGTCTGACCTATGATCTTTGGCCTTTTAGCCAATCAAAAGCTGTTAATTACCCATTTCCACCTTCTTACTCCTCCTTCTGACTTGTCCTGAAATGTTGAACAATTAAGAAAAAGCAGCATAAATATGCATTTTATTAATATTCTTGTTTTTCAAAATTTCAAGCAAAACTAAACTGAATAAATGATAAAGTGAATAAAGTAATTTAACGATTTCACTTGGTAGAAGGAGTGGGCTGATCTTGGGGTAGGGGGTCACAGGAAGGGTGGGGGTGAGGATTAAGGGGCAACAATGAGTTAAATGTTCCCCCTGCAGACCACATGGAGCCCCCCCCCCCAAGTGTTCATAATTTGTCTAGAGTAATTGGGTGTATGTGTTTCTCTGAGCTCAGGCCTTGCTCTCGTGTCCTGTGGAAGTTGGAGATGAAGGAGCTCTCCAGAGAGAGTGGAGGACCCTAGCTGTCAAACAAAAATCTGAAGACCTCCCAGTAGCCATCAGTGGTGAGACCCTGCTGCTCTGCTTATTCACAGCCCTACAGCAAAGGAAGGCAGACGGACCTTGAATGTGTTCGGCTGATTCCACATGGGTTCTGAAATACTTTGGTGGGAAAAAATCCAAGTAGGAACAAAACTAAGCCACTACTGGTGCACATACTGCAGCCATGAAAAGACTTTCAGCCACATCTTTCAAATTTGATGATTAGCCATAGAATAAAATGAACAAAAGGTCATTAAGCTAAACTCAATTTGACAACATGGTTGGGAAAACATTAGAGAAATAAGTGATGCCAGATACTTGGTAACACGTTTCCAAAATGTAGAAGGGTAACCATAAAATATAAAGAGAAAAAGTTCTCATTTTAGTATTAGGCTAGTAAAGCAAGTTTTCAGTTACAGATACGTTTTATTATTAATGAATATTATTATAAAAATAACAGAAGTACTCGTATGTATTTTTATTTATTCCAAAAGTAGTATGTTTCAAACCTTATTCATACTCAGGTGATGTGGAAAAGTACGAGCCCTGAGGGTTACTGTAGGTGATGGGGTAACAAAGTTTGAGGTTGCAGGAAATGTGATAATGATTTGTCTGGTTACCATGAAAACATGATTCTCCTTCACTCTGCAAACAGGCTGTGTTCCACAGCCTCAACTGAAGGTTGAAACTTAGGCCTCACTCATTCGTTCTCACTTTGAAAATATACTAAAAAGTATGCACTGCCACCTAGTGACAGGAGTGATGTATGATGACATGGGAACAATGTTGGTGTGGTTTGTCTGAGAATCTAAGCTGCATGGGCTTTTATGAAGAAATTCAGAAATGCTTCAGTTGAGGAAGAGGGAAATGGACCCTATGTGTGGGTCGGGGGGCTGACCCTATCTATAAACTAATTTGGTTGTTGTATAATATTTTTCTTGGTGTTATGAGCAGTTTTAATCGACATCAAGTATGAAAAGTGCTTTATCAATAAATACTGATGCTTGACTAAAACTGTTCTGGTCCCTAGAAGGTGGAACAGCTGCTTCAAAGAGAAAAAATATAATAAAATGAGAAGCAATCTTTTCCAAAGGCATATAAATGTGACAAAACAGTGTCACAGAGTGAAGGAGAGTACATGAATGTGCTTGCTATGTTTAATTTCCTTCTTTCCAACAGTCACTGCAGCTCTGCATTTCCATCTTTATAAAAGCTGAAGTAAACACGTGTTTCGTCTCTCACTTTCCTTTCTCCCTTTTGGACTGAAGCTCCGCCCACCCTCATGACCACAGACATTCAAATGAGCCCGCCCACAACCACTTGAAAGGTAAAATGATTGTCTAGAATTGTACAGCAAAACTGAAGAGAAAAACAAGGGATTGACACTTGTCGAAACAAAACATTGGTACCGACCTGGCATAGAGTTTCAGCACTCATCCCCATGTGAGGGTGGCTCAGGTTTGGACAATGATCCTGCTTTTAAAACACTGAGATCAGGCCTGTGTGTTTGAGGGACACATTATTTGTTTGATTCAATTATAATAATACAAATTCCTCTAAATCTCCACACTGTCTCCGGACTATCTGAACCTCTGTCCAGTCTCTCACTGACCGTAACTCTCTATCAAACACCCACATTATGAATGGGTTCATGCAGCTGTCAAACCCATAGCACAATCGAAACCCCTCCATGAATCACTCACATGGTACAGCCAGGAAGCAAAGCTTCGGACGTCATCATTTTCTCTGCGCATCACAGTTGCTCCCCCTCCCCTACCAGGACCGGGACACGCGGCGAAGCATCAATACAGAACGTCACATCACTAAACAAACCTTGGGCAATACGGTATCAGGTGCTGTTCATAAAATCTGCGCAGTAAAATTTTAACAGCAATATTTTGGGCTATTTAATCTGCTTTATGAAATGTTTTTCAAATGTGTTCTTCACCTTTTAACTTATGTATTTATGAATGTTACATTAACTAGCTAAATTAGTTAGCAAGCTAAATATGTAATTTTTGGTTAACTATTTTTTTATAATTATAAATGCAACTTACAAACTAAACATATAAGTTTATAAAATTAAACATTTAGTTTGCAAACCAAATATTTAGATCTGACCTAAATATTTAGTTTCCAAAATAATTGTTTCAATTTTGTAACTAAATATTTGTTTGTTAAATAAATGTTAAAGTCTAATTTAAATGTTTAGATTAGAGTTAAATATTTTGATTTTTACCTAAATGTTTAGTTTGGGGATAAATGTTTACTTTATATGCAAATTAACTTGCCAAAAAGCGGAAGTGGATTACCAAAATAAAAGCTGGATTTTTCTCCATCTCTGAACTGATTTCTGCCAGAGTTGTCGCCCTTGCTCTTATACTGATTCAAGACGTGTCCCTCCTTCTGGCCAAAAATACTGCCTGAGCTGTTCTAATGGATATCCAGACATATGAGATTGGATGAACAGCATGAGCCTCCGTTTTTTATTTTTTGTCCATCCATCCATCCATCCATCCATCCATCCATCCATCCATCCATCCATCCATCCATCCATCCATCCATCCATTTTCTTCTGCTTATCCAGGACCGGGTCGCGGGGGTAGAAGTCTGAGCAGAGATGCCCAGACTTCCCTCTCTCCGGCGCTTCCTCCAGCTGGCGTTCCCATGCCAGTCGAGAGACATAGTCTCTTCAGCGTGTCCTGGGTCTTTCCCAGGGCCTCCGCCCAGCGGGACATGCCCAGAACACCTCTCAGGGGAGGCGCCCAGGAGGCATCGGGACCAGATGCCCGAGCCACCTTAACTGGCTCCTCTCAATGTGGAGGAGCAGCGGCTCTACTCCGAGCTCCTCCTGGGTGACTGAGCTTCGCCCCCTAACTTTATGTGAGTGCCCAGCCACCCTACGGAGGAAGCTCATTTCAGCCGCTTGGATCCGGCACCTTGTTCTTCGAGTCATGACCCAGAGCTCATGACCATAGGTGAGTATCCGAGCATAGATCGACCGGTAAATTGAGAGCTTTGCTTTTTGGCTTAGCTCTCTCTTCACCACCACAGATTGGTACAGCGACAGCATAACGGTGGACGCTGCACCAATCCACCTGTCGATTTCACGCGCAGATCTTCCTTCACTCATGAACAAGACCCCAAGATACTTAAACTCCTCCACTTGGAGAAGGAGCACTCCACCCACCCAAAGAGGGCAAACCACCTTTCTCTGGTCGAGAACTTAGCGGTGCTGGCCCTCATCCCAGCGGCTTCACACTTGGCTGCAAACCGTTCCAATGCATGCTGGAGGTCCTGGGTCGATGAAGCCAACAGGACAACATCATCTGCAAAGAGCAGAGAGGAAATCCTGTGGTTCCCAAACCAGACCCCCTCCAGCCCCTGGCTGCACCTAGAAATTCTGTCCATAAAGACTATGAACAGAACCGGTGACAAAGAGCAGCCCTGCTAGAGTCCAACATCCACTGGGAACAGGTCTGATTTACTGCCGGCTACGTAGACCAAGCTCCTGCTCTGGTCATACAGAGACCGGACAGCCCTGAGTAAGGCTCCCTGACGGTAATGTATTATTAGCTGTTATTAACTGTTTTCTCTACAAAATTATTAATAAAATAAATCAACAAATACATAAACAAATATAAAATAATTAAATACATGAGTCATTAATGTCAGTTGTCTGTTTATTCCATTTTCTATATCTGCTGTTTTCAGATTTATACATCCTTAGTAACACTGTTCAATTAACACTGTTGCATTTTAACTGTTAAACACTCAATAAGGCCTGTCATGTCAGCGACAGAATGTGACACCTGCTGGTGACATCCTCCATGACTGGAATTTTACGCCTGAAGTGCAATCACAGGCAAATCACATCATTTAACTTGAATTTATGTCAGCAAATAAAGTATGCGGCGAAAATCTGTCCAGAATATGCCTTTTAAAGGCTGAAAATGATAAAATCTTACTGAAGTAGCTATTACAAACACCAAACCACACGAGAGAGAGAGAGATGGCCTTTGTATTGCTTGCCTGTGTTTAGTGGATGAACACATCTCTTCCTCCTCTGCCTTTCACCTGTGTGTTCTCAGCGAGTGAGTGAGAAGGTTGCTCTTCATGTTAAGAATAAACACTGGAGTTGATCACGTTGCTTGAAAAGTGTAAACACCACTCAGAAGTTCATCAGTTATCTTGGACAGTCCAATCAAAACCAACATGAACTGGACTTCGTGGTTGTGGATACGACTGCTGTGATGACGATCACTTTGAAGCATAATCAGAGCTTAAACTAGCATTTAGTCTCCACAGTTTACCCGTGCGCTGTGGCAGCGCGGTGGGCTGCAGACACAGTTGGGAAGCATTTGATATATTAACTGTAAACATTATCCTATAACCTTTAATCTTTCCTTCAGACCTGTGCAGCCAAGAATAAAAAAGTTCAGCAGGGGCAGCCCGTTTTGATAAAAATGCGTGTGAATATACTCTTTCTAAAAAGAAAAGTAAGGAACTCATTAAAGCGGTTGGGGGGAGGGGGGTGTTACTGTATGATGTCACAAAGACGAGGATTTCAAAGTAAAATGCATGGCGCCTACAGGGAAACATGGTGGTGGCAGTGGCCTAGTGTGGGGCTGCATGAGTGCTGCTGGTGTTGAGGAGCTCAACAATGTACGGCTCTATACTGAAGGAGAAGATGCTGCCATCACTACGTGCACTTGGTTGTCGTGCACGTTTCAAACACGACAATGATCCAAAACACACATGGAAAGTTACTGTGGCATTTGTGAAAAAGAACAGGGTGAAGGGAATTGAATGGCCAAGTCTGTCTCCTGATCTGAATCCAATCCAACACCTGTGGGGAATTCTGAAGCAGCAAGTTGAGCATCACTCATCCAGCATCCAGGCCCTAAAAGAGGTTATTCTAGAAAACTGGAAAAAGGTGGATGTTCCTATATGTCTCCAACTTGTTCATTCCATGCATAGAAGACTTGGTGTTGTCCCTAAGAATTACGGTGCTCACACAAAATACTAGATGTAGTAGCTTTTGATGTAGGGTGTATTCATTTTTGCTTCAATCAATTTGAGTAAAACTGAAGATTTTGTGATTTAAGTTACAGTATTCACATTCATTTCAGGTTTTGGAGTTAAATGAGTGTTCAATAAAATTCATCCTGGTGGAAAGTTTGTAAATTGTTCTTTAGTTCATTGAGCTACTGAGTAAATTAGTACTTTTTAAAGAGGGTGTACTCTTTCATGCTGAGCACTGTATTTTCTCCCGTCAGTCTTTAGACTCTATAATTCCTCATTAACACTGAACAATGTTTACTGCTGTTAAAAAAATTAGAGTAATTTTAGTGCCGTATAGTATACATCTGGGATTACTAAAGTGTATTTTAATCTATTCTATTTTAACTTGCTGGCGTTATACATTTTTACAATGGTCACTTACTGACAAGTGTATAACAAATTGGCCCCAGAGTTCAAGTAGACGAAGGTACTTTAGCGCTGTGTCCGCGCGCTTGCACGCAGAGTCCAGCAGGTGGCAGTGGTGCTCTGTACGTCTACAGTGGACACATTGTGATGACGGAGAAGAAGAGCACCAACCAATCAGCGACAAGGATCTTCTTCTTGCCCACATCTAGAGAATCAACTCTTTAGCTCGCGAAAAAATGGAGATGCCCGGCGTTTACACATCGGATGATCTGTTTGACACCATTCTTTTGGCCGACGAAAAGCAAGTTTTCTTTATGAATGTTGTTTTGTTGGCGAGCCACGCGCTTGACAGTTTAGAAACGTCGTCATTGTAATTGAATCGGTTAGTTACTGTAACACTTTTTGTTCTGTTTTTTTCATGATATGGTTTATTTATGCCATCCATTGGTCTGTGGACTTTTTCCCGTAAGATGTTGAAAGGAAACGAAAGTAATTTAAAAAAGAAATCGGAAGGATGCGTTTGCTTTTTGACCTGTAAAACTTTCACCGTCTGGTGGGCTTTGCGCATGCGCTGTAGATAGCCGTGGGTTTTCTAGGAACACGCCACCTTTTGGTAGAAAATGTTAGGATGCTCTTCATGAGTGGGTTCATGTCGAGCTCTGTAGAACATCTGGTGAACTTCCGGTTTCACACCGGATGTGGGTTCCCCTGCACAGGGATGACCGACTTCGTTAACACAGTTTTCATGTTTGTCTCTTTAAATTTCGGACTAATAGTTTTCTGATCTTTCTTCCTTAAGTTTTATTTTAAACGTCCCGCAAGTCTGAAAAAACTCCAGTCAATTGCCTCGAAACAATGATTGAAATGAAGTTCTGATGAGTCATGTAAGTAATGAAGCGCTTTCTCCTGACTGTTATCCAGGTTTCGAGGTGAAGGTTACCAGGAAGGCTTTGAGAAGGGGACTTCCCGGGGTCTGCAGGACGGCCGCACACATGGAGCCTCTCATGGAGCCAAGCTGTCCTCTGAGGTGAGCTCAGTGTTGGGTCAACTTAAGACTTTCAGTGTCTGTCCAGCTTCAATCAGCTGCATGAGTTCTTAAAGATTGACCGGATGATCTCATGTGACAGATTTCCTTCTACTACGGGTTTGCCATCGCATGGAAGTGTCTCCTCCAGCAAAGCACAGATGACAAATCCAGGTATGCTGTTTGGTGGGTTTCCTGAACGCAAGTTATAAGTATCCACAGACCTTTAGACCATTCATGTAAATTCAGATCAAGCTTTATTTATAAAATAGTACTTTTCATGCTTTGAACAACTCAAAGTGCTTTATAGTTAAATCAAACAGACCAAAAAAACCAACCCCCTCCCTTCCATTGACAGATGCACATTTTGACCCCACACATAACATACCTGTTATAAAGAATACTGATCAATCAATCAAACTTTATTTGCATCGCACTTTTCGTGTGAACCAAAGCACAAAGTGCTTTACACTAAAATAAAACAAATAATAATAAAATAAAACAAATAAAAAACAAGCATGACAAGCACGACAATAAAAATACCCCCCCCCCCCCCCCCCCCCCCCCCCCCCCACACACACACACAAAATCCCCCCACCCCCTTTTCTGATGGAAAACAGGCTCAACACTGAGAAAGTCGGTTGGTGGACATGCTAATAGTTGGGGCCTCGTCCTCCGTGGACGACCACATAGCCAGTCTAATGCAGGTCACAGGCAGAGACCCAGCCCCACCACAGAAGGGTGGAGAGGCAGGTCCCCATCTAGAGCTGCAGCAGCTGAACCGTAACTGGAATTAAAAATAACATATAAATGTAAATCAACCATTTGATAAAAGCAACAAACAATTAAAAAATAAAACATGAACATAAAAAATATTGAAATGAGCTATAAATAATCCAGTGCAAAATCATGATAAAAAGAATAGAACAAAATAAATGAACATAATAAGAACTAACAAAAAGCTCGTTTAAATAGACAGGTTTTTTGGAAGACCTGCTAGAAGGGCGTTACAATAATCAACTCTAATGATTATAAAAGCAGACATCAGCGTCTCCATATTAACAAGAGAGAGAATTGGGCGGACCCTAGCCAAATTTCTATTCAGCCATCCATTTTCTTCCGCTCATCCGTGACCGGGTCGCGGGGACTGCAGTCTAAGTAAAGATGCCCAGACTTCCCACTCCCCAGCCACTTCCTCCAGCTCCTCAGGGGGGACCCCAAGACGTTCCCGGGCCAGTCTAGAGACCAGCCGAGAGACATAGTCTCTCCAGCGTGTTCTGGGTCTTCCCCGAGGCCTCTTCCCACTGGGACATGCCCACAACACACACCTCTCCGGGGAGGCGTCCAGGGGGCATCCGAACCAAATGCCCGAGCCACCTCAACTGGCTCCTCTGGATGTGGAGGAGCAGCGGCTCTACTCCAAGCTCCCCCTGGGTGACTGAGCTTCTCACCCTATTTTTAAGTGAGCCCCCAGCCACCCTACGGAGGAAGCTCATTTCAGCCGCTTGTATCCGGCACCTCGTTCTTCGAGTCATGACCCAGAGCTCATGACCATAGATGAGTATTGGAATGAAGATCGACTGGTAAATTGAGAGCCTGCTTTCTGGCTCAGCTCTCTCTTTACCACAACAGACCGGTACAGCGACCGCATGACGGTGGATGCTGCATCCATCCACCTGTCGATCTCACGCTCCGATCTTCCCTCACTTGTGAACAAGACCCCAAGGAGAAACTCCGGCCACCAGGCGCTCGCCTGCGAGCCCCTACCCCAGGCCTGGCTCCAGGGTCAGGCCCCAGTAATGCCAATCCGGGCGACGTATCTGGATCTATGTTTGTTACTCTCATAAAGGGTGTTCTGAACTGCTCTTTGTCTGGCTCGTCACTCAGAACCTGTCTGATATGGGAGACCCTACCAGGGGCTGAAGCCCCAGACAGTATAGCTCCTGAGATCACCAAAGCACTCAAACCCCTCCACCACGTTAAGATGGCGGTTTATGGAGGGGAGCCAAATTTCTAAGACAATAAAAACCAGTTTTAATCACCTTGCTTGATATGAGGGACAAAAATTAGCTTGGAGTAAAAAAATAACGCCCAGGTTTCTGACTGTTTCAGAAAAATTTAATGAAAGTTCTTTAAACTTCAGAAACTGTTTCTCTTTCTTGGCTTCAGGACCAATAACCAAGATTTCAGTTTTCTCCTGATTGAGCTGCAGAAAATTATTTACCGTCAAAGATTTTACATCTAAAATACAGTTAAAAAGTGCTTCTATTGGTGTCATCAGGAGACATAGCTATGTAGAGCTGGGTATCATCAGCATAGCTACACACGTGGACAAAATTGTTGGTACCCCTCAGTTAAAGAAGGAAAAACCCATTATTCTTACTGAAATCACTTGAAACTTACAAAAGTAACAATAAATAAAAATGTATTGAAAATTAAATCATCATAATCAGCCATCACTTTTGAATTGCTGATTAACATAATTATTTAAAAAAACAAACTAATGAAACAGGCCTGGACAAAAATGATGGTACCCATAACTTAATATTTTGTTGCACAACCTTTTGAGGCAATCACTGCAATGAAGCGATTTCTGTATTTGTCAATGAGCGTTCTGCAGCTGTCAACAGGTATTTTGGCCCACTCCTCATGAGCAAACTGCTCCAGTTGTCTCAGGTTTGATGGGTGTCTTCTCCAAATGACATGTTTCAGCTCCTTCCACAGATGTTCAATGGGATTCAGATCTGGGCTCATGGAAGGCCACTTTAGAATAGTCCAACGCTTTTCTCTCAGCCATTCTTGGGGGTTTTTGGCTGTGTGTTTTGGATCGTTGTCCTGTTGGAAGACCCATGACCTGCGACTGAGACCAAGCTTTCGGACACAAGGCAGCACATTTCTCTCCAGAATGCCTTGATAGTCTACAGATTTCATTGTACCTTGCACACATTCAAGACACCCTGTGCCAGATGCAGCAAAGCAGCCCCAAAACATGACTGAGCCTCCTCCATGTTTCACCGTAGGGACAGTGTTCTTTTCTTCGTATGCTTGGTTTTTGAGTCTATGAACATAGAGTTGATGTGCCTTACCAAAAAGCTCCAGTTTGGTCTCATCTGTCCAAAGGACATTCTCCCAGAAGCTTTGGGGCTTGTCAACATGCATTTTTGCAAATTCCAGTCTGGCTTTTTTAGGATTGTTTTTCAGCAGTGGTGTCCTCCTTGGTCGTCTCCCATGAAGTCCACTTTGGCTCAAACAACGACGAATGGTGCGATCTGACACTGATGTACCTTGGCCTTGGAGTTCACCTTTAATTTCTTTGGAGGTTGTTCTGGGCTCTTTGGATACAATTCCAACGATCCGTCTCTTCAATTTGTCATCAATTTTCCTCTTGCAGCGACGTCCAGAGAGGTTGGCTACTGTCCCGTGGGTCTTGAACTTCTGAATAATATGAGCCACTGTTGTCACAGGAAGTTCAAGCTGTTTAGAGATGGTCTTATAGCCTTTACCTTTAAGATGTTTATCTATCATTTGTTTCCGGATGTCCTGGGACAATTCTCTCCTTGGCTTTCTGTTGTCCATGTTCAGTGTGGTACACACCTTTTCACCAAACAGCAGAGTGACTACTTGTCTCCCTTTAAATAGGCAGACTGACTGATTATGAGTTTGGTAACACCTGTGATGTCAATTAAAGGACACACCTGAGTTAATTATGTCAGTCTGGTCAAATAGTTTTCAATCTTTTATAGAGGTACCATCATTTTTGTCCAGGCCTGTTTCATTAGTTTGTTTTTTTAAAATAATTATGTTAATCAGCAATTCAAAAGTGATGGCTGATTTTGATGATTTAATTTTCAATACATTTTTATTTATTGTTACTTTTGTAAGTTTCAAGTGATTTCAGAGAGAATTGTGGGTTTTTCCTTCTTTAACTGAGGGGTACCAACAATTTTGTCCACGTGTGTATGAAAGCTGATGTTGTGCTTCCTAATGACATTCCCCAGAGGAAGCATGTAGATGTTAAAAAGCTAGGGGCCAAGGATGGAACCTTGAGGCACAACAACATTCAATTTTGTGGACCCCAGAAAAGTAAGTGTCCATGCTTATCATAAAGTTTCTCTCCGTGAGATAGGAAGTGAACCACTGGATAACAGTCCCTGAAAGGCCAAGACTTCTAAGTCTGTTTAACAGGATCAGGTGATCAACAATGTCAAAAGCAGCACTTGGAACCAGTAGTACATCTAACATCATTAACGATCTTTAACAGGGCTGTCTCAGTGCTGTGGTTCGTTCTAAAACCAGACTGGTTCACCTCAAATATGCTTTTTTTTTTTTTTTTTTTAGAGAAACTCATTCAGCACAAAAAAAATCATTTTTTTTTTTAAATAAAATCTTGCTTAAAATGGGAAGTTGGACACTGGCCTGTAGTTATTAAAAACCGTAGGATCTACATTGCTTTTCTTTAGTAACGGTTTCACCACTGTAGTTTTAAACGCAGTGGAAAAAATACCCATTTGAGAGGAGTTCAAGATGTGTTTAAAATCTCGCTCTCAAAAGATCCATAAAATGATTTAAAAGTGATGTGGGGATTGGATCTAAAAAACAGGTTGTTGGTTTAACCAGTGTTGCAGCTTCAACCAGGTTAGAACTGTCCGATGCTTCCTCGGGTAAGATCAAGTCATCATTTTCGTTACAATTGCTTCTTTGTTCCTTCAAGATACTAGATCGTACAGAAGCAGTTTTGTTCCTGAAGTGGTCAGCAAAGTCCTCACACAATGCAGCAGAATCTGGCATTGTGGTCTTTGAGGACTCTGGGATTATTTTTATTTTCAGAGATTATGTTCGCAAAGTATGAGTTCCTGCTCTTTTCTACAGTCTGGTTGTATATTTTTAGTTGCTTTTAGTATAGTTGATCGTTTATTTCAAGATAATGTTTTCTCCAACGTCTTTCCACGACCCTAGATGTCTGGTTCTGCTGTGAGGAAACTGTAAATTGGGAATATATTTACACCTGGAGCCAGCTCATCCACAGGCGCATCGCCACAGCGCCCACTCACACTGTGACAGCAACATTGTCCACTCCACAGCCGTGAGGCTGCAATGCTGGACCCCAGCGAGGGCAAACACCGTGGCAACAACCCCAGACAGACATGCATACATATTTGTATTATTATAAATATGATATTATTATATTTATAAAATACCATTTGCTATGAATGTCAAGAATATTCTGCCCTGATCAGACTCATTCGGATCCAATATTCCTTCCGATTTATACACGTGAGGTCTTGCCGGTTGTTGATTCGATTGTGGTGCATGTAAACAATTTACTCCGGTCGGCTGCTTTGCAAGAGCAAACCGTGTCTAGCAGATCATCCGTGCTTTGTAGCTTCATGTTTGCGAGCAGTGGAGGGTTCTTTGTTACAGTGTGCTCTGGAGGAGACTTTGGAGCGCAGTCCATCCAGCTGCTTTGCATGAGACAGCTGTGGGACCCGAACCGAACAGTTTCTCTGAGCAGCTTTGGGACGTGTGTGAGCTGGCAGAGGCGGCTTTTGAATGTGGAAATAGTGCTTCTACTGAGAAACCCTGCAAATAATCATATAAATCACAAAGTCACTAAGACAAAAGGCTGATGTTATTCCCATGTATTGACGTGTTGCTAAGATGCTGCATTGTCTGTACAGATTTTAAGTGCGTCCTGGACTCTAAATGTTGTTGAGAGATATTACCCCTAACCCTTCCTCCAGGTCCATGCAGTCAAGAATAAAGCCCTGTCCGCACAGATCTGGAAAATCATGTGCAGTCACTTAAATAACAAGAATAATAATGATAAAAGCAGGCTTAGAAGATCGTCTCGCTCTATGTCACAGCTTTGTTTGTTTAGAATAGAAGTCACTACTTCTCATACGGCCGTTTCCGGAATTTTAGTTAATAATAATAATTAATTAATTAATAATCATTTATTCTGATCGAGCATGTGACGGATGTAAACGATTGTTATATTCCGATAAAATTTTTCAGAATCATGTACACTGTTCATTTCTAATCTGATCTTTTATCATATTAAAAACACTTATTACTTGTACATGTCAGTGCTGTGGTCGTTGCGGACAGCATCCCTAACAGCTCAGGTTTTACAGCGTTGAAGAGTTGTGTGGAGTCTTGAGTTGAAGCATGTCCCAACTAAATCTGTTGTGTTCGCAGAAAACGAGTGAAGGCCTTGGACACTGTGCTGGCTTTGACCCAGAACTCTAACCTGGATGATCCACAGTCTGTAAAACTGCAAGATGAAATGGAGAAACTTCGAGCAAAGTTCAGACAGGTATCCAATTTCTTCCAGAGTCTCTAATCCTTGCCTTGAAAAATAATTCTGTCTAAGATTACAGTCCTCTTGTATGGAATGTATTTGTTAAGTATGGACTGTTCCAACATAAAATTAATGATTAAATAAAATTTAGCTTTAGACACAACAGCACAATGCTTGTACTCGGAAGAAGTTGAATTCCGAAAGATACTTAATAGATTTTAAATATTTAAAAAGCATCAAGTGAAGATGAATTTCATTATTCAGAAAACCCCTAGAGAATCCAGAGTTTTAGTTTCCTTTTCCTGTACGCTGCATTTGCATTCAGGTAAAACATTTGAAATGATCTCGACATATGAAAATACAAGTTATTGATCGTGACTTATGTTTATTCACCTTAGAGTTGTCTTCATGTTGGTCAGTCACAGCTGTTAAAGGCTCAGAGATGGAGAAGCTTTATGGATGATGTGTACAAAAGTGAAACATGGCTTTGTTCTTATTCTTTACCAGCTTTAGTGGGACAACTTCACTTTTACCCAGTTTTTCCAAAATGTTGAACACTTTATTGGTCTGACTTTGCAGATGAGGCTGACTAGCGTGTGTATGTTGCTGTGCAGGTCTGCTCCATGTTGAACATTCCCACAGACTTCAGGGACTACATCAAGGTGGCTGAAGGGACTTCATTCTGAGGCCTTGAGCTAACTGGGCTTAAATCAGAGGCTGAAGGAGAGAAGAAATCTCATGGTTGGCCTGCAGCGGTTTGAACGCCATGCCAGGAGAGTTTGCCTTTACATTTGTGCAGCGTGCTAACCTTAAAAGAACACTATTCTGCTCATCACAGACTGGGAAATGTTGTGTTTTCTACTGAGTGTAGTTGATTTCATCAGGTTTGCTGTTATATGATGCAGTGTTGACAGTCTTTAAATGGCATCCTACTAAATAAAAAGGATTCCAGGTTTCCAAAAAAACCACAGTTGGAAACTTCAGCAGGAGGAGTTATAAAATGGAGAAGAATCTCCTGACGTGAACATTACTCCTGCTGTCTGAAGAGTGAACTCATAGTAATGACTTTTACTTTAGTTATTGACGATTCATTGATGATGGTTCTTGCTTTTTGCAAGGACATAGTTTCTGCAGAGCAGCAGCAGTTCAATAGAAATTCACCTCTGAGTTGTAGCAGGACTGTTGGTCTGAAGTAACTCCACACTGATATTTCATGAAATCTTTTACACACTCTCCCACTAGCTTGCAGCCCCTCACACCCCCAAGCTAATGTTGCAGTGCAACAGTGCATAAAGCTGCTTTTCTCTGCGGCAGTATCTGCTTATAAACGTGGATTACGCAAACACTTCACAACTGCTCCACTTCAGAATCTGCTGGAATTACGTTAATTGTGTTAACGGTTGGAAAGTTGCGGTTGACAAAAGAATTTAAACACTGGAGCTAAAGCTCCGGTGTTAAAGGATTTTAACAGATTTTCTTTCATTCATTCAAACTGTCGCCAGCATTGGGCATAGAGTGCGTGGACATGGACCCAAACAGAACGACTCACAAATGCACGCTAATTAAAAAAAAAAAAAAATTCTTGAGGTGTTCTACATCGTCACACACACACAGGAATGATTCAGGGTTGCAGAGATTAAGCATTTTCACCACAGAAAGACTGGGCTATTTTTTTTTTTTGGCGCACCATTGGAAAATCCAGTCGCACGTGCTGCCAAATTGGTCTCACTCTAGATCCCTGCAAGAGAATCCAGATTGTTTACCTACCTCTACAGCTTTTCCCTATGCCTGCATTTAGCCCTCCAAGCGGAAAGATGTTGAAAATTAGTGTCATCAAGTTCAGAAGTTACTATCACATGATGACGTCATCATGTGATGATGATCAACTATTTCTCTATACAGTCAGCTACGTAAGCGCGTTGTTGCCAGCACTCAGAAAATACATAACATCGGTTTTATAACTTTAAACAGTCATGCAAAAACAAAAACGAATTTAAGTGTCACATTGGTTGATAAAATATTTGCATTCAAATGTAAACGTCTGTGCTTCAGAGCACACTCACATAAAGAAATGCATTTCGCCTACATCCACAAGGGCGTAGGACAAGTCCCTACCATTCCTCCTTAAAAAACAAAAACTTTAAGACAGTGGTCCCCAACTGCTGGGCTGCGGACTGGTAGCGGTCTGTGGACCAATTGGTAACGGGCTGTAGAGGAAATAATTAATTATAGCCTTTTTTTTTGTTTTTCTTTTGAGTCTCGACAGTCTTTTATTTTGAAAAATAACCGTATTCTCTCAGCTATACCTTCTGTCACTTAAGCTGTAAAGCTTGATCAGGGGAGCAAAATGACTATGTTTGAATGATCTTTTATTCAGAAAAATCTTTTGGTTTTGAAGATGAAAGGATTCTCTTTGTTACAGTTCAGTCAATCTTGACCACCAAAAGTAGTCTGGTGGTGTGCAACAGGAGATTGTATGTGGAATGTTTCTTTGAATAAAGGATTAATGCAAGGACAGAAGAACAGACTGAAGAAAAAGGATACAACATCAAGACAAAAAAAAAAAAAGTAGACTAGGAGTCCGACTTAAAATATGGATTTATTGCAACAGGTGATTCCTACTCACTGAGCTTGTTTGCATAATATTCAGAACAAAATTGAACAATATTCAACATTAATAGGCAGAGGATGTTACCAGAGTTTGATGTTCCACTGGTGTAATTTTATTTATTAATATTAATAAATCTACTCTGCATTCAAGTATACTGTTTTTTTGTGTGTGTGTCATTGCA
Source organism: Oryzias celebensis (assembly GCA_014656515.1). NCBI lineage: Eukaryota > Metazoa > Chordata > Actinopteri > Beloniformes > Adrianichthyidae > Oryzias > Oryzias celebensis. The sequence goes on along the minus strand of BNCR01000003.1, from coordinate 27,080,526 downwards.
CACACACGCACACCCAGCCGCGGTGAAATCCTCATGGGGTTGACTGGTCTGCAACCACAAAAAAGTTGGGGAATACAGCTTTAAGACACCACTACAGCTTCCAGTGCCCTTACCGTTGGAGCATTAGAGAAAATCCAGAAGGGTACGGAAGCAATTACGTTTCGGCTGTAGTCCCTCCAGCGTGTCCTGGTTTCTTCAGGCCTCTTAAGGGAGGTGTCCAGGAGGCTTCTGGACCAGATGCCCAAGCCACCTCAACTGGCTCCTCTCAACGTGGAGGAGCAGCGGCTGCGATGGAATGGCTTCAAATGAAACATATTCATGTGTTGGAATGGTCCAGTCAAAGTCAAGACCTAAATCGAATCCAGAATCTGTGGCAAGATCTGAAAACTGCTGTTCAAAAGCTCTCCATGTAATCTGACTCACCTTGAATTGTTTTGTAAGGAAGAACGGACAAAGATTTCCATCTCTAGATGTGGAAAGCTGACAGAGACAAACCCCAAAAGACTTGCAGCTGGAATTACAGCTAAAGGGGGTTCCACAAAGTAATGACTCAGGGGGGCTGAATACTTTTGCACACTGCACTTTTCAGTTTTTGATTTGTGAAAAAAACGGAACTCCTGGATAATTTTCTTTTCACTTCACAGGTGTGTGCCACTTTGTGTTTGTCACATAAAATTCCAATAAAATATATTTATGTTTGTGTTCAAATTATGAGAAAATGTGGAGAAGTTGAAGGGTTATAAATACTTTTGCAAGCCACTGTAAGTACTGGAATGATGGTCAACCAGTAAATTGAGAGGTCCATTTTCCCACTCAGCTCTCTCAAACTACTCCACCTGGGGAAGGAGCACTCCACCCACCCAGAGAGGGCAAACTACCTTTCTCTGGTCAAGAGCCATGGCCTCAGACGCAGTGGTGCTGACCCTCATCCCAGCCGCTTCACACTGGACTGAGATTCACTTCAATGCATGCTGAAAGTCCTGGCTTGATTTAGCTAACATGACATTATCTACATAGCGCACAGAGAAAATCCTTTGGATGTGTCAACCCCCGGCACATTCAAAGAGTGGTTTGAGGTAATGAACAGGGGTAGCGTTTTGTTGCAGTTGCTAACACTTTCGCCTCATAGCTTGGTAGGCCTGGTTCAAATTCCAGCCTGGACCCATTCTGTGAGGGGTTGCATGTTCTGTTTTTTGTCCAGGCACAAAACAGGCTGTGTAGTTTAATTGATGATTCCAATTGATGATTCTGCCATCTTGGCGCCATGTTGTTGTTTGCAGTCAGATCTTCTTGCTCCATTTTTCTCTTTAGTTGAAGAAAAATAAATATGTATATATTTTCTTTATTTAATCGTTATTTAACCAGGAAAAAATCCCATTGAGATCCACTGATCTCTTTTTCAAGGAAGTCCAAGTCAAGAGGGAAAAAGTTACACACACCCATGACATTTCATAGAATTAAAATACAAATAAATAAACATGATAGAATAAAACAGAATAATTAAACTGGTTAAAAACAGCTACAAGTTAGTGATTTCATTTCCAGGTCCTTCATAATAATGTCAAACTGTGGAACTTAGAAACTTAGAACTTCAATAACTGAGCTATCTGGAGCAAGTATTGGAGGGGTGTATTTCTGTTTATCTTTTTGTTGAAAAATAACATTACTTTAGTTTTATTTGTGTTTAAAGAAAGACTCAATTCAGAAAAGCTGTGACAAACAGCTGTAAATGCTAGTTGTAATTTGTTAATGACTGAAAATGAGTGAAGATGCGAAACAATATACAATCACATCATCGGCATAAAAATAACTTGCATCAGTTGAATTTTGTTCTATGTTATTTATATGTATTGTAAAAGGGAGAGGACTCAAAACAAACCCTTGTAGAAGACCAGGAGTAAGTGACAGAACATAACTGTCTGGGTTCTTTCAGAGAGATAATAGATCCAGCCAATCCCTTGCTTTAATAGTCCAACACTTTTCTAACCTTTTCTTTAAAATCAGATGGTCCTTGAAATTCTGTATTTGCAGCTCTCAAGTTTTATATTGTGCAACATAAAAAGTTTGACTTTGCAAATAGGAAATCTGTATGACAGAAAAAGCACATGTTGATTTGGGACAGTGAGTCAGAATCAAAAGCCTTGGTAAGGTCTATAAAAAAGGCACATTTCTGTTTTCCATCAGAGGCAGAACAAACATCGTTCACAACTTTTAATGCTGCTGTTACGGTGCCATGTTTCTTTCTAAATTTAAATTGGTACTGGACATGTCCAGAGCCCAATGAAATTACCTGCTGCCCCTGAGTCTCTCATAGCAATGGTAGAGACCACGTTACCGGCTAGATAAATAGAAACAGGAACATCAAACGTAAGTGAACGTTCACTCCCGGCCTGCCCAAACGCCTTGTCCGGCGATCAGGGCAGGAAGCTCGCAGGTGGCTGGCTTTTTCCCAGTAGAGGCACAGTTGTTCCCGCATGCGTCTACTCCTCTCCTCTGGCGTGAGGCGTGTAGAGCCCAGCTGCATGAGCTCCCCAATGTCGACTCGCTCGGGACGAGCATGGAGGAAGGCAGACACCATAGGGTCGGCTTTAATGTTCTCGAGTTTCCTGGTCACTGATGGCTTCTGGGTAGTGTAGTTATTTTCAACAGGTCAGTTGCTGGTTCATTCACCATAACGGTGGTTATTGGGGCAAGTTCTAGTTGGGAGTGTGGTACAGCCTCCTCTCTGACCTGATGCTGTGGTTCTCCCGTGGTGTTACAATTGTCTTGTACTCATCAATCTCAAGTTGTGATAGCAGTTGCCGTTTGGGAATGTTAGAATATTGAACCACTAGTTTTTTGACAGTTTGCCTTGAAGCATCCATTCACTCCAGTGATTTTGAATAGGTAGTAACTATTTGTGAGGAATTCAGGAGGACAACCCAAGCAGAGCAATGCAAAGGCAGAATTACAGTATTGATGAAAGAGGTGGAGGAAGTCAGTTTGCCACCAGATGCTCTGGTGAGCCTGAAAGTCAGATAAGCAAAGTTTATTTGTAATTCTGGCTCCGAACTTGGGGTGATGATTGCTTTCTTAGGAGAACTCCAGAAGCAGAAGTGAAAGCGAAATCCCCAGAGTGTAGCTCCAGAGTGGATGACGTCATCAGATCGGCAGGAGATTCCCCAATGCTGAAGTGTGGGAGCTGACAATCCACTGGTGATGACCGATGTAGAGTTGCCAAACTCAGCACTTCAAGGAAAAAAGAGAGGAGAAGAAAAACTCCAAAAAGGGACATGCTGAACTCGTAATCAAGGCCAGAAAAAGATCAAAAACATGAAAAGACTAAAGATGGAGCCCTATGCGTTGCTGGAATGCGAAGTGACTCAACGAACTGGCAGTGTGCAAGTAAAACTGAGCAGCTTAAATAGTGTGACCGCAGCTGGAGCACACTGAGGAATTACCCAGCACTGGTGAATGAAATCAGAGTGGAGGAAAAGGAGGGGGGAGAAAGCAGGACTGAATCATGACACTATGATGGACAAATACCACAAACAGTAGGATGAATGTTGTGGATTTAAAGTCAAGATGAGGCTGCACTTTGCTGGTTACAATTTATCACTTCTTTTTAACTTGCATTGTTGCCAGAACAAAAAGTATCTCAATTGTAAACTTCTCAAATACAGAGGAGTTTTTCAATTCATTTAATCCATTAGTTAATTAATCCATTAGTTATTCAAATACATTTTGGTAACAAGTTTTAGTTCTTTTCGTTGGGTTAATGAAGCATCCGTTTAAATAAAGTTGTCTAAAATAGTGAAACAAAAAGCAAAAAACATCAACATGGTGTTTAAATAACTACAATTGTTATAATATATCTAAGTACAAACAATTTCAAAAACACCAATGAATAATTTTAAATTAGCCTTAAAGAGTGATCAGCAGCATTAAAGGGTTTAATCCCTGGTACAAACAAGCACAAGGGATCCGATTCAAGAAGAAGGTTTTGTTGACCCCGAGTTAAGGAAAAATCTGAGTTACCAGTTTTAGAAACAGAGCTACCTTAAACCAGTGAAAGTGGGTTACACCAAACCCGTTTCACGAAGCGGGGTAAGCTGAACTCACAGTTAATCACTATGGCAACTGACTCTGTGAACCCAACCTGGTCTGGAGCAGGTTTCTTTCAGGAAACTCAGAGTTTCCTGCAGTCTCCGCTCTTTTTTAAAGTGAAAGATGTTCAAACAGGACTTCCTCATCTAAGTTTTGAAAACATTCACATTAGAGACTGCTGGTTTCCACCACGCTGAAACCACAATGGCATGTCCATTTATAGAGGATCCCGTAGACGAGCAGTCTGGATTCATCTTTTATGTCAGGAGACGATTTTGAGGCCACGAGTCTATTGCCTGGCGTTTCCCAATTCATTTTTATTTCAACCATACTGGTTTTCCAGGGACTCTCATCGGCCCATACCATCAGCTACTGTTTGTAGAATTGTCAGGAAAGTCTGCCTCGTGCTTGAGTGTTTTTTATCCATTTTCGTTGTTTTTCTTGGGTACAAAACCCTCAGTGATTAAAGAGGAGTTTCACAGGATTGCAGGTCAGTGGTATTGAGTTTGTTCCAGTAAAGCCATCTTGAAGAATGATCACTTCATTAAATCTTACTGTGACTTTTGTAAATTAACCAATATTACGAATACCCGCTCAGGATTCCCAAATGTGGTTGATGCATTGATGGCTCACACATCCCCTTCACTGCATCTTCAAAAATGAGGGGGACTATGTGAACAGGAGGTCCGTCTACAGCATTAATGTGCAGGCACACCAACTACTCTAATGGTTAAAAACCACATCACAATACTGGGACTGAAATGGATTTTTTTGCACCACCAAGATCACATGTGATCCTGCACATGCCACCACGATCATGGAGGCCAAGTGGCCTGGCTCTGAGTCAACCCTCGGTAACAGGCTGGAATGTGGGAAGTATATCTGTGCCCTACACACTTACAGGAGCACTTCTATGAAGCCCTAAATTGATGTAAACTTTCTTACAGGCGAAGTTGAGGGCTTTCTGCTACGAGTTACCCGTACCAGCCCACACTGATGACCCCACACCCAGAACCTGAAGCCGGCCCCCATCAGCACTTTAATCAGGCTCACCACAGGACAAGAGCCCGGGTGGAAATGACGATAGGCCTGTTGATAGGCCTGTTGAAAGGCAGTTTCCAGTGCCTACGTCACCTCAGGGTAACATCTGAGAGGGACAGTGACATTATTGTGGCCTGTGTTGTTCTCCACATTATTGCCATTATTAGAGGAGAGCAACATCCTGCCATACCAACTGAAGAGCTGGAGGAAAACCCCATCCAACCAGCAGACCGCCAGGATGGAAGGACTGTCAGAGACAGGACATGTTGCTGTGCATTCGGCCAATAGACTACGAACACAACCACCAACACCACCAATAAAAGAAAGAACCAGACTGAATACAAATGAAAATCTATTGGTTTCTTCATTTCCTACAAATAGAAAAGCAACAGTTCGATTTTAGGATTCATTCAAGCCACCTGTGACTCTACACTCACCTCTAAATTGGGTTTGAGAATCAAAATCTCAAGATTTGTTTTTCTTTGTGGCGGCCCGGTCATAGGGACTCCTTGGTGCTCTTCTCAATTTTTTTTATGAGACTTGTTTTATACAACTCCCTCACTGGCGACTGTGAATACAAAAGATTTATGATTTTAAGACATAGAGCCTCATTGATGTCACAGATTTGAACTCCTCTGAACATCTCTGAACTGAGTCCATCTGTGCAACAGAAGTTGTAGGACCCTGGAACAAAGGGGGCATGGTACTGTCAGTATACTTGGAGATGAATGTGCATCCTTTAGCAACTCCACACAGAAAATTAGATATCTGAGAGTGTAGATCATTTGCTCATAGAAATGCTCACAGTCCTATGAAGACCAGCATTTAGTTAGAGTTCACTTTAAAGTACTACCTGTCATAATGTTCTGTAGTGGGATACTTACTGAGGTTCTACTGTGACAGGAGGCTCCAAAAGGTAGATTTTATCATCAGAATCTGCTAAAAACAAAAAACCCAACAAAGAGTGTAATATATGGATATATCATAAGTAATCCATTTTAAAAAGAACAATATGTAGGTAGGTCTCTAACATGAGCCATATGCCTTCATTTCCAGGGGAGTGACTTGTTCAAAAGAACTCCTCCCAGGAATCCCATCAGCCACTGGTCTTCCTGTGGTCAGGATGAGGGCCATCTCCTCTGCATCCATCAATGGTGGGGCTGCAGGTCCTCCAGTTTTTCTGGCTTCTTCCCTCTTTCTGATGGCTGAGTGGAAGTCAAATGATTTCATTGTGTGAAAACACCCATGCTAAAATGCTGCTGCAGTGCTATTCTGTTTGCCATTTAGTAATTCAAATCTCTGATGTTTGTAAAGTCAAGTATCCAGGACATGATTAGCCTCACCTTCTTAAATGATGTTGTTCGATTTCATTTTTAGCCTTTTCATTTTTTATGCCTGCTGGATTGCATCCATATGAAAATTACCATTCAATGTTTATAGTAACCCAGCACACAGACTCTTTACCCTCCTGCCTTCTGGGAAGCGATACAGGAGTGCACGGACTAAAACCACCAGGTTCCTGAACAGCTTCTTCCCAACATCTGTCAGACTCCTGAACTCAGTCTCCTGATCTGTCTCTTGAATCCAAACTATCAGATACACTTCATACCTGTAACTAATTTAATACCTGTCAATCCTCATTGCACTACTATGAGGATAATGCACCTCTGTATATATTTTGATTACAACTGCACTACTGTAAATATTGTGTAGATAACCATTTCACATACAACTATTATAATTCTAATACAAATATCTGACCATATAATTTATACTGTACTGTTAAGAAAGCACTTTTGGATGGATGCAAACTGCATTTCGTTGTCCTGTACTGCAGGTGCAATGACAATAAAGTTTGCATTTGCATAATGCATAAGCATTTTGAATAATGAAACTGTTCTTCTGGAACAACATATTGGATTACTTACTGATCATGACTTTATGTGACATATATCAACCACTGAAATTTGGAGAAAATGTAAGCATTAAAATGGTTTTCTAATATGTACAAAAACCGGTAATTCATGCAATTATTGAGATGACTCATTAAATTATTGACAGATCAAAAACCATTCCTTAACAAGTGACAAACTGACAACATTACTGACATTATTTAGTACTGAATTGAAATGATGAACATGTAAATGTAGCATTAACTCTCTCTCTTTAGCAGCTGCAGCTCTGTTGCTCTTTGTTGGAAATGTGCTCGTAGTCGGCATATGCTTGCAGGAGCACGTCAATTTCTGTCAGGGTGAAGTATGAAGCCCCATTGGTGTTTGGTCCCGTTGCCATGAAGAATCGTGATGTCTTTGCGTCATTGTTCAGGGCTTTTTATGGTCGCGACGCTTGTACCTGACTGAGTCCAACTACTACCAACTCTTTTTAGCTGTTCTGAAACTGAAAACTCTGAGTTTGCAAACTCTGAGTCAGTCAACTCTGAGTTTGGATTTGAACTCTGAGTTTGTTAAAATTGTTTCTTAAAACGGGCCCCAGGAGTTCATTAGAGTTTACCTTAGAGTTGTGTTGGCGCAAAGCTTTTTTTATCGGCTGCTGATTGACAATGATTTGTCTTGGGGAGGCTAAGCACGAGGCAGGTAGAGGAGGTGGGCATACAGCTTCAACCCAACTTTACCAGAGTGCTTTAAAATGTTTTCATGTATCCTGAAATCCTCACATTTACATCACGCCAGTTCCCACTGCAGTTTCTATTTCCATTTAGAGCTTTATTCATGTCATTTTATGTTTCATTATGTTGGGTGTGTGTGTGTGGTGGTGGTGGGGGGGGGGGGGGGGTCCGGGAGGGTTGAAGGGATTCTGTGTATTTTATCATTTCTTTTTTGTTTTGTTTTAACCCTGTAAAGCACTTTGTCTTCCTGTCGTATGAAAAAAATGCTTTGTAAATAAAATGTGTTCAGATTTAAGGTTTTAGGAGCAAAAGTGAAGGCATGCCTAAAAGCCACCCATGTAAAGGAAGGCTTTAAGTTTCTGAAGAAGACGAAAAAAAATTATTCTGCAAATATTCTGAATAATCTAAATAACTATACTGTTTGGAAAAATCGGTTTTAACTGTGGTGCTACAATACTTTTTTTCTTTGAACCATCTTATTCGTTTTAATATTCTTGGTCAAAGCTTAGCTTTTTTAAAGAAGCGAATAAAAGCATTAAAGTTCAGTGTCAGTAAAAAAGGGCACCATACATCTGTGTATGCTGGTAGCCGTCGAGGCTCTTTGTCTGCCACTGGTTCACCAGGCACTGGCAGGCCTGTGGGAAAGGATTAGACTTTCACGGTTTTTTCGCCACACTGAAGCCCCATCAAAGACATTCCTTGCATAACAAATCAAGAGTACTGTCACACAGACACACACACACACACACAAACGCACACCCCTGCTAATCATTTACCAAACATTGGGCTGTACCATTCAGAAAAAAGCATTCTTGTTCTGTCTTTAAAATTTGAATTTGAAGTAAACTTTGATAGTAATATTTTCAGAAGGACATAAACATGTCTCCAACTATACTATGTTTCTGCTGTTAGTTGTGGGAGTTCCAGTCTGGTCTAATGGCATTGACAAAAAAAGGAAATGAGATGATAATAGAGAGCACAAGGAAGAAGCTGAAGAAAGGTTTGGATGAACAGAGGAAGAGATGGGACAAGCTTGAAAAAAGAAAGCTAGCAGTGAATGGGTAAAGGGTAAGGAATGAATGAATGAATGAGAAGAGTGTGCGTGGTTAGAGGAATACATGAATGGGAGGAAGGTCTATCTGGGGAGGGACTGAAGGAATGATAAGAGTGGAGTGGGGTTGTGAGATTTAAAGCAAACAAACCTGTCAGCTGATAAGAGACTTTAATCAGGTTCTAAGAGATGGGTGATTGAGATAACAAGCAGGCAAAGGTGAGAAAATAAGACTGAGAAAATTGATGGCACCATGGACCAACACAAAGAGCAATGCAATTTTATAGGCACATTTTTAACAAGGGTCACTTCTTAAAACTTTGAATTTTCTTAATATCTGTCAGTCATTTTAAAAAGAAAAAAATCCTATTTTATACTGACACCTGGATTTAAATATTGCAGGCCTTTATTCATCGAATTTTTAGGCAGGACTTGGAAAACGCATGCAAGGGAGGCTTGCCCTGATTGAGAGACTAGATTGTATTCTCTTTAAATTTTAGCTCAGAAAATATGTAATTCTTTTGAAATGACAATGCATTACTCCAGGAAGGTGATGTTTTGCAATTTACTTTGGACTTTGACCTCCAAAAAAAAACAGACAAAGTCGCTGTAAAATGAAGCTAAAACTGCAACCAGGAGCCAGAGGCAGTTGGATCCATATGCCGTGTTTATTCACAATCAGAGCATGAGGGGTTGGTCGTAAAGGCGGTGGTTAGGTAGGCTTGGATCAAAGACGGCATAGATTTGTCAGAGGCTGAAGCAGACGGGGGTCAAGAGCAGGCAGGAGTCGAGACAGGCAGCTGACAGGAGAGGTGGAGGATCAGAATCAGGTCGATACCAAAGAGCTTGCAGGAAAGAGTGCTTGAATTGTCAAGGCAAACAATACTTCACAAGGAGCAAAGTCTAGGCCGGGCATATAACTATGATGAGGCTGATGAGTAGATGAGACACAGCTGGTAGAGATGTGGGGGATCAGTGTTCAGAAGAGGGCTCCCTCTGGTGATGGGAGGTGGAGCTGGACGGCTGAATCCTGACAAAAACATACAAAGAATTGGAATGTCTTTTTTAACTTTGAAAATACTATTGCACAATGTTTTTTCAAAATGGATGACTAAATTGCATGTTGAATTCTAAAATCTAAAACCCATTATAAATTGCATGACCAAATTGCAAATTGAATTTTGATTTGAATTGAACATCAGTTCTAATTATGGTTGAAAAAAAGCATCCATACTTTATCTCCTTCAATATTGATAGCTATCATTTATAGACAATGAAAACCTTGAACTTCTACTTTCCAAATATTAGAACATCATATCCAATCAATTTTCATTTTGCAAAAAATACTGCATGATGCTTTGTAGCGTGGAGGCCATCAGGCCTTGGCTCTGTGTGGTGGAATGAAAGCCAAAGTTGATGGATCAATAAATATTTTTTAACTAAATAACTAATAATTTTGTCCTCTGGCTATTTTGTGCTGCCCCTTTTTACAGTCTGATTATGGTGTCTCTCATCTTCATCTTCAGCCCAAAGATACACTCACTGGCCTCTTTATTTGGTACATCTTGCTAGTTGCAGGTTGAATTCACATTTGCCTTCAGAAATGCCTTAATCCTTGGTGGCATAGATTCAACAAGGTACTGGAAATATTCCTCAGAGAGCTTGGTCCATATTGACATGTATCATCCACGATGCCGATCTCCCATTCCACCACATCCCAAAGGTGCTCTGTTGGGTTAAGATCTGGTGACTGTGGAGGCCATTAGAGTCCAGTGAACTCACCATGACATGGAGCCTTATCCTGCTGGAAGTATCATCAGAAGATGGAACAGTGTGGTCATAAAGGGATGGACATGGTCAGCAACAATACTCAGTTAGGCTGTGGTGTTGTAATCATGCTCAGTTAGAACATAGAGGCCCAAAGTGTGCCAAAAAATATCCTCCACACCATTACACCACCAGTCTGAACCGTTGATACAAGGTTTTCATGTTGTTGACGCCATGTTCTGACCCTACCATCTGAATGTCACAGCAGAAATGGAGACTCAGTAAACCAGACAACTATTGTCCAGTTTTGGTGATTCTGTGTAAATTATGGGACATCACTGATTGTATTTGTTCACTTTTTCAACCACAAGCTATTTAAAACGTCATGCAATAGAAGATATTTCTTAATCTTCAGGCCACAACCACTGCAAAAATTTGGATAATGAACTCAGGTAAACATTCTTCTGCTTTCCCTTTTAATACTCAAATGTCATCATCTAATCCAAGTGATGTCCCATAATACCTACCTTTTTCAGTTTCTTATTTATTCAATTTTTAACATTTCACTTTGGTTTCTGGAAATTCCTTTTGTTTTCTAATTGTTTTAAGATCTTGGTTAATGGAATTTTGTTTTGATTTTTAAAATATGCTGTTTCTCTCTTAATTTTTTTCAATTGTTGTGATCATTAATCTGTTTTTGTGTCCAGTGATTTGACCTTCAGGGCCACCGTATCTTTGTCATCAGTAATATTTAAATAGAGAAAAAGATCTTCCATCAGTCCAGAAGACATTTGTAAGGCAATCATATTGGTTCCTGTCTATAGTTTGAATGGAGATCCAGGCCTGTAGCACTCCAACACTGTCCTACAAGCAGAACATATGTATTTTTTCTGTTTGGACAGATTCTCTGTGTACATGTTCATGTTTGTTATTAAAACTTTTTCATCAGTTTAAACGCAAAGAAAGCACTAATTTCATCCAGAAAGTGTCAAACCAGAACAACAGTGTGAGAAGACTGTGCTACGTGAGCTTTGAGATCAAAAGTTTGTGCGTGTGAAGATTTTAGGCAACAAATGGTTACCAGCTTTCCAGACACATCCTAATTCATGTTTTTATTGTTTTGTCAACACAAAGATGAATACATTATCCTGGGTGCAGACAGCTGACATGAAAGCAATCTGTTTGGAATGATCTGTGAAGGCAACAAAAGTATGATCTATGGCTTACCGAGCATGAGACTGAATCTATTTACAAACTCAAATCGACTCACAGGAAGTTTGAAAAATTGAAGCAGTTTTTTTTTCTCTTTATAAATATAAAAAGGGGAAAGGAAGAGAGACCAGTATGGGCCTAAAAAGGGGGAATAAAGTCTCTTTTATCGAGACAGCTTAACACTCAACAGAGTTATACACATCCCATTTTCTGTAATGGCACCAGTTGCATCGCACAACCTGGACACGCTGGTTTCCATCGCAGATGCTTCACCTACAAGGTCAAAGCTGGCAAGCACTGAACCAGCGAGCACAGTGAAACACACACACACACACACACACACAACTAAACATCAGAGATCATGACTGTCACATGAGGTATTGTGAATCAAAGCATTTCTGTACATTGTCAATTCTTCCTTGTATTTGGAACAGTTTGAAAAAAAATCACATTAGAAAATTACAAACAAAAGATCACATAGTCTACACAGAATAACAAATGGTGACATCAATAACTTTCTATTAGAAAATTCAGACCTAGAATGGCAGTACATTTATAAAAAAAAAAATAGCAGCAACAACAGAAAAAAAAGCATTGTTTTAATTTCATATTTGTTTGTTTTTTTTTTGTATTTTTATTTTTTTCTTTAAACATAGCTCAAATGTATCTTCTATAGCAGCAAAATACAAGGAGTGTTTCTCTCCAACGTTCTATCCTTACTGTATAATCAGAAACCTACTTTAACAGGATCCTACACAGCTGGACTCAGACGCGGTTCATTCCTTATGAAGTGAATGTCCATCTGAGCAGAAATACCTCTTCTTCATGCGACTCTAACGCGCAGTTTCTGACGAGCCTTTTTCCTCTGTGTTACATTTTGACACTTCGTACTGTTGCCCACGATGCCCTCCGCCTGTTTTTGAGGCAAGTCCACAAGAAGCTCTGCCCACATCCTTAATGTTTGTGCAAAATCATCTCATATTCTCATTGCTCCTCTTTCTTCAACTTGATCCATGAGAAGTACATGAAGTGAGGATGAGTATGGAGGGATGCTGTCCTGGTGGTTCAGAGGTCAACTCAAGCTTACGTTTTACAGCGTTTCATTGGCAAACAACTGCACGAGTGGGCGGAGCCACAATTGAAAGTTGTAAAAATAAATAGGTTTTACGATATGGAAAATAAAGCATTACTTTAGCTATAAAAAATAATCCTTTTACCTCCTAGAATTTAGCCTTTGGCTCTACATGCTGCAGTTGTGGTGAACCTGTGAACAGCTCAGGGCGGCTCTGCCTGAACAAACACTGCACAAGTCAAACTAGCAGAACAGGAAGGCTGCTGCGACAGGCCTTTCCTGGTCATAAAAACAAGTCTTTTCACAACTCTGGTCAATTCTTTGTCCCATTTGATGAATCTGACCCAGCTGCTTGACCACTGCATCCCCATAAGACTGTAGTACAACCTCAGGTTCCATTACAAACTTTACCACTGGGATTTTTCTTTCAGTTGAGCCAGCATGGCTGACCAAAAGTGCTTCTTTCTTGAAAAAAATACATTGGAATGGTATTAGATCTAAGTAGACAAAAGAAGAAACCACAAGAGTCTGAGTAGCTCTGCTCGCATATGCACTGACTTGATTTGATCAATTGCTGCAAGCTGAAATGGGTACGTTGAATCCAGGAAGGAGGATACATTAACATTTGTCCACACAAGCAGCAGACAGTCTGCAGGACAGCAAAAACAACTTCACTCAGACGGGTTTTAAAAACTACCCAAAAGCTTAGAACAAGAGGTATAAGGCTAAATATTATATTAAAGTGACTAAACATAAACAAGCATGGGGTAAATGGATGCCTGCACTAGAAGACAAACAGAGACTTAGAAACAGCCTACATTGTCCTAAACAAAAGAAACTGGATCACAACAGCATCTTTGCTTTGATAAATGTTAGGTTTCAGGAGCACAGACTATGACGGCTGACTGAACACCACAGTTTGGGATTCTTTAGTAGTTCAGTTCATAGCAATTTAAAGATTCCTAGTTTAAAATGGGGGGATAAGAACCAAAAGAATTCCTTTGTGTGGCTTTAACTCCTGCCCACACGGGTCACCGCTGCACATTTCTCTCTGGTCCATTTCTGGTGTTTTGGTCTTTGTCCAGGACTGGAGGGGACACTGGCAAGGAATGTGATGTGAGGTGGCATGGAAAGCAGGGGGCGCCACCTTTTCTTGACAGCCATGGTGGACAAGTGAGTGACCCCCATTGAAGCAGCTGCTCACCAGACAACCGAGGAAAGAGGAGGGGAGCCAGTATGCAGACCACCCCTGCGTGCTTGCCCATCAGCTCGTCTTTTCACAACAGAGTCCTCCTAATAGTGGGCTTATGACATGCTGGCCATCATCTCAAATGTTGACATCCCGCACGTCTGTTGGCGTGCAGGACAGGTCCACCTCTTCATCCACACGCTTGGCTTCCGTCACGCTGCCATGCTGCTGCGCTTGCCGCAGGCTGGACTCCAGCAGAGACTCGATCTGCTCCTGACACGACCGCAAACAGTCCTGGAAACAAACAACTAGTCAGAACAAAACATGGCGCCACTGCACGAAAGCAAAGACATGATCTACAGTCAGGGTCAGGGGTTAGACAGTGTGAAGGTTTGGCCTACCGGGTCACTGCGGATGACCTGAGACAGGAAGTTGGTCAAGTTCTGAGAGGACAAGGAGGCATCCTGGCTCTTTAAGTAGAGTCCTTGAACAGCTGCCACCACACTGCCGGCTGCCACCATTGATGGAGGACTGGCGATAAAGTTCACATCTGTGAAGGCAGCAAAGAACATTAAAGCACTTCACACTGGGCTCAGGTATCCGTACGTTGTTTTCTGTCACACTTGTTTTCATTCTCTCGGCATCTTCGTCATTTCACTGTTTGCTGCAGCGCTGAGTAGAAAAATAAAGAGGAATAGAGAACTGACAACAACAACAGGATAATGTGACACAAATGCAACTCACCATAACAGACAGCAGGACTTTTAGACCTTAAATAAAGAATATCCATTCTTCTGAGATTATTCAACTGGACTTTGGTAAAGGTTTGATGCGTTTCCCTTAGCACATATATACGGTGCTACTTGTGTAGAGAGGTCAAAACCTCCTTAAGTTACATTTAAAACAAGTAGAAAGTGACCAAATCAAAGCATGTTGGCATTTAAAAACTCAAGATTTGACCAATAAAAATGGCCAATCAGACAGCACCCCTCTAAACTCAGGCTCCACTCCCAACCTGTCCACCACGAGGAGCGCTCAGAGCACAGTATGTATCCCTGACTGAAATGCCATCGATACGTTTGTGTGAAGTCAGGGGAGTCAAGGCGGGAGTTTCAGTTGGGAATGACTGACACTTTCTGATGTTTGAGGGCATGCTGGTTACAGAGGTGGTTTGCAGCCATTTGCACCGCAATGACTGGTGAATCAATAAGCCATAAAAACCCGGAAATTGACTTTAAATGAAGAGCTAATACCTGTAGCGCAAAGAGCCACAAAGGTCTGGGCGTGTTTCCTGAGGATCTGCTTTGTCGATGCGTGGATTGTCAGCTTGGACAGGAAGTGCTCGATGAAGTCATGAGGTGTGACAGAAGCCAGATCCCACTTCAGTTTGCTGAGAACCAGCAGCTCCATTTGCTGTGGAAGGACCAGATAAAAAGTTTTAAAAAGAAATGTTCCTGTTGACAAACATTTGTTTTTCTTGTGTGTCATATTCTGGAACACCATCACTGATTTTTATGCATAAATAAGCAGCAGTGTTCTACCTAAACAAAGTCGTTGAAAAAACAATACATCTTTTTTTGATGGCTTTTATTTCTACTGCCTGCATATCCGTCTGAAGGCCACTAGATGTCACTGCAATTCAGAAGAAGCTCTGACCATTCATGAAATCAGAGAGGCCTTCCAGTCACCATGAGAAAGTGCAGGCTGTCATTCAAACGCTGCTACTGCACACTTCTGCGTGTTACTTCAACCACAGTGTACATCAGTAGCATTACTGCAAGCACCCCACCCCCCACAGCACTGAGCCCTGCCTTCATGCATTCTGGTCATGTTCTCTGATTGTTACACAACATGATGTCAGCAAGAACTTCATTACCAGCAGTTCTCCAGGCTGGACTGAGTTGTCTGTGTAGATACAGAGTTTCTCTGCAGTTAAGGGGACAGTCTCCTTCATCTTAGATGCTAGAAACATGCATGTAGCTCCGAGCAGTTGGAGTCTGGTTTTCCTGGTGGGCTCCACTGATAAAAATCTGTCCAAATAGTTCATTGCCAACGGAAAAACCTCCTCCTCGCATTTCTGTTCCTCACAGACCTGAAAGGAGAAAAAAAAGCCTTTTAGAGGCTGAAACATTTCTTTCGGTTCAAATGCAACAATTGTATTGCTTTGAACGCAACAGGTTGTATTCAGTTCTGACAATCCTTTCAAACGAATCCCGAAAACCACAAATGAATGTCGGGATTAGGTTTTAAAACATGTGGAAGCAAACAGTGAGGCTGAAGCCAGCCGCCCGCTGCGCGTGGAGGAGCCGGTACGAGCTGCGGCTGGAACGGAACGGATCAGGAACGAGGTTCCGGTCAGTTCTGTCTGACACACAAAGGTGGCGTCGAGGCAACTTTCACTCCATTTTCAACTTCGTCATCTTTTCAAAAAATCGTTAGAAAATGCGAAAAAATATCAGACTGCTTTAATTAGCATGTAAATGAAGCAGAACGCGCGTGTGGTCGAGTGATGACGTCATTAATCACGTTAAAGAAGAAACTTTGTCGTTTTTACTCTGTGTGTTCCCGTGCATGAAGCCCAGGCCCCCGTTTCAAAAACTTATACCAATGTTGAACGAAAAGATGTGAACTTAAAGAAGCTGCAACTGCTAGAAATGACAGAAGTGGATCCGCATCCGCAGCACGTCCGGCTGGGCTTTGGGTTGGAGCAGAAACGTCTGGTTTCGACTTGGCGGACATGGCTGCTGCTGCTGCTGCTGCTGCTGCTCCGGAGGCAAAACTAAGTCAGCTTTCGGTCCGCTTTCCATCTCCGAACCCGCGCTTACCGGCCCGTTTCACCGCCTCCCCGTTAGTTCTGCTCAATGACATCATTTCAATCATTTTCCAAAGCTCCAAACACCGCAACAAAGATGGCGCGTAGTAAGGAGCTGGCACGCGCCGGGCTGCATACGTGTACACCGGGAACCTTTCCCTGAAAATGCCCCGTTTCAACAGACAAACGGATAAACGTGCGCTGAAACGGAAGCGGGAATCGCTTGATCAGACGCGCGCGCGGCCGAAGCCGGAGAGAGGCCGGCGCTCACGCGGACACGCGGCGTGAAACCCTCCGAACCTCTGCGGTTCGGGTCCCAACAGCTGGCAGCGCGGACAGTTCCAGAGCCGATACCTCTAGCATCCAGGTGGCCAGGATCCTCCTCATGTTGGGGGCCACGTCTCTCTGGACACACTTGAAGTAATTGGGCGCCGGCAGGTAGTTCTCCTCCGCCTTCAGCATGGTCTGCAGGACCCGCGCGTTCAGCAGGTTGACGTCCTGGTGGGCTCGCCGGACGGAGTCCACCTCGCAGCACAGCAGCTGCTCCTCCATAGTAGCAGGACGAGAGCGGTGTCCGCCGGGGGTCAGGAGCTGCGTTCGGCACCCTTTCTTCTGGCGTGGCTTCTTGTGCCGCGTGGTGCTGCCCCTTCGGTCGCGCGCGTCCTCTGAGGGCCAGACCTCTCTGCTCCCGGAGACAAAACCCCTGCGCGCGCGCGAACACGAACACACGCGTACTCAAAGTTTTGTTGCAGAGTGCGCGGGGGGGGGAGGTGGGGAGAAATGGTGGATGCGCGCGGTGACGTCAGTGGTTGTTAGGGCGGGGGGGGATCAGAGACACATGCAGTGTTCTGGGGAGCGCGCGGAAGGGATTGTTTTATGTCCATATTTATGTGCGGGGGAGGGGGAGCCCCCCCCCCCCTCACACCATCGTTGCCTCTGGTGGGGAGGTGGGGGGTCCGCCCCCCCCGGCGGGCGCTTTCATCCTGTGGTCGGTAGGGGGCGGTGTCAGTCCCCCCCCTCCCTGAAACTGCATGAAGCTGCAGCGTGACCCCGGCCAGCCGTTTTGAGCAAACACGGTTCGAATCCAGCAGTGGGAGGCCAACCAGGTTCAGGACGCGTGTACACAGCGTCCTGACTTCAGGCCCACGACATGGATTGAGGTTAACTAAAGCAGATCAGCATCTCCCTGCAGCTTAAGCAAACGTTTCGGTTGGGAAGCTGAATCCTGTAGAGAACGTGACTGGAGCTGGTCTGAGAGGAAATGACAGAGTTCAGAGACTCCTCTGACACATTCAGCACAGACAGGAGGAGACTGCAGTTGCACCAATGGGAGGAATTGCTGTTACTAGGCAGATGTTGGTGTAACTTTCATGTAGGGAAAAGTTCGTTGCTCTGAAAAAGTTGACCCTGATAACCCTTTCAGAGTCCTTTCACACAAACTGTTCAGTCAACATTGCTCTTATTGTATGTGGACAACTTTCTGATGCTGAATTCACTCTTTAGTCTTATCAGTTGGAAGTCAAGAAACCTCTAAAGCCTCCTTCTGTCATTTGTTGGACATTTGGCTTTTTTAATTTAAATGTAAAAACCAGTTTCAATTTGAATCCCAGCTTTTTGCATTCCTGGAATACCACTTTGGGCCGTTTGGTTGACTACCGTAAAGCCTGAAGAGGGGGATCCATGTGCTGACAGCTCACAGGAACTCATTTCAAGTCTCCTGGTTTTTAGGGACTACACATCTGAAGTGAACGTTGCTGTGGAACAAAAACAATCCACCTTTATGTCTGCAGGAAAAAAGATCAGATCCTACAAACACGGAGGGAATGCTGAGAAATCCGTTCAACATATATGTCTGTTCCTGTCTATATTCATAAATATTCTAAAGGTTCTTTTTATACCTTTTTACTGTGGTGGTTCTGATGTTGAATAAAATTTTTGGTTGGGTTTAAACCTGAATCTTCCCTCTGCGTGAATAATATACTAATGATATATAATGAATAAGGTGATTAACATGAGTGGCAAAATGAGCTCATTCAGAAAATATAGTTTTACTCATTTAACAGTCATTTTTTTAATAATGACCCCATTTTATAAATAAAATCACCTAAACTTCCCGTTCAACAACTCGATATCCTTTAAATTTGTTCTCTTTTGTTACCTGTAAGACATTTTCTAAACTCCATCTGTTCCTTTTTCAGAACTTATGGTGAGCCGTTAACACTGGTTTCAATAGGAAAACACACTGTCCACTCTTTGGCCCCTCATTTCCTTCACACACAAGCATTTCTCATTTGAGTCCTTTTAGCCTCCCTCATGTAAAGAAAGACAGGGGCTTACTGTGGGAGACAAAGGGAGCTGGAGCATGTGACTTTTGCCATGAGCCTCTTCTCTCTGCGTTATGGTAACGACGCAGACGTTTAAAGGGACAGTGGGGAACTGGCCCAAAACCAACTGGCAGAATGCTTCAGATCACACAGGAATACATGTGAGACTGCAGTATAACTATATGGACTTTGCAATTCCCAGTCATGTTTGCTTATACAGACAGCAACTGCTGAGACAAAATGTATCATATGCTACCATCATTAATAGCAATAAAAACGTGTTACTGATGGGAAAAAGTTGATTTTTAGATATATTAAAGAATAAGTAGAAATGGTATAGTATGTGGTCAGAAAAAAACATGTTTTGTAATGTCAGTGTTTTTGCTAACTTTCAGTGCAACCAACTGATCTTTAGGGGTTTGATGTGTGTCGTCATACTTTAGCAAGTAGAGAAAACTATACCTCCTCTATGAGAGCTAAACATCAGAATATGAGATGATGAAACAAAACCATAAAAATATGTCATCATTGACAATTTGCTATTTAAAGCTATTCTGTGTTTTATGGTTTAATTGGAGTACAGTTAACAGTTAGGGTTAACCTTCAAAAACAGAGGAAGTGCAATTCCCACTTTGTGGTTTTCCTTTATGTTGTGCATGATCAGATCTGACTCACAAGTACCAGCGTAAACATACGTGGATCCGGCGCAGTTAAACGATGACTTACTTCTCTGCCTAATCACAATATCTAATCAAGACAAGCAGGATTCATATATATTCTGCTGAGAATTGGTAATCCAACAATCGACACATCCAGATCATCACAATCAGAATAACTTAAAGCAAAAGAGCATTTTGAAAAATGTACAAATTATGTGTTATCTTTAGCTTAAGGGCCTATATCATGCTATTCTTAATCCTTTCAGAGTAAACAATACCCATATATGTGATAATCTATTACCTTTGTCACACTAAAGAACATGTTTTTTATTAAAATGTGAGTTTTTTTTTCTACCCAGAAGTAGAACGCCTCAGTCTCTGAGGCTCCACCTTTTGCTCCTTGTGGGTGCTGCCAATTTCATGACATCAACTTGGCCTCAGCAGTGTGTCTGTGTTTCACCGACAAAAACAAGCAATAGCTGAATCCGAATTTCTCTTCTACCATTACATTTAGCCCTCCAAGTGGAGAGAAATGAAAAAATAGTGTCTTGAAATCCGGACGTCACTAATCCTCGATCACGTCATTAATAGTTGCCGGTCATCTACATTAGCGCATAGCTGCCAGCGCTTGGAAAATACATAACAACATTATTTTTATAACTTTAAAATGTCATAAAAAAACAAGAAAAGTCATTAAATGTAAACATATGGACTTCAGGACACACGACGTGCTGGGATCACTTTTCAGCCCAGGAGTTTCCTTTCCTAGACCGGCCCATACTTTATGTGATGATAAAAACAAAAAATACCTGTATATACAGAGCATTTAGGCACATTTATTGAACCACAACAATCTTTTTGATAAAGTGCCCTTTTTCAACAAATACAGCATGCAAACAAGAACACACACAAAAAAACAAAACCACTAATGCGCACTTTGATTCACCTGTGAAACATGCAAGCAAGACATCAACAAATAGATAAGCCTTTGATCAGGACTGTAATGAGTATCCAAGTACTCGAATACCAGCAATCTGCTCCAAAAAACTTGAGTAAAAATTTACTTGACGACCAAGATTGCTAATTCCCAATATTTATAAATATAGTAGAGTATAGTAAACAAAAAAAAACAATGAAGGCACAATGTATTTATTGCTTTAAAATGCAGAATAACGTTGTTCATTAACTAAAAATAAGCTAAATGCAGAGTGCTGCTGTCACAGTAAGTAAATACATCTTTAAAATAGTGTCGGCGAAACTTCCCACCAAGCTCTCTGTACTGGGAGAATCTCTGAATGATCTCATGAACTCAAACATGGAGAAGTGATTTCACAAACATTATCAGGTAGCTCCCTCTTACATGTAGTGCATTAGTCCTGTTCACATGAAAAGTGTGTGTCCCTTGCGTGCAGCTTAACTGTTGGAAATGAGAAAAGTATAAAATCAGAGTGCAGTTTATGTGGACATTCTACGAGCATCTTAGGCACCTACAGATCATGTACACACACACCGTGTATACAGCATTTGCAAGTGGTCAGCAAGGAGCCAATCCGCCGCACACCTTACTAATGACAAGAGCTGCATGAAGGGCAAAGTATGACAGTATTCCCTGTACGTAATGCTTGTGTGTAACTTACATTGTCCTTACAAATATTTCATGAAAATGTTCTGTTCCATGTTTATGATGTCCCTTAAGGTGGCCACATGAGTCTCAAGAGAACTGCAAGACACTGCTCTTAAAATGCAACCCCTCATGTCTATGACCCTCTAAGGGCCTGGACAACCCCTAAACCCACAAGACCCGTACAGGTCAACCTCTGTACAGGTGCAGGTGACAAAGGCATAAGCTGTAAAGTCTACACTTCTCTAGGAAAATGAAAATGCTAGTAAGCAAGCTGTCATTTTGAAAAAAACTTTTGTTGCATTGAATAATGGATGATGCAATCCAAAAATCCAAGCTGTTTACAAGCATGCTTTGATTATTTGTTCTGAGTTTAACAGGTTCAGGTTTTGGTGATGAGAGTTAGGGTTAGGTTTAGGGTTAGAGACAGCTTTCATGGCAAAACATGCTGTTCTCTTTCACTCTTTAACACTGGAGATGTTGCTGATGACACCTATATAACACTTGCTCTTCGACCTACTGTAACTCTTTGACTGTTTATGTGATGAAAGGTGAATGAGGCTGATGTGGAGAACAGCCGCTTTGCATATTGGCTTTGTGCTGTTATGGAAGACTTCCATATCTGCAACCACAGCGCAAAGCCACTTTTCTTGATGACACAATCAGTGGATTTACATTAACTGTGTAAGCACTTCACTACTGTGAAATATTGCATAACAGTGCAAAGCTAATTTTCTCTGCTTCAGAATTTATCTTACTTTTATCCTTTAAATCTCATTGTACACGTGGACAGTGACAATAAGGATATATCTCTCTGTCTAGAATCCACTGGAATCGCATTAATCATGTAAAAGGTTGAAATTCCAGTGGTCCAAAGAATGTAAACATTGGAGCTAAAGCTCAGGTGTTAAAGGATTAACTTATTAAAGAAAAAGAGGACATTTTTGGGAAGATGACAATTCACAGTCAATCTAAGCTGTCAGTGCTGATGAAATCAGCAATAAAAAGAGCGCAGTGACATGAAAATATGACAGTGAATTCACACTCTGCTTTCTAAACCAGATGCATTCACTCAAAATCAATCACAAATCACACACACTTGACATGGGTGTTTGACTTGGGTGATGTGTCATAAGGCTTCTTGCTCCTGGGTCCCTCCTGTTTGCAGCCTCAAGAGAAAAAACAGATACAAATATTCTACTAGAGAGAGAAGCTTCGTTCCAACTACTCCCTCGTTGTCACATGGTCTAATTATTGTGGGAATCAACGACACTAATACACTAAAAAGACAGACATTTTCTCAGTGAACAATTTTTGATTAATTTACTTTCACTATTAAAGGACATTTTCCACCAGCGTCTCATCAAAACATTTTTTGTTGAAATTGTGCAATGATAGTAGATTGATCTTTTTTGTATTTAACATTACCACCCCATGCTTTACACTTTGTGATCATTGTTTAAAAACCAACAATTCTAATAAAGTACAGAAGATGAGTTGCAAGAACTTCGTTTTTGGGGCTCCGTTGCAGGAGCCGTTGTTCCACAAAACAATGCTGGCTTTTCCAAGATTTGCCTTGTTTGTAGGACTCCTGATGTAGGCAGACTCTTAATTAGCTTTTGGTGACCCCCACCTGGGACTTTGACTATATGTGTAAACACTGTAGTGCACCAGTCTACTTCTGCTAAAGGAGAAAATGTTAGTAAATTGGTTTGTGTCACTCGAAGATTCATATCTTCAGATCGTACATTTTTCAGTAGAAATGCTTACATGGACAGTAAGAG
Source organism: Oryzias celebensis (assembly GCA_014656515.1). NCBI lineage: Eukaryota > Metazoa > Chordata > Actinopteri > Beloniformes > Adrianichthyidae > Oryzias > Oryzias celebensis. The sequence goes on along the minus strand of BNCR01000003.1, from coordinate 27,057,282 downwards.
TTTCTTTTCAGTTTAGTTTAGTTCTGAAACACCACCTCAGTGTGATCTAGACTTATCTTTGTATAAACATGCTTCTAATACCTGCAAACACAATCATTGATCAATACACTTTTTGTGGAATTATGTGAATTATCTTAATCACTTGTCCTATTTTGCATCTGTAGACATTTCCTGTTCTCGTTTATTTGCTGGGAAATATCCTGGAATATATAACAAAGTATTGGCTAGAAGGAGGCTGTGTGTGTCTGCAGGAGTGTTGAAGTGGTGACATTTGTCTTCACCCACATTCTACATCTAGCTTTGAAGTCCTAGTGCCTCTTCATATTCTAAATATGACCTCCAACAGCACATGCAGTGTGTGAGGGCTTCCTCCACTCACTGAAAGGGAGAAGGCAGAGAAGAAGGGGTTTTCCCCCTGTGAATGAAGATCCTTTCTCAGCTGAGGGCAGGTCCACAATGACCTCGCAAAGATGGATAGGGAGATTGTCCTGTGAAGTGATCCACGAACAGTGATAGGTGGGGGTCGATTTGTGTGTGTGTCCTGCACAAAAAGTGACCTAACAGCACCTCTGTTCTAGCAAGATGGGTGGGTGCTCAGAGGCCATGTAGGGCCAAGGGCAAGGATAAGAGGGAAAACACCCCCAACACAATGGGTCAGTAGGAGTTTGAGAAAAGGGAGTCGGGGGTGGCTGGAATGCATGAAGCCCATATCTCAAACACACATACACCCAACCCAAATCTACAGGGTGCTCCTTTGACAAGTATGTGTGAATGAGGACCATGTCAGCTACTAACCAGGCTACAACTGCTGCACATTTGCATGTAGGTCTGCTGCATCAGATATAGCATCTTAAAAGTTACATGGCTATTTTTATGCCAAAATCCATCATTTTTAATACAAAATACTCATCCCTATGTCGCATTGTGGCAAAGAATGGATTTCCCCTGAAGCCTCTTTGCTTCATTCACATCATATGCTTTTTGGTGGAGAGTAGTCTTTCTCTGGACACAGCCAATGATGCATTTTACTTGCTTTATTGTGTTTAAAATGCACATTAGTTACTTTTAAGCAAACTTCATTATGAAAAAACATTCATTCATTTTGAACCACTATTCTGATTCGATTCACTGAACTTTAACCAAAATTTCACCCAGTGTGACTCAGAGATAAATCCCTGGTACTGAACAGTGCAGGTGACGTTTTCCACATTCCTTGTATTTCTTCCAAGATAATCAAGTGTAAATTAGATATGTGTACAAACAAAAAAGTAAACAAGAATGAATGTCAAATCCATTCACATTTGAGTTTGATAAAGTTCAGGTCACTTTCCTTTTACCACATCAGAATAATCCAAAGGAACATTATAAGACCATTCTATCACACTGTATGGTCACATGTCTTTGTAAATTCAAAGTGTTTCCACACGCTGGACTGGAATGATGCTTGATACATTTTTGCTGCATCACATATGTGTTTTCCGCTGTGATGGGACTTTGGTTGTTTTACAGTTCGTTATATTAAACTAAACCTTCAGTATCTCAATCCACATGGTATGAGTAATTCTAATCTTTTAAATTCTATCTGAGGCCTGATGCTATGGCAGAGGAGGAGCTGTACACTCCAATTTTTAGATGATGGAACGGAAGACAACGTTTATTCTTTAGTTGGACTATTGTTTCTTTGATTGAAACATGTAAAACTTGGTTTGAAGGGTAAGTTTAGTTTTGTTTGTTAAAGCTTTAAATTACTAGTAATTTACTTCTTTAGTTAATATTTAGGTTTTGGATGTTTTTTATTTGTAGTTCCCTCCCTATTGTGTCATTGGTCTGATCAGCCAGAATACAATCTCCCTGTTTCCTGTTGTCGGGTTTGGTTTAGTCTGATTGGTTAAAGCTTTTCTTCCCAATTCTCTTAGTTACATTTTGTTAAATTGACCCCATTTTAATTTAGGGCCCCTGCCCTTGTTGTGTTGGAAAACATAAAACCTGTTTTTTGTCTTGTGGCTCCATCCCCATGTGTCATGTGCTGCTCGGGCCCATGACACCTCCGACTGATTAATCTGGTTGGATTTTAGGAATAGAAATCAATTCATCGATTTTGCCAGTTAAGAGTTACTCCCTTAACAATGTCACATCTTCTTGTAAAATACTTTTTTTCTACAGAATTACAGGCAAAAGGTATGAATTATCAATGTCACCCTCAATGAGATATATTGCTAGAGATGGACTGTTACCATTGTCAAAGATAGGTAAAAAGCGATGCCATATTGGAATGGTGTAAAAACAGTGAGACACGGGTCAGCAGATACAGTGAAATGCTTAATTTTGTTCCGATTTTCAAAGGAAAAAAGCAATAATCATCAAAAAAACAAGACCCAGGCCGTGGTGTTAATGTTTTTGTACAAAGTGTTATGGATAAATGACATTTAAAAAGTTTTTATAAATAAATGAGTCATTCTATGGGATACGCAATACATATCTGATGTATGGCTGTGATTTCATTAAAACAGACTAAGATTTACACAAACTATTAAACTCCTTGGTCGGTATTTATAAACGGGTCAGTGGGTAGCTGATGTTGCTGTCGACCGCTTGCGCCAGTTGTATATGAGCTGGTGTGATGCAGTCAGAGCGGATTGGGAGCGATTCGCCCCGGCCAGTCCTAGAGGTCTGCAAACTGGAGAGAGGGCACAGTGAGCACTTCATCCATGTCGGGCCTAGGGTGACAAGATCGGAGAAGCGTTTGATTTAAAGCACTTGGTGGCCAGGTCTTGTCGAGTCTGGGGCGGTCCCAATGTACCTCTGGAGCAAATGCACACGTTGATCCTACCAAGCCTGTATCAGATGGACTCAAGCATGGGCGCAACACTGGAAAGGCAGTTTTCTGCATGTAGGCTGCATGGCACCGTAGGCGAGAAGTATGCCACGTGTTCGTTGTCCGCCCGCTGGACAGGTTTTCTGCGCTGTGCTACATAGTTTTGTAAGTTTACAATGACTGCTGGAGTTTTGTTTATTAATAGTGCTTTTATTAAACCCTTAATTTTTTTGTACATCTTTTGTACATCTTTTGTAATGAAATTTGAGTGAGAGTCTGAAAAACTGTGTTGGGAATTTAGACAAGTTGTGGTGTGACTTGTTGCTGACTTAAGGTGTAAGCATCACCACCTCCTACTACAAAAGTGTTTGTAATAGTGGTGCTCTGGCATAGAAAAGAGTTGTTGAACAGTGTAAGGAGGCAAAGGACTATTGTTAGAGGTTGGGGCAAATAACTTGTCAGACCAGTCCATTAAGATCGCAGTTAGTTGGCCCTTAGACGTGCATTCTTGCTCCCCTTTACTGCTGCTCTTCATTTGCATAACTGTACTCTGTTGCAAGGTGCTAGCAGGAAGATGACAGGAGTTCTATGTGAAACATGAACCAGAAAGCGCACTGTTCACTTCAGGTTTGACATAAAGTGAATGATTTCTGACCTTTGTTCAGGTACAGAATGAATCCCCCTGTAACTGTCTAGAACATGTGACACAGACACATTGTTTTTGCTTTCATAGATCTGTCCGCTCTGTTTAATCAGGAAGTTCCTTCACCTGAACAATCAATCCTACGTCTTGAATCTCCCCTTTAATTTGCATCACTTTGCATAGATTTTGCATAAGCATGAAATAAATTACATTAAAAGTCTTTACAGAATCTTCCTCACCCCTTGATCTGAAAAGCATGGAAAATCCATGGAAGTGTAACATTAGACGATTTCACTGCTGTAGATCAAGCAAAAATGGAATTAGAAGATGTAGATTTTGAACGGCAGCTAGTTCCCAACTGTTGCGATCTTAGCTGGCTCGCACATGTTTTATCGGAATGCCGTGAAAAAAAAATATCCATGAGTTCAGTGGCTCAAGCTGAACATGACAATATAATACACAATATGATAATGTTAAAATTGTGGCCGCGATAAAATAAAAAAACACCACAACGTTTGTTTTAATGTACTTGAAAATGGCTAAATTTCAGATTTGAAACAAAATGGTCACCAAAACTTGGGTCATGTGACCATTCCATAATAGTTTCAAAACTTTGTTTGTTTTCTTTTTTTTTTTTTTTTTTGCAGCGTCAGCAGTTTTTTGTTTTTTTTTTTCAACAGCATACTCCAAGTGCACAAACACAACACACACATACACAATCAAAAATAGAAAAATGTCCAATTCAACACCACCATAAGAAAAAGACAGGCACATTTTTCACAAACATTCTGATTGTTTAGGCCAACAGAAGAAAAAAAATTAAACAGGGACGAACCTACAGACTATAGTTCACAAGCTACCTTGTGACTGAAAATAAACCCATCAATCCAAATTAGATTACAGGCAAAACAGCACCCAACAGCATTCCTAAGAAAGAAGGATTTTAATTAAATCTATAAATTAAAGAGGTCATCTTTACATTAAACTTGTTTACCTGTCATTTTCAAGGAGGGTGTAAGGGCAGAGATGTTTGTTCAGCTTAGTCTGTTTAACAACCAGCTATTGTTTACTTTTACATGTTTGACTTTTTGTTCTGCAAAATACTGATGTCAGTCCAATGAGAGAACTATGACTGATATTGGGCTATATAAATAAAATTGAATGAAATTTTCTGATAAATGTATGGCCTATGTCATCCAGCAACTAAATACAAGATATTTTAACAAAGAAAGAGAGCAATATAGCAAATATACCAATATAAATGAACCGTACCAATATAGCAGAAACTTCAACCATTCCTTTCTCCAGAAAGTTTCCATCTCTGCCAGTGTCTAATGGCCAAACACGTCATTTCAATTGGTTTTCTCTAGATGTGAATACAGCCAGACAAACCCATTCTCACTCCCAAGTTGTCACATATTGAACAACATGTTGGGTGTCCCCAACTTGTCAATTTGTGATGCGCTGACTCACCCAATTAAATCAAGGCTCCCCGACTTCCAGGCCGCAAACCAGTGGTCTGGTACCCCAAGCCTAACCGTAACCCGGTACCATACATGGATCAGTACCAATTCTGGACTCGGTACCGGTTCCAGACATGGATCGGGATAGGGTACCGGACGCGGACCGAACCTCGGGACGTGTTCGACAAAACAACTGGATCCCTGATTTAACCGGAAGAGCCAGTGCGTCAAAAAGTAAACAGCCAGTGTGTCAACAAAACAACGTATTGGAGGCACCCAAAGCATCGAAGAGTGACCCAGAGGGCTTCTTACCCATGCGTCAATATGTGACGACTTGGTAGTGAGGTTGTGAAGTGCCAGAGAGGTAAGAGTTGGCATCACCTGACAGCATGTCACTCCTAGAAGTATGACTTATCCCAATATTCCCCCTCATTTTGTTTTGATGTCTCCCCACTGAATACTACAAACTAAAAAGACATCAGGAAAACTACTGCTGAAAATAAACTCTACAGTATTTCTCACTGGTGCAAGTTCTCATAGTAAAGGGAGAGATTGAGATTGCATTCACTGGAATCACTCGATTCTCTACTACAGCCCATCAAAAATTACACAGGCAGCTGGAGTTCTTGGACAAACATCAGAAGACACAATGATTCTCCAGTTAACTAATACATAATAGTATTATTATTAAACACCAGTTAACGGAGGAATTCAGGCCCTTTCGTTCTGAAGGGAGAGTATAAAGCGCTCTCGCCTGCCTTGACTCCCATATGAACTGAAGTTTCATCCCATTCCTAACCCATAGCGTTCAATATGACGTGGGTCCACCTTTTGCAGCTCTCACAGCTTCAACTCTTCTGGGAAGGTTGTCCACAATGTTGAGGAGTGTTTATAGGAATTTTGGACCATTCTTCCAAAAGCGCATCGGTGAGGTCACACACTCATGTTGGTGGAGAAGGCCTGGCTCTAATTCATCCCAAAGGTGTTCTATGGGGTTCAGGTCAGGACTCTGTGCAAAACAGTCCAGTTCATCCACACCTGACTCTGTCATTCATGTCTTTCTGAATGTCTTTCTTTGTGCTCTGGTGCACAGTCATGTTGGAAGAGGAAGGGCCGCTCCAAACTGTTCCCACAAGGTTGGGATCATGGAATTGTCCAAAATGTTCTGGTATCCTAAGAGTTCCTTTCACTGGAACTAAGGGGCCAAGCCCAAGTCCTGGAAAACAAGCCCACACCATCATTCCTCCTCCACCAAATTTCAGACTCTGCACAATGCAGTCTGAAATGTACCGTTCTCCTGGTAACCTCCAAACCCAGACTGTCCCCATTAGATTGCGGATAGAAGGGTGATTCATCACTCCAGAGAAGGCGTCTCCACTGCTCTGGAGTCCAGTGGTGCTGTGCTTTACACCACTGCATCCTACGCTTTGTGTTGCACTTGGTGATGTGTGTCTTGGATGCAGCTGCTGGGCCATGAAAACCCATTCCATGAAGCTCTCTGCATGCTGTAGTTGGGCTAATCTGAAGGTCACATGAACTTTGGACCTCTGTAGCAGTTTACTGCAGAAAGTCAGCGACCTCTTTGCACTATGAGCTTCTTCATCCTCTGACCCCTCTCCATCAGTTTACATGGTCTACCACTTGGTGGCTGAGTTACTGTTGTTCCCAAACTCTTCCATGTTGTTCTGACAGAGCTGACTGTTGACTGTGGAATATTTAGGAGCGAGGACATTTACCGACTGGATTCGTTGCACATGTGGATTCCAATGACAGTTCCAGAATGGAATTCCCAGTACCATACACAGACTGAGCTCTTGAGAGCGGTCCATTCTTTTCACTGATGTTTGTGAAAACAGTCTGCATGTCTGAGGGCTTGATTTTATACACCTGTGTCCAGGCCGAGTGATTAGGACGCCTGATTCTGATCATTTGGACGGGTGAGCCAATGCTTTTGGTAAAATGGTGTGAACGTGGCGGAACAGCTCCTTCCAGGAAGAGTCTACGCTTCCAGTACAGCCCCCCAGGCTAACACATAATCGACAAAACAATTGCATTTTAGCTTTTATTTTAGTTTGCTTTTTTGTGGGATAAACGCAAACACGCTGCCGAGGCCAGCTCCAGAATGACGTGAAATTAAAATTATGAAAGAAACCTAAGGCTGTGAGGAAACAGTATTGGGAATCTGTCATACCAGGAGCAGGTCAGCCACAGGAACACTGCCACAGGGCCCACCCAGACTGGAACAGCACTTGTGTCCCCTCCACAGCCACAATGCTGCAATGTAGAACTCTGGCTGCCCCAGCAAGGGCGACAACAAGCATTAACAGTCTTTAAAAGAGCCGTCTCTGTACTGTGGTTCATCCTAAAATCAGATTGATATTTTTCAGAAATGTTTTGGTTATTTAGGAACTCAAGCAGGTGAGTAGCAATACTTTTCTCTATAATTTGACTTAAAAACGGTAAGTTGGATACAGGTCTGTTGCTATTAAGAGTATTAGGATCTAAATTGCTTTTCTTCAGAAGGGGCCTGAAGGTGCATTCACACCAAACGCGATTTGCCAATTAGTGTGTCCCTCCCCTCCTTCACGGAAAATTCACTGCTCGCCGCGTGACCAAAAGTGTGTTCCCTAAGCTCGCCGCCTCGGCTGCATGTGGGAAGAGCTACCAGCCAATGTTTTTAGCCTGATTGCTACATGGAGCTGCGTCTGTTTATCTCATTTACAATGCATGAGAGACACGGATGCTGTTTAGATGTTCAGATCAAGAGCTTCATGTTTAGAGTCATATTAAAGACTCTTGTAGATATTATACAAATGAACAAATCCATTTTGGTATTCAACTAGCCTTAGTATTTGGTACTGAACTGAGACATGGATAACCAATTGGAAAGTAGTTGACTTTAATATAAATGGTTAAATTGATATGGCAACAACAGAGTGAATCGAAGTGGAGGTCACTAAGTCACTTTCTACGTGCATAGTGACTTAAAATGTGGTTAAGTGGAAGGCTTGACTGCTGTATTTGATGAGCTAATGGAGAGTCTTGGTAAAAATATTACTGTTTCATGTGTCTATAGGAAACCAGGTTCTAATGCGGAAACCTTCACAGACCGCTTACAAAACCTTTTGAATGTATATAATGAAAATAAGGCACTCATTATCTGTAGAAATTTCAACATAGATCTATTAATAATAAATACTAATAAGCAATTTTCAGATTTTTTGGGTTCACTAAACGCTAGAGAGCTGTTTCCATTAATCAAAAAGCCAAGTAGAATTACTACAAATACGGCAACTTTAATAGATCATATTTTTACAAATGTTATGGACAATATAACTTATGGTCTAGTAAGAAATGACGTAAGGGATCATCTACATGTATTTGCAACATTTAATTATCAGTTACTACCAAAAAGAAAATGTTAACTGCCTCGGATAAAGAAGAAGCCACACAGAAGAAACAGTTAATAAATTCACATGCTCGAATGGGTTGCTAGACTTGGGAGTGGGAAGGGGTTGGTTAAAACAAGAATGGAAAGAGGTTTATGTAAATTGATGTAAATTGTGCTTTTGGGTCTTTTCTTAGTTGTTATTTAGTCTTGTATAACAAGCACCACCCAAAAGTACATGTTAAAACAAACTCAGCAATAATAGAGAACCTTGGATAATGAGGGGCTTACAGAAATCCTGCAAAAAGAAAAATAAACTTTACAAGGATTTCTTAAAGTTTAGAACAGAAACTTCTGAAAAACGATACTAGATGTACTGAAACGAACTAATGGGCGTTTTGAGAAAAGCAAAAAAAGAATATTACAAGTAGATTTTAGTTGAAAATAAAAACATTAGAAACACATGGAATATAATAAACAAAGTAATGGGAAGTAAAACAGGACCTGTAGAATTACCGAAGCACTTCATAATACAATGAAAAAATATGAAAAATATGAATAAATAATTCAAGGAAGTTTGAATGAAAGACAGAAAGTGGAAATTAAGATGATGCAGTCAATGTATCTGTCAGAGCTGGATGAAACAGAGATACTCTATGTGGTCCAAAAATTAAAAAAACAAGGCCTCAATTGATAGCAATGGCACTGATATGCAAATTATTCAAACAAAACCAACATTGATTGTATTGTGAGACCAATATAGTACATTTTTTATCTCTCCTTTAAAACAGGTATTATCTCAGAAGGTATGAAAACTGCTAAAGTAATCCAACATCATAAAACAGGCAACAGGCACTCCTTCAACAACTACAGACCAGTATCTCTAATTTCACAATTTTCTAAAATATTAGAAATGTGGTTTGTTCACAGACTGAATTCTTTCATTGAAAAAAATACATTATTAATGACTGTCAATATGGTTTTTAGGCAAACCGATCAACATCCTTTGCAATGATAAAAGCAACAGAAGACATTTCAACTGCAATTGATGAAAAGAAACACACAGTAGGATTGTTTATTGAAAAAAAGCATTAGATACTGTTGATCGTTCTATTTTAATTACAAAGTTAAATCTGTCTGGGGTTAGAGGAGTGGCCCTTAACTGGTTAGCCAGTTATTTGCATATAAATACAACAATATGCACAAAGTCATTCCTCAAAATGCATGAATATTGAGTGTGGAATTTCGCAAGGGTCAATCTTGGATCCTATTCTTTTTATTTTATATATACTGTATATGGCATTTGTGAAGTCTGAAATATATTGAAACATCTTCATTTGGCTGATGACACAACAATTTTCTGTTCTGGTAAAAATTTAAAACGTTTAATAAAATATATTGAAATTGAAATGGTCCAAAACTTCAATATTGGTTTAAATAAATAATAATAAGCTTTCATTGAATTTGGACCAAAAAAAAAAAAAAAAAAAAACAAGTTTATGGTTTTTGCTAATAAAAAACAGGAGGAAGTAAGACTCTCTACTAATGGAGTAAAAGATGAAAAAGTCTCTGAGTATAGATTTCTTGGGGTAATTTTGAATGAAAAATTGTCTTGGAAGCCTCATGTTTCAAATGTTAAAAGTAAAGTGGCTAACAATGTATTTGTTTTGAATAATGTTAAATACTATTTATCTTTTAATGTGTTGGGAATGTTATATTGTTCAATTTTGTTGGGGGTGACACATCCAAAACCAATTCAACACCATTATGTTTAAAGTAAGAAACAAGTTATTCGATTAATTCATAAAGTTGGATATAGGAAACATACAAATGCTTTATTTATGAAGTCAAGTCAAGTCTGAAATTTGAAGATTTAGTAAATCAGCAAACTTTATTAGAGATGCCTTGAAGTTAAAAATAGAGTGAAGCTAGAGAGCCTACAGAAGTTATCTGTTTTCACCTCAGAAGATGAAAATCACAGAAGGAGATATGATGTTACGTTTCGAGTTGCTTGCAATGCTTTAAACATCCATCCATACATCATTCTGTTACAATACATAACATATAATACAAAGCATCATCATAATTAAAAGATTACTAGGAACACTTTGAAGAAAATCAAATGATGACTGGAGCATTACTATTATGGGGACAGCTTATAGATGAGACTTTTTAGGGTTATGTGAAAACACATTTGTGAGCAGAGTAATCGTTCTGACCTCAACAATGGTATTGCAAAATCACGTTCAGATTAAATAAACCACATGGTCAAATTTTTTCCAATCAAAGTTTATGTAAAAGTTTTGGACACAATCATCCATTTGCTTAAAATAAAGATGTTCATTGTTTTGACTGAGACGTTGGAGTATTGACTTAGAAACGTTGTTCCTCTCAAAATAATGAATGGGAAGTAAAATAGAGATTCATTGCAAATTAACCCGATTTCATTGAGGTCAGGGCTGAAAAAAATCCAAAATCACAAACACCAGTTTTGCTCAAAAATGTGAAGAAATGATTTTAAGCTTTTGCATTGTTCTTGTCAGAGGTCTTGGGATTTGTGTGGAGGTTTGTGATGCTTTACATTTTAAAAATGTGCAACGATCATACAGATACCAATCATAACACCAGGGTTTAAGTAGACCTGAAGGGCAGCCTTTTTGACCAAACCCAGAAGCTGCTCTGTCATTTACAAAACATGATGATGTCTTGAGTAATTATCAGATATATTGATTTTGTGGCATAATTAGTTGTGTTCACCTATTGACACCAATAATCTGTCATAGTTCTGTGAATTGATTTGTCCTCCTGTGTGAGGTCATTGCAGTTTGTGCGCTTTTTAAAAAATAATTGTTTCAGAGAAATAAATAAAAAAAAAAAAACTTGTGACATTACATTTTTATCTTATTCCAAATACGTTTTTACCTGAAATAAGACTTGGCCAAATAATGATCTCAACCTGAGTTAAGTTATAATCCATACTGTGGGATAACAATTATCACTGAAAGTGGGACTCCAGTAACTCCTATTTTTGAGAAATGGCTATATTTCAGATGTAGTTTATAAATAAACCCAACTGTTTCACTTACCCCATACAGGAGGTAACAGAATTCATTGTTGGTTTGCCATAAACAGTTAAAGAAAAAGGGGCTGTAGGTATGTAGAAAAAAGACATTGAGCTACAGTAAAAATATTTTTGTTTTCCATGATGGCCTGACTGTGGAGAAAGAAGCAGTTTAACATGTAACAAAGTTGGGATTCAATGTCATCCCAGTAATGTTTGTTTTAATGGTATTAGTCTGTTTTTTACCTGTTGTGAACTAGGTTGGGAGTTATATGTACTGGAAATACTCTAGCATGGTTAATGCTTCTAATGTGACTAGCTTGCAGCATGTCACAAAGAAGTTCTAGAGTTACTGTAAACACAGTTAATAAAGTGATGGACTTATCTCTGACTTATCTCGCCTAATGCACATTATAGTTCGGTGTGCCTTATATAGGACAGAAGTTCAAAAGTCGATGCTTAATTGATGATGTGCCTTATAATCCAGTGTGCCTTATAAAGTGCAGAAAATGTGGTAATTGTTTTTAGGAAAAAGTTTTGCACAGAAATTACAAATGTGTGTCAGTACAGTGAAGATAAAACTGATTATGGCATAGTTATGTGTACAGTATAAGACGGCACACAATCACCTAAAATGACAGAGGTTTTCTTGTCTTTGTTGCATTCATTTCTGTAAAAGTGACTGTACTTTACCATTCACTAGCTTAAACCTGTGCACCACACCAAGGTGCAGAGTTAGACCTCAGATCAGAAGATTGCAGGCTTGGTTTTTGCCTTGCCTCCCCATGTGTTGAAGTGTCCTTGGGCAAGATGCTGTTACTGAATTTTTCCACACAAAGATGCAGTATTGTATCATCAACAATGAAAACTTCAGATAGCTCTAAGCTATGCAAAGATTTTGCAAACTATGTTTTTGTGTTTGCACTCATAGGCAGGAACACCAAGTTATAAGTACCCATATGCCCCAGCATTCCACTCATGTTAACACTTTGTGTTTGCCTTTCCTTTTACAAACGCAATTACTTTGTTAAATTGACGAGCCAAGAAGAAAGAGCGCTGTGGTTTGTGGAAGTGACTGTACCAAATGTTCACAGTTCTGATTGGCTAAAATGACTCTACATTTCACACTAAGCAGCCTTCCATGCATGAACAGCATTGCTAAACATGCTAAACATTGCTAAACACTTGTCTTAGGAACAGAGTGGGGTAAATATCTGTTTTTAAAACAGACATGGCTATTGTGCGGACAAAAGTGGACCAAACATGCCTAAAAGAGGGTTATAACAGCTCATCACTCAAAGTACATATTTCTCTTAACAAGTTCTGACTAGGAGAGGAAAAAAAAAACCTCAGCTAATAGAATCATGTTAATCCTCAGACTGTCACATACTTATGAGTAAGAGAACCAGTACCCATGTTCTCAAACAGACCAGGGTTTGCTTGCTTGGTTTGCACAAAAAGTTTAGATGAACTGAAAAATCCTTTCTTGCACAGAGTTTATTCAAACGTTTGCAATAAGGGGGAATGACTATCAAGCCACAAATTTATTCTGTTTTGCTCCAGATGCTCTATATCTCTATATCCCATTTTGTTGGTTTCTACACAGTCTATGGCTTAAATAAAATGTAAAGTTGCTGTAGATATGCAGTGGATGAAGATAACATTTACTTCAAAAGGTACAACAAATTGGAGGATAAAAAAAAAATTGAACACCCACTTTAGCCTCGTACAGGCTGGTCCGTGGAAATTTGGTCTGACATTAAACAGGCCAGTGACATGTAAAAGGTTGGAGACCACTACTTTACATGACCCTGCTGTCACTGCCCTATTTGGATAGTGAATCCCATGAAATGTATTGCTTGATATACAGCAAATACACATTTTTTAAAAAATAAATGCAAAATAAAACACAAGTCTGTACTTGACATTGCTTTTAAGGAAATTTTAAAGAGACCTTTTACACGACTTTGTTTTAAAGTTCACTTTCTTTCTCTGCTTGAACTACAATGTGTCAATTCATTCATCAAACAGCCCCACAGACAGACAGACAGAGACATGACACATCAGTCATATTATTGATCTGCTCATGCCCTACTATCTCTCATCCCACCACTTCATTTAAATGAAGTGAATAAGGTAGCAAAGTTAGCTGAGTCCTTGTGCAATATGCCAGTGTTTGCAGCAGCATATGTTTGGCTTAATGAGTTTTCAGGTCAGGCGGCCAAACACAGGCTGAAGTTGGACTGTCAGTCTGATGTCCATCTCTTCTCTCACCTGCTAATAGGATCAAAAGAGGGAGGGTCACGTCCAGGCATGCAGTGAGGCGTATGCTAATGCAAAAAGCGCGCCATCCTCACCCATCTGCCCCAGATGGAGCACTGGACTCATCCCAGGGGATTAGCAATATGAATCACTATGTGTGGATGTTATTGTGTGGAGGGAATAGCTTGTCAGCAATAGTTTATTTTGCACAAGATTTGAATAGTTCACAAGTTTTGAGTTAAGACATCTAATAAGGGTAAACTCCCCTTTTGCGTGATGATCATTCAAAAGTTTGCCACCTTAAATGTGTTTCCTCTTATAGTTTGGGTAAACACAGTTAATGCTTTTTACTGTTTGTCAGGGCAAACCCTTGCCCAGCATTATGTACTAAAGCCCCTTAATGAGGATTTTTTTGCTTAGTGTGACTGCTGTCTGCAGATTCTCACACCCTGTATAAAGATCTAGCTCTGAGAATGAAAGTCATCATTTAACACACTTCTAATAGTTGGTGGTGGAAGACAAATGTTCTTTTACCATTCACTAAGAAATGAAAAGGAAAGAAATCTTTGTGGACTTATGGAAGATTGGTAGAGTTTTCGGTTTTCCAGATGTCTGTATTGAGCGAGAGCTACATGGAGGGATAGTGGTCAGCACTACAGCTAGAAGTTTGAATACTCCCAATGGTCCCTTGTGTGTGCATACAGTATGTGTGTGGCCCTGTCGTGGACTGGTAAGCTGTCCAGGATGCACTCCAGCATTCCCTGTGACCCAGAAGACAAAGCTGGAATAGAAGATGTGTGAATGAATGTTTTTAACAAAGGTAATGTCTTAGGGTTATGCAATTGTTATAGTGTTGTAGAATCCCCTTATATGTACTTTTGTTGATGCCCTTGCTGCAGAAAGGAGAACTTTCAATGAGCTATCTCTGTCTTTCTATCTATCACACATCACAGACACCTATGTATTTACTATTATTTATTGTTTAGTGTTATTTATCATCTGCTGTATACTTTTAGAGAGCTATGAAAAAATTCGCCCATTGTGGAATCAATGAAAGTTTCATTCTATTAAATTACACTTTTTCGTGTTTTATTTAAGATGATGACATGGTTGCAGAAAAAAAATATTTTTGTCCACATTTTGCATTTATTTGATATATATGTAAGGAGGATGCTGAGGCGTGTGGATCCATATGCGAATAGTTTCATAACAATAGGACAAGGCAAGGCGAGGTCTGAGACAGGCGGTGTGAGCGGTGTGAGAATGACATGATGGGAAGCAGCTGGTGAAGACAAGATGGAGGAGGTCCGATGCTTGAGGGGAGTTGGAGTTGGAGCATGAGTTCCGTTGTCGGGAGTCCAGGAACTCATGCACAAGGTAGGCCTCTTCGCCGTCCACCATGGGAGGAGGAACAGTGTCAGGATTTGTAGACAGAGGATGCAATAGCTAGGAGGCAGCTGGAGGCGGAAAGACACAGGGGAGATCTGTCGCAGAATCTTGAAGGGACCCACCAACCTGGGACTAAACTTTTTGCAGGGCGAACGCAGCCGAAGGTCACGAGTGGATAGCCAGACCCACTGTCCAGGAGCCAGGTGGGGTCCCTCCTGCTGATGTCTATCCACTTGCTCCTGATATCTGCGAATGGAATGCCTCAGTTGGATATGTGCTGCCTCCCAGGTGTTCTCACACTGAGAAAACCAGTCATCGGTTGCAGGTACGTCAGATGGCTCTCCATCCCACTGTAAGAATGGGGGGTAGAAACAAAGTACGCACTGGAAAGGGGTCAAGCCTGTGGCGGCTTTCCTCAGAGAGTTCTGCGCGTACTCTGTCCAGACCAAGTATTGACTCCAGTCCTCCTGACGTAAACTGCAATAGGATCTCAGGAACCGGGTCACTTCCTGATTCAAACATTCAACTTGGCTGTTAGACTGAGGGTGGTAACCCGATGTGAGACTCACATTTATGTTGAGACCTTTGCAAAGCTCACTCCACACCTGTGAAATGAATTGCGGTCCTTGATCTGACATGATGTCTTCTGATAAGCCGTAATGACGGAAGACGTGTCAGCAGCTGCTCCGCGGTTTCAATGGCAGTCGGTAGTTTAGGTGGTGGGATGCGACAACATGCTTTGGATAACCTGTCAATAACCACGAGGATTAGTGTATGGCCCTGTGATTTAGGTAGATCCGTGATGAAGTCCACAGCAAGATGTGACCATGGTCGATGAGGGACCGGTAGAGGCTAGAGGAGACCGGCCGGTAAGTGACGTGGAGTTTTAGCCATCTGACAGACTGAACACTGAGTCACGTACTGGGCCACATCCGCCTGTAAGGTAGGCCACCAAAAGGAGTTTTGTGTTGGAGTCTGTGTGGTGGCCATACCTGGATGTCAGGTGGCAGGATTGTCGTGCACCAGCTGTAGAACTCTGTGTCGGTGAGATAGAGGAACATAGATGCGGTCCTATGGACAGGATGGCAGAGGAGGGTAGATTTCGTTGACTTCATCTAGCTCCAACATGAGTCAGGGAGTCCGGGATGATGTTCTCTGGGTGACAGGTGTTCATGACGTTAGATTCATGTAAGCGAGACAGGGCATCACCTTTCCCGTTCTTGGAACCAGGAAGGTAGGTTATCTGGAAGTCAAACTGGGAGAAGAATAGAGACCACAGAGCTTGGCGTGTGTTCAACCATTTGGCCGTCTTTATGTACTTCAGGTTCTTATGGTCTGTAAGAACCGTGAAGGGATGTGTAGCTCCTTTCAGCAAGTGCCTCTACTCCGAGAAGGCAATCTTCATGGCAAGCAGCTCTCGGTCTCCCACATCATAGTTCTGTTAAGCCACAGACAGCTTCCTGGAATAGGAAGCACAAGGGAACAGTTTGGGTGGTAGACCATTCTGCTTGGACAACATACTTCAGAACTGGACGCATCCACTTCAATCACTAATGGCAATGTGGGATCGGGGTGATGTAGGACGGGAGTCTGTGCGAACTGTTGTTGCAGAGTCTTAAAAGGGCTGACAGCCTCTGGAGTCCAGAACAGACATCTGGGGGATCCTTTGAGCATGGAAGTGAGTGGAGCTGCTACGGTGCTGAATCCTTAAATGAAGCGCCTGTAAAAGTTTGCGAACCCCAGAAAACGCTGGATGTCCTTGACTGATGACTGCTGGGGCCACTGCAGGACGGCGTCGACTTTGCCCTGGTCCATGGCCACCCCCTGCACACTGATGACGTAACCCAGAAATGCGATAGAGGTTTGATGGAACTCACATTTCTCCAGTTTTACATAGAGGTTGTTGTCAATCAGGCGCTGGAGGACTGGTGTACATGAGAGATGTGCTGCTCAAAGGTGTCAAAGAAACATAGAATATCGTCAGTATAAACAATCACAAGCTGATGGAGCAAGTCTCGAAAAATGTCATTTATGAAGGCCTGAAAGACCGAAGGGGCATTACATAATCCGAATGGCATGATGAGGTACTCGTAGTGCCATGAAGTGGTGGAAAAGGCCATCTTCCATTCATCCCCCTCACGGATGCGGATTAAATTGTATGCACTTCGAAGGTCTAACTTGGTGTAGTACTGTGCTCTTCTTAACTGTTCTAGAGCGGGAGGAACCAGAGGCAGAGGATAACGGTTTTTGACCATTACCTTGTTCAGACTACGAAAGTCAATATAGGGGAGTAAACCTCCGTCCTTCTTTTTAACAAAAAAGAAGCCGGCAGAAGCAGGAGACGTGGATGGCCTTATGAAGCCCTTTTGGAGTTGCTCAAGTATGTATGAGTTCATGACCTCTGTCTCAGGTTGTGAGAGCGGAAAGACCTGGCCCCGAGTAAGCTTGGTTCCTGGTAATAAGTCTATGGCACAGTCGTGAGCTCTGTGAAGGGGAAGACACGTAGCATGCTACTTGTGGAAGGGCTTCTGCAGATCACTGTACTGAGGCGGAAGGGAGCCGGAGGTTACTTCAGAGTCATTGGTACAGAGCCTGGTAGTAGCAATCGGGTTGATTTCAGGGGGGACCGGTTGTGATGAGCTCTGGAGACAGATGTCAGAAGTTCACTGAATTTCTTTGGATGACCACTTTATAGCTTTATAGTGGGACCATGCGCTTCAAGCCATGGAAGCCCTAGGACGACTGCACACTGCGGGGAATCAACGATGAAGAACCGAATGAGATTGTGATGCTCCTCCTGGCTTTTGAGGTCTTGTCTGGCGTCACAAACTTGATCTGACCACAACCCACGGGTCGACTATCTATAGCGGAAACTGCCACCCGTGAAGTGCATGGAAGCAGAAGAACATGATTAGCTTAGACGAAACACAGGTCCATGAAATTTCCTGCTGCCCCTGAATCTATCATGGCTTTGGTGTGAATGCTTCTATTCTGAAGAATCAATGTTATGGGTAAGAGGATAATTACTCACCAGCCTGCCCGATTGTCGATCGAGTCAGGAGGCCCAAAGATGGCCGGGTTGCCCACAGTAGAGGCATAGATGTTAATGCAGCTCACTCCGCAGGGGTGAGACGGGTGGATCTCAACTGCATGGGTTCGGCAGCAGAGTTCTGATTCATTGAAGTGGCCGACACTAAAGGGAGATTTGCTTTGTCATGGTTAGGTTTTCTAACCTGGAGAAGATCGTCCAGTCTCATGGTGAGAGCAATTAACTGTTCCAAACTCAGGTCTTGATGCTGGCAAGCGAGTTTTCGCTGCAGATCAGCAGAAAGCCTGCAGCGGTAGATGGTCTTGAGTCTGCATTGAGACCACTTGGTTTGGGTTGCTGGGGTTCGGAACCTCAGAGAATAGGCAGCGGCTGAGTCTTTACCCTGTTTAATGTTCAAAAGCTGCTCCTCAGTAACTGCATGAAGGAGTCATAGAACTGGGACGGCAGGGACCCTCCATACCAGGTAGCGGCTAACCATTCCAGGGCCTCTCCCGATAACAGCGAACACAGGAGGGACACTTTGGACTCATCAGTGGTTGGATCGTTGAGTTTAAACAAGAGAAAAAGTGTGAAAATGTTCATGTCTCTCTGAGAAAATTTGAGAAAGTTTGTAGTGAGGAGTTTTACAACATTAAAACATGTAGAATTGTAGTAATAACTAAGGACAATTACCTAACAGATTTCACCTATTGCAGATGTGGTACCACTGTATACGCTGAAACATATGACAAGCATATTGCACATGTTGTCAATTTATTTCATTCCAAAGGTGGTTTTTGAAAATGGTTTACTTAGATGTTTTTTATGCATACAGGGATTTTGAGCAGAAGTTTAAAGTTGCTCAAATTGACAGTAATTTTTTTTTTTCAATATTTGTACATATGTAACCAGGTCAAGTGAGCTTCCCTTTTTAAGTTGGGTGGTGCCAGGAGGGGCCAGTGTGTGGCGCTGTTGTTTTTGTTGGGACGCGGGGTCCACGGGCGAATGCGTCGTCACGCGCGGGTGTGGGGGTCGCAGTATGGCAGCCTGACGGTCCTGGCTTGTCACATGTGCACTGGTAAAAGAAGGTGTTTGTAGATTGTGGTGGGATACAGATGTAAGTTGCACTTTAGGAGTGGAAAAGTTCTTGTTAGTCGTTGTATTAAAGAGTTCTAGAGCTGCATGACGGCGTGTGGTGGGGTTCTGAAGAAAGCTGCAGTCCATGGAAAGAGCGCTAGCTAGCAAGGATAGGGCGGAGTTCTGAAAGGCTGTGGAGCTGCAGGACGGCGTGAGTTTGTTTTTTTTATATATACCGCTGATCCTGAACAGTTCAATTTTATTTTGGCTTGACCAGCAAATGTTTAAATGCATGTTCTGCATAGACGGGAGACAACATTGTCAGGATTGCTCGTGGGTAAGACCGCGCCAGTCAGAGCAGCCATTTGCCATCACTTTTCTGTGAGTTTGAATTTCTTCATTATGTGACAGTGTGCTAGCATAAAATTGTAAACATGTGAATGACCAGTTGTGTTTTTTTTTTTTTTTTTATTTTAGAATAAGACCGCTGCTGTTGTCTTGTTTGGGACTCTTTTTTTATTTGCTCCGTCCTGAGTTTTCTTTTTGCTGCACAACAAAATCAAACTAAAATTAATGCTGTTCCCTTTCATTGGAATAGTCGGGAATAAAGTACCCATATTATTTTGGAGCTGCTTGTGTCTTGCCTCTCATTCTACACCGGGCTACACATATATGGAGCAAATTATTTATACACACGAAGCAGATTAAACTTTTTCTGTCATCAACACTGTTAGTTGCTAAAGTTCTCTTTTGTAAGTGTGACATTGTCCTATTATCACCTGTAAATCCAGAAAGCATCACCATATGGAGCTAAAGCTTTAAGTTGAGCAGATCAGACACTTACAAGCTTGTTATGATTGTTATGAAATAATGAGTCTCTAGAAAACGGAGATACACACCCTCCAACAGCAGGAGGCCTGCAATGATACAGTATGCTTATTGACATCCATTCAAAGAAAAGGGATGAACTCAGCAAATAGCTTTAATCTCCACGACAGGCAGATTAAAACTGTTGATCTAAAGAGTGAAGCAAAGGAGACACAGGACTGAGATTTTCTTTAATTAGTTGTATCAGAGGATGAAATGTGTGAGGTCAGATGAGCTGGGTCTGGGTGGGGAGGTTATTAAATCCCTTAAGGTCAACTCAAAACCACAGATGCTGTAGGTATTGATTATCACACATCTATCAATTTAGATAAATTCAACACCCCCTCCATCCCCAACCCACATTATTGGAGTAATCTAGACTGAATAGATCATTTGTACAGCATTTTTACTAGTTGTATTTCATAGGTACAGATATTTTTTCCCCTTTATTGTCCAGCACTCCACCAATTTCATTTGTTTTATCAATCCTAGGCTGTAAAGTTGCTTTTGCAGAGCTGAAGGTATCCCAGTGGATCACATTAACAATGATATAAGAACCTGTTAAATCATAGAAACATATATATTGTATTTCATACATTCTTACCAAATATAACATAAATTAGAAGTTTTAGTCAGGACATGTCAGGTTTCTTTCAGTTTTAAACAAACTAGCAGTGACAGCTTTTATGATCTTGCTTCTCATCAAAACACTTAGAAAAAAACCTATTTTATTAAACTAATCATAAGACATAGGAATATTACATACGCTTACTTAAGCTCTCTCAGGCTCATCGGATGTACTTTGGTTCTCTGCATATTCTAGGATCTGGCCCATATGGTGGCAGAAGCCAGGAAACTGGCTCCCAAGATTAAGGCAGCTTGAGGAAAAAACACACGGTTAACAACCCCCCTTAATCTATGATTATGGTTTTAGTGGAGTGAGAGACAAAAGAGGTGAGAGATCCTATTCAAGTTAGGCTGGTTTTACCACAGTTGATAACCAAATGTTTGGGCTTAGACGTGGTGGCTCTCGCCCTGCTCGGATCCTGCAGTAAGTACCAGGCGTGGGAGTGTTAATCCGTAGCATTGTTTCTACAACAAACACAGACAATATAAGTTCATCTGTCGAGAAACAGATGTTATTAAAACAATCAGGTGTGTTGAAAATCAACTGGTCTTTGTACCAGTCCAAAATATCTCATTAATATACTAGTCATTAATGTGACGTGAACATTTTCTGTCCAACCGCATTTATTACAGTATCAAAGTGTTTAAATGCATGAAAATATGTCATTAAGTTGCAGTTCTTCTGTAGAATCAGACCTTTGAAAATTTCAGTGAAGTATTATTTTTTTCTTATTTATTTTGTTATCTGAAGTGACAAATTAACATGGGAGCGACTGTCCACGCACATGAAAAAAAAAAAAAAAACATGGGAGACAACGCAGCTGAAAACGTTTGTGTTGCAAACACAACGCCAACATACTTTTTGAAAGCAAAAAAGTTTTTGAAAGGAAATACCGGTATTTAATATTTTCGTTTGCAAATTATGAAGTTTTATTTTTAAAACTTCACATTTTTCTTGCAAATTAGAACATTTTGATCTCAAAACTGTGACTTTTGCTTGCAAAACTGTGGCATAAAATCACTTCATAGTAGTTACCCTCTCCACTGAAGGGTGTGTTCTGACACTCCTCAACCTCCCTGGGAAGGTCTATGCCAGGATACTGGAGAGGAGAGTCCGGCCAATAGTTGAACCTCTGATCCAGGAACAACAGTGCAGTTCCGGTCTGGTCGTGGAACTGCAGACCAACTATACACTCTGTCTAGGGTGCTTCATTGTTCATGGGAATCCACAAGTCCCCTGTGGTGTCCTGTGGTGTCCTGTGGAGGAGGGTGCTTTAGGAGTATGAGGTCCGGGGAGCCTCACTCAGGGCTGTCCAGTCTCTGTTTGACCAGAGCAGGAGCTTGGCCATGTCCCCAGTTCCCAGTCAGAATTTCTAGGTGCTGCCAGGGTCTGGTTTCAGGACTACAGGATTTCCTCTCTGTTCTTTGCAGATGATGTTGTCTGTTAGCTTTATCGAGCCAAGACTTCCAGCACGCTTTGCGGTGGTTTTTGGAGGTGTGAAGCGGCTGGGATGAGGGTCAGCACCACTAAATCTGAGGCCATCTTTCTTGACCAGAGAACGATAGTTTTCCCTCTCTCTGTGGGTGGAGTGCTCCTGACCTAGGTGGAGGAGTTTAAGTATCTTGAGGTCTTGTTCACAAAGGGGGGAAGATCAGAGCGTGAGATCAACAGGCAGATTGGTTTAGCATCCACTGTTAAGTGGTCGATGCACCAGTCCGTTGTGGTGAAGATATAGTTAAGCCGGAAAGCAGAGGCCTCAATTTCCTGTTCGATCTTCGTTCCAGTGCTCATCTACGGTAACGAGCTCTGGGTCATGACAGAAAGAATGAGGACTCTGATAAAAGTGGCTGAAATGAGTGGCTGGGCGCTCCCTTAGCAATAAGGTGAGAATCTTGGTCATCCTACTGGAGTTTGGAGTAGAGCAGCTGCTCGTCCACAAGAGGAGTCAGTTGAGGTGGCTCAGGCCTCTGGTCCAGATGCTTCCTGGACCCCTTCCTGGAGAGGTGTTCTTGGGATGTCCCACTGGATGGAGGCCCCCTGGGAAGACCCAGGACACGCTGGAGAGATCATGTCTCTCAGCTGACTTGGGAACGCCTTGGGGGCGCCTTGGGGGCCACCCCAGAGGAGTTGGAGGAAGTTTGCTCAGACTGATTCCCTGGTTTCAGAGGAGTGAGAAAGAGAAAGAAGTATGGATGGAATTAATTATTTCTTTGTTTCTCTTTGTTTCAACTTGTATTTAGGCCAGCTCAGTAATATAGCAGACTAGATTCTGCTATTTGTCCAGAACTTCTTTTTTAGGTGTCGATTATCAGTGTGCATTATTACTTTTTATTCCACATCAAGCAGCCAATCAGAATTAAGCATTCACCTAGACCCTGCTATAATGAAACGTAAATTTCAAAATGAAATGAGCAGTTGGGATATTTTTTGATTTGCAGAAAGCCTTCAATTTATCACAATATATTGCTTTAAAAACTGGAAAAATATGGCATTGGGGGCGTGGCTTTGAACTGGAACCGGAAAGAGCTATCTATCGGGTAGCGTAGGTAACGGTTTGTAAAAATGGAGGAGATTTAATCAACATGTTTGGGCATTGTTTGTGGGGTCCCACAAGGGTCAGAACTGGATCCTAAATGATTCAATATCTAAATAAATTACATATTTAATGTATAGAAAATACTGACATTTATTCTTTTTTCAGATGATACAAATATATTCTATTCTAGTGAAAATCAAAATGATCTGATAAATGTCTTGAACTAAATTTGAGCACAACAAGGGCAGTTATGTTAGGCAATCATAGTGAAAACTTACCAATGAAAGTACACAGTATTAGTAAAGGTTTCCCAAGTTAAATTTCTAGGGATGATTATTTACAACAAATTGAGTTGGAAGCTACACATTAAACATACCCAAATCAAAATATCAAAAAATATTTCAATAATGACTAAAGCCAAATATGTGATATGTCATATCTGTGAAGATGTATGGGGAAATATTTTTAAGAGTGCACTAAATCCAATATTTCAACTACAAAAACGTGCCATTAGAAATGTACACAAAGTAGGAAACTATGAACACAGAAATACACCATTCTTGAAGTCTACATTTAAAAAAAAAATCATATTGTAGATCTCTACACACCACAACTTATATTCATATATTCAACTTATATATTCATTCATTTTCTAAACCCACTTTGTCCCTTTTGGGGTCACAGGGCCAGTGCCAGTGCCTGACCCGGCTTTTATGTAAAGCCAGTAAAAATCAGTGAAGCTGATCCCCCACCTACGTAAAAAGTTTAAAGATAAAAAGTACATTTTCTATTTTATTTTCAAGTTACGTGTACTTTCGAGTTTGAGACTGTTTTGAAATTTCAACAATTTTTTTTTCAAACTTACAATATCTTGTCTTCAAATTTTTAATTGGGTTTTTTTAAGCTTTTTTAAGCTGATCCTAACTTGACTCCATAAAAATTGCCTAATTTCAAACAGCTGTAGTTTAAAGACATGACCTATCCAAAATAAAAGTAATACCTGTATATCCACTGCATTTTAAAGTTTGAATGGTGTCTCTGGCTGAACAATTGTAGGAGGAGATACATTTCAAAAACAATGGAAAAAAAAGCGCGTGAAGTATGCAGGAGATCTGGACGTCGAAAAGTGTATGGAAGAATACGTAGAAGATCACAATAATGATAAAGATCACAATAGTGTGAATGCTTTAAAGCATTCACACAATAAAGAGAAACAGGATCACTATAGTGTGAATGCTGACACAACATTCACACAATAATCTTGATATTTAAACAAATTTGGGACCAAAAAACAAATTCTGCATTATATTGATTATTTGATCAGCAGAAGTTTCTGAAAGTTGCTGTAGTGGCAAGCTGTTGTGGTTCTCTTTTTGTTGAGATTTGGAAAGTTTACTATGACACAGCTGAACTCCTCAGAGCTGCCTCTGAAAGGAGTGTGGCCCCTGATTTGTATTATCTTGGATCTAGCTGCAGCTGTCGTTGGATTATGTAATATGATGCTCCATATGTTCCACATGACTAATTACACAATACAAAAGGAGGAGGGAAGATGGAACGTTAGAGTTAGGAAAAGGGGTGGAGGGAAGAACAATGATGAGGAGGGCAACAAGACCGGACAAGATTTGCGAGAGGAGGAAGAATAAAGGGCTTTAAGCTGAAAGAATATTGTCATTGATTCCTGTTCCTTTGGGTTATATCAACAAGTGCGATAGGCCTTGGAGCATGTCTTCCAGTCTCCATCCCAACTGTTCTCCGATCAACCAAAATTGATTGTGATAGCTGCGAGGCTTGACCTACTTTAAAGAACAATAACCCCCCATGCTGCCTGAGACATTCTGATGGTTCGGTTTGAAGGTCACCAAGGCTTGGAAACAAAATGCATGAGCAGGAGGGTGGGGTGAAGTGTACATAATAGTCTCCACAATTCTCTATGACCTCAAGCAACAAAGACACACAAAAAGGACAAAAATAAGCAGGTTCCAAGAATGTCCAGACAGTTTTGAGCTCTCGCAGCTGCTTCTTTACCTCTGCTGTGGTACAGTCGGTCTTTATCTTTACTTACTGAAACTGTACCCACTTTTATCTTTGAATTATAATCACTTCATTGTGTTACTTTTGGGAGCTCAGAAAGAATCACATAGTAACTAGAATAACTGTTGTAATGGACAACTGAGAATCTTCATGGACATGACTGTTGTAAACTTCTTGCCATTTCAATCCTATCAGTGTGTTCTACTATGTTTCTGTGTGTGTGTGTGTGTGTGTGTGTGTGTGTGTGTGTGCGCCTGCGCATGTACACGTGTTTCAGTCTGTCGAGACAATAAGACATAAAAAGTCTGTACTTTAGGTGGTTCCATATTACTGTCAGGAGTACTGTCTCCCCCTCTGGTCATCAGCGAGAACCATCACCTGAGTACTGACAGCCATCTCCACACCTGGTCCTCATCATGTCATCAACCACCAAGACGTTTCAGCCCAGCTTAGTCAAACACGAAGTATTGCCTGTGTCGTTTCTGCCTGCATACCGAGCACTCTAACCTGTCCAGATCACCTGTTACCTGACCCTGCTATGATCCTGACTCTGCTCCTTGCCGCCTGCTCCGACCTTCTGCCTGATCCTCGACTCTGTTTTAGCTCTGTGGTCTTGTGGTGCAGCCTGGCTGCTTTCTGCCTGCCTTTCGTTTTAAACCTGCTGCTGGTGGAACCAGCTGTTTGCCCGTTTTTGTGACAATTACAAAATTCCAAGTCAGGCAACATTTCTCACTGGGAAGACACCTGCTGCGTGAATGCACTACTGGTTGGTTCTTCATCTTGGCAAGTAAAAACAGCAGCAGGAACCCCAAAAGATCATATGAAAGCCCCAAACAAATTTTCAAATAAATACTGTATTTAAGTCTTACAGCTAAAAATTAACTTTTTGCTAGTTTAAATTAAAACACCCTTTACTTTGAAAACGTTTAGCTTAGACTTAATTTCAAAGTCATTAAAATTCCAGACCCAAATTAATCACGACAGTCACAGAAAGCCTTTATTATACCATGTCACTTTAAGGCAACCAGAAAACCATGCATTAGTCAACAAGATTTGTTTATTGTACTTGTTTTGTTGTAGGTAGCCAGAAAAATATATTTTCTCTGTGAAAGGGAACACCAAGGATCCAAATGCACGAAGGTCAGTTTCACAAAATACTTTAATGGACATGAAGCATGACCCGGAAGAAACTAACAGAACATTCCTACACCAGTGGCATTGAGAGGCCTACCTAAATACCTCAAAAGCAATAAACAAAATGAAAATAGCTCCAGCCAATCATGAGCACAACAGCCTACAAAAACCAACACCAAAACACCCAAGTCTCTGATAAAACCCCAACCTTCATGACTATCTCCCACATGGGCGATAAGGCTAATCCCAATGGCAATCCCAATGGAAACGGGAAATGCGGGACTGGTCCATAATGTGATGAGCCAATGACCACTGACGATCCACAGGACCAGACAGGATGGTCTCAAGCTGGCTGTAAAAAGGGTCCCTGGCGAAGGGAGGGTTGTACATGCAAATCAGTGAAGTGAAAGACACAGCAGAGTGTAATATTAACTTGAGTCTGACACATTCAAGTCCACTGTCACCTGGAAATGTGATTAATTCCTAACTGTTTTGAACATAAACCAGAGAGCCGCCGCCTCTCCCTGACCCTTTGTCTTTTTTCTGAATACATTATTTCCAGAAACTTGGACAGCAGTTGGAGATGATATAGAGATCAACCAATTTTCAGATATTAAAGCATTTCAATATTGGAATCACTTAAAATATGTTCAGTTTGATCTGTTTTATTGACAATAATGCAGATATTGATATGGCCAAGTAGACAGCCCTTAGGTTTTGATTTTGAATCCCAGAAAACATCAGCAATATTAAGCTTCTGAAAAAAGCGCATGTTCGTTTTGTTTGGTATTGCAGAATTAAGAGTTCTTGGCGGATCTTTTTTGGAGCCCATGTTAGGTAATTTGATGTTGTCCAGTGTTGTTATTAGCATGTTGGAAAATAAAATCAATCAATAAATCAATCAAGGGAATCTTGTTGATTCTTGTCCAGTATTCAACTGTAAAAGAGGATTTAAAACTTAAAGGGACCCCCCCCTGGTTAAATAAAAGTTTAAAAAAGTGTAACCATTCAAGATTTGATAATGTTACGGTATACTGAAGCTTGTTGTATAGCTCTGGAATGACAGAGCATTTGACATTAATAAAGCAGGGGAAGGACGAGTCCAACCTGGAAGCCTGTTGTGGATTGTGTAGGCTCTATTGTAGTCTTGGTATTGGTTTATTTATTTCATTTACTGCGAGTAAACAAATATGCAGACAATATGATAGAGTAGACATACTAATTGCATTGATTTTTTTTTCAAATAGCTTGGAAACAGTTGGGAGAATTGCAATTGGCTGATAGCTGGAAACATAAGTGGTACTTAAAGATGGGCAATTCGCAAACAAATGTAATCTTTTAAACGGCTGATTAACATGAACAATGGGAATTGACTTGTGGTCCACTGGGAACAGTCTTTATTTCGTTCTTTTTTCCTTCTTCCCCTAAGTTGTATACGGTTCCATAAAAGCTCTAACAAGCTCATCCTTCTAACTTCAGATGCAAATATCTTAGAAGTTGTTGTAAACACCCGATTTGAGGAGTACTTCCATGAAAAGAGGAGAGAGTTGCGGGGGGGCAAGGGG
Source organism: Oryzias celebensis (assembly GCA_014656515.1). Classification (NCBI taxonomy): domain Eukaryota; kingdom Metazoa; phylum Chordata; class Actinopteri; order Beloniformes; family Adrianichthyidae; genus Oryzias; species Oryzias celebensis. The sequence continues at coordinate 27,029,392 of BNCR01000003.1, read as the reverse complement.
TAGGGAGGTGGGGGTGGAAGAGAGAAAGAAAAGGCTGCTGCACAGGGGGGCAGGGGAGCGCTCATTTTTTTTCGGGAGTTGAAGTCATGAGTTTGAGATTTTCTGTTTTATCAAAAATATTTTGTGTTAAAATGTTTTACTTGCAGCTATTTACGGCGTCCCAGGAGGGTCACAGCACAACACAGTCAATTTGCAACAAAACACATTAGACTGCCGGGATTTAAGCAAATTAGGTAATTTGAAAAATAGAGCGTTTTTTATGACAATAAAAAGATCGAATTAGTTAAGCACATGCGTTAGATGCTGCTCCAATCAGTGTGTGCGGCGCTGGGGAAGGGAGGGGCTACTGCTCATAGCGTCACCCGCCGCTGTCTCACGTATTTAAACAGAAAACTAATAAATTCACTGCTTTTTTCCCAAAGGTAGGTTGAAAATCCACACAACAAAAGGTAATCACAGAAAAGACATGTCTAAAAAATAGTATTAGATTTTTATTTTACAACAAAGAAAGTATATTCATTTTATTTCATTTATGCCTTTTTAAGCTATATTTTGCTGGTAAGGCTGTGCCTCAACTGCCTTCCCTGACTGCAGGTCACTGCATCACTCCAATTAGTGGCAGCCAGTATAGTATTAAACTGAAATTTTTGAATTTATTATTTTAGTAATGTGATTACTTTTATGAGTTTGTGGCTGCTTAAAACATGTTTTAACTAGAAAAGTTGCATTATCTGTGATAGTGCTAGTGGGAATGCTGTTTGCTGAATGTGGTCGCTGAATGTGTTGAAGCTGTTTGCTGGAAATTTGCATAATGCTAAAATTACTAAAGGACTTAAAGTTGCAGAATTGCAAAAATTGCACAAAGAACCAAATTAATTAAAAAAACTCCAGGAGAGGTCAGATTAGCCCAAAAAAAACGCAGCAGATTACTTAAATATAAATGTATGTCCAAAGTAGCCTAAACAAACTCTGTATTCCACAACTGTATTCCAAATTAGCAAAAAACATAGCATGTTGCTAAAAAAAATAACTAACTTTACTCCAAATTAGCTAAAAGATCCTTAGTAGATGCAAAGTTAACAATAAAAAGCTAAAAATTGCTAATATATATATATATATATGCCAAATTGCTACAATAGATAATATATAATATAATAGTTATAATAGTTATCTAAAATGCTATAATAGTTGCTATAATAGTTATAATAATTGCTATAATAGTTTTATAGATGCCAAAATAGCCACAAAAAAAAGAAAAAAAACCTGCACATTGCTAGAATCTTAGCTTAACTCCAAATTAGCTAAAAAAAACATCAATATACGCCAAATTAACCGAAAACATTAGCATGTTCCTAAAATATTAGCTTTACTTCGAATTAGCCACAAAAACCTCAGTATATGTCAAATTAGCCAAGAAAGCTAGCACGTTGCTAAAGTACCAGCTTAACTCCACTTTAGCACAAAAACTTTAGTAGATGCCAATATAGTCAAAAAAGCTAGCATGTTGCTAAAATACTATCTTAACTCCAAATTTGAGCCAAAATATCTCAGTAGATGCTAAAATAGCCTAAAAAGGTAGCACATTGCTGAAATACTAACTTAACCCCAAATTAGCCTAAAAAAACCCCCAGTATATGCCAAATTAACCAAAAATGTTAGCATGTTGCTAAAATATTAGTTTAACTCAGAATTAGCCCAAAAAGCTCAGTGGATGCCAAATTAGCCACACACAAAAAAGCTAAGAGGTTGCTAAAAAACTAGATTAACTTCAAGGTGGCTCAAAAAACCTTAGTAGAGTCCAAATGAACCAAAAACTAAAATCTAGCATGTTGCTAAAATATTAGCTGAACTTCTCAAAACAGCCCTAAAATCCTTAATACAGGGGTGTCAATCTCCACGCTTTGAGGGCCAGTGTCCTACTTGTTTTCCAACAAACCTGTCATTGAAGCTCCTTATTGACTACATGAACCAAGTAATCAGAAGTAAACTCAGCAGGATTTCTGGAAAACCAGCAGGAGGCCAGCCCTTGAGGCCTTGAGTTAGACACCCCTGACTCTTAGATAGTAGCTGAACTCAATATTAACCCAAAAATCCTTATTAGATTCCAAATTAGCCAAAAAAAAAAAAAGCTAGCAAGTTGCTAAAATATTAGCTTAAATCAGAACAGGCCCAAAAAAATGACATGAATGCCTTTGCAAAAATCTTGTTCATTTTTAAAATGCATGAAAGGTATGAATACCAAATAGTACAAGCATGAATGCCCTGAACTTGCTGAATGTTTTGGTACCCATATTACATAGGTTTTAAAAGTTTTAAATGTCTGGTTTACCCCATACATTTCTTTCAGACATCAGCTACAACTCAGCAGCATGAATTTTGACAAGGACCAAGGGGCAGGAATTAGAGGATGACATGGGAATAGATTTTCACTCCTGTCCCGTCCCATTCCCAGAACACAGTTTAAAAAAATAATCCTTGTGGAGCTTGATCTAGATTGAATGACTTTCCTGCAGACTCTACACTCTTCCTTTGTGTCATCAATAAAATGAAATGTTTCTTGATTTTGCTTCTTTTCCTACTGTCACTCATTTTCTTTAAGTTTCTGTGTTGTTGTTTCACCTTGATCGTACTCAGTTCATGTGCTGCTGTACATGTAACGCCCACCCCACACCACTTAAAGCAAATACTACCCTGTCCACGCTCAGCATAAACCATAGACAAACGCACGTTTGTATTTTATATGTGCAGCTTGAAGAGAAAAAAGCAGGAGAAGGGAATTTTTAAATTTTGTTTAGTACTTTTTTGTAGTAGTATTTTGTAAATCTGTTTGTGTTTTACTTTATACGTATTTTATTTGTCTTTTTTTTTAGCACGTGTAATGCAATAAACACATTACATGTGCAATGAAATGAATCTGTCCTCGCAGTCCATGTAGAGGGGGTAGCACAGCTGAATGACACATTGCAGACCCTGAGAACGACAGACTTTGTCCTGAACAAATTGACGCTGTCTCAACTATATTTCAGATTTTAAAACATCTTTTAGTTTTGGAAAACTCACAAGCTAAGGAATTCTCTGATACAAATTTTATTTGTGATAGGTATAAACTTTTTTCGTGAATTCAATCAGAGGACTAAGCAAAACCTTTTTTCTTTGTTGAGCTAAAAATGCCATGTAATCCAATGGCTGTGCTTCGTTTTGAACTAATGTATATGTCTTCAAAACTCTTTCACTTATCAAAAATGTTGACTATTGTACCAAGGTCACAAGGTTTTGGGTTATAATGTGTGCTAGTTTCATGCCTGTAGGTTCAAGCATGTTCTCTCAATTGCAAGTTAAAAACATAATTTGGTGCAATTAGAAGATTTGATATGGGCAGGAATACGAGAACTGAGGGAACTTTGTGTTAAAATAGGGGCTGTAGGGGCAAATGTGCTTGCTCCAAAGGTTTAAGGGTCACATTTTTCAAGTCCAGAGGCATTTTCCTACGTTTTGCTGAACAAAAAATCGTGACTCTGACAAAGGGTGTTCAAGCAATGGCAGTTTGTCAAGACAATTTTCATCTTAAAAATGGAACTGCTCCACTCTAGCTGTGACATCATCCGCTAGATCCTGAACATTCTGTCTATTGAGTTACATTGAAAATGTAAAAATGTACCAAATTTGCATAAAACTTGAAGCTGAATATACCGTAAATTGCTCAAGCTTGGCTGAACATTTTAAAGTTTGAACGGTGTCTCCAGCTGAAAGTATGCATCATTTCATTGGTTTCAAAGGCCACAAAGTTTTTGAAAGATTTGAAGAATTTCTCCTTCATTTCCTATTTTCTTCGATAATTCAAAAACTATAAAGTTTATGAATGCCAAAAGTACAAGCAGTAATGTCCTGGGCAAGCTGAATGTTTTGATACCAATATTACTGAAATCTATGAAAATATGAAGGAGATTTTACATGCCAACTCTAAAGCCGCTCTTTGGTGTGAAAGACAAGAGTCAGTTTCTTCCTGGGACATTAGCCAATTCATTCATTCATTTTCTGAACCGCTTTATCCCTTTCGGAGTCACGGGGCTGCCAGAGCCTAACCTGGCTACTCATGGGCAAAGGCAGGGGACACCCCTGGACTGGTCGCCAGTCTGTCGCAGGGGCCACAATCACACACCCATACATACTCACATCCACACCTAGGGACAATTTAGAGTAACCAATTAACCTATGAAGCATGTTTTTGGACAGTGGGAGGAAGCCGGAGTCCCCGGAGAAAACCCACGCATGCACGGGGAGAACATGCAAACTCCACACGGAAAGGTCCCCCATTGGTGACACTGTTTCAAGTCCTCCAGCCAGGATTTGAACTGGGAACCTTCTTGCTGTGAGGCAAGAGTGCTAACCACTGCGCCACCGTGCAGCCCTTAGCCAATTAGCGATCTGTGGCTGTTTCTGTTTAGGAGGGTTCAGTGGCACCTGCTATTCCAGTTAACTGTTAACCTCAGTTCTCAGCGATGTCACTTTTTAAACCTTTGATGCTGGCTTTTCCTATCATTGTGAAGAACAATTCACCAAGCGTTGGATTGTTCACCCACTAATAGGGAATGCAAGCTGGTGTTAGACCGTCGTGAGACAGGTCTGCAGGTTCCACGTACTGGATTCAGTGTCCTGGTATCTAGCACTCATTCTGCCTGCATAACACTGACACAATGAGTCACTTTTGGTTCATTAACAACACATTATGACCAAAACATTCAGAAGTCAGAAGGACACACACACAAATCAGAAGTCTTTGCTGGTTTTAGGGGATGACCGGATGATCATCAGACACGCCTAGTACTTGAATGGAAATACTAGAGAAGAAAGAAAGGAGAAGGAATGCATAAACACTCAGGAGTGCCACAGACAATAACAAACATGTAATCAGTGAGAAAGGGTTGTGCAACAGTGATAAGATTATCAGTCTCTTCTTTTAGTGGCTTATAAGTGGTGAAATATACAATGTCAATCAAGGAAGAAGTTTTTGTGGTTGTTTTGTTAAAAATCCATTTGGTCCTTTTTCAACTCATTGCCAAAAAGTAAAGAACATTAGCAATGATTACACAAACAAAGCCTATACCACATAGTTCATTATCCAGACAAACTTCCTCAGAGTCGCCCACTGATCAGACTATGCTGGGCTCAAACAACTACAACCATGACCAACACCCGTTGAACTTCTCCACATTTTCTCACATTATGACCACAAAAAAATATATTTTATTGGAATTTTACATGAAAGACCAACACAAAGTGACACACAGTTGTGAAGTGGAAAGAAAATTTTACAAGAGTTCATTTTTTTTACAAATAAAAAACTGAAAGTGCAGTGTGCAAAAGTATTCAGCCCCTTTTTTCTGAACTCATCCAATTTCCTTCAGAAGCTGTTTGATGATTGGTGACTGATCAAATGTTGGTTTCATGACTTCCTAGAGTCCACCTGTCTGTAATTTAATCTCAGTATACAGATCCAGCTGTAAACTGACAGTCTCTGTGGTTTGTCAAGAGAATATTGGGGAGAAAACAGCATCATGAAGTGTAAGGAACACACCAGACAGGTCAGGGAGAAAGTTGTGGAGAAATTGAAAGCAGGATTAGGCTAGAAAACGATTCCCCAAACTTTGAACATCCCATGAACCACTGTTCAGTCCATCATCCACAAATGGAAAGAGTATGAATCAACTGCAGACCTACCTAGACATGGTCGTCTACCTGAACTAACAGACTGAACAAGGAGAGCACTGATGCAGAGATGCAGCCAGGAGGCCCATGATGACTCTGGATGAACTGCAGAGATCTATAGCTCAAGTGGAGGAATCTTTCCATAGAACAACCATCAGTCGTGAACTGCACACATCTGGACTGTCAGGGTTGTCGTGAGGATATAAAATAGACGGTACTCGTAAATAAAAAGAAGTCTCAGCTTTAATCAAGGCAGTGTACGAAAAGCTGACCATGCGCTCATGAAGCTACCAATACCACCCGACAACCAGTGCAAGGGAGACGAGGATTTATAACCAGAAGGAGATGACGGGACAAGTGGCAACAGGTGTGCCACATTAGGGAGGGAGAGAACACAATGGGAGGGGAGAGTAAAGAGACCTGAAAAACATGTGAAACACAGGAAGTGAACACCAACAACAAACTAAAACAGGAAACGTCCAAACAAAAAACAACCATAGTCCTGGGTCCATAACCCCGCATGGACTTTATGGAAGAGTTGCAAGAAGAAAGCCATTGTTAAAAGAAAACCACAAGAAGTCTTGTTTGCAGTTTGCCATAAACCATAGTCAGAGTTGTAAAGTTCTCGAGTAAATGGACTTCGTTACTTTACATAAGTATGTTTTTTTTGGCCACTTTGTTCTTGTACTGAGTATAAAAAAAATGCAACGTTTACTCTCTCCTCGACTACATGTTTTGATTGAATATTTGTGCTGTTTACTCCACTACATTTGAATGGAGACCCACATTTACTCTTCACATTTACTTGAGTAATTTACTTGAAAGTAAAGTAACAAAGTCCTAAAGTAACAAAGTAACTCAAGTACTTTACAACTCTGGCCATGTGAGTGACCCAGCAAATATATGGAAGAAGGTGCTCTGGTCACATGAGACCAAAATTTTAACTTTTTGGCCTAAATGAACAACACTTGAGACTGGGGCAGAGATTCACCTTCCAACAGGACAACCACGCTAGACATAAAGCTAAAGCTACAATGGAATGATAAAAATGAAACGGATTCATGTGTTGGAATGATCCAGTCAAAGTCCAGACCTAAATCCAATCCAGAATCTGTGGAAAGATCTGAAAACTGCTGTTCACAAACACTCTCCATCTAATCTGACCCAGCTTGAATTGTTTTGCAGGAAGATTGGACAAAGATTTCAGTCTCTAGATGTGGAAAGCTGGTACGAACCTCAAAAGACTTGCAGCTGGAATTATAGCAAAAGGGGGTTCCACAAAGTATTGACTCGGGGGGCTGAATACTTTTGCACACTGCACTTTTCAGGTTTTTATTTGTAAAAAAAAATGAACTCTTGTACAATTTTCTTTCCACTTGACAATTGTGTGCCACCTTGAGAGAGAACAGGAATAAACTTTCAATCAAGCTAATTTCGACAGGTGACCTTTGACCCTACATCGATCCATCGAACTCAATTGACTCAATTGACATGTTGTGAAAGCAGGGAACAGGTGGAAGAGGAGCTAGAGAGGTGAAGGTTTGCCCTGGAAAGGAGAGGAATGAAGGTTAGTCGCAGCAGGATGGAGTTCATGTGTGTGAATGAGAGAGACCCAAGTGGAAGAGGGATGTTACAGGGAGAAGAGAGAAAGAAGGAGGAGGATTTGAAGTATCGACGGTGAATAGTCCAGAGTAATGGAGAGTGTGGAAAAGAAGTGAAGAAGCGTGGATGAATGGGATCAGGAATTAGTCCATCAGAGGGACAGCACATGGTAGAGGTTTTGGAAATAAAGTCAGAGAGGTCAGACTGAGATGGTTTGGTCATGACCAGAGGAGAGACATTAAATATATTGGTAGAAGGGCTGAGTCTAGAGCTGCAGGAAAGAGGTCTAGAGGAAAACCAAAGAGGAGGTTTATGGATGCAGTCAACAAAGACATGAAGGTATCTGGTGTAAGAAGATGCAGAGCACAGGGCCAGATGGAGGAAGCTGATTCACTGTGGTGACCCCTGAAAGCAAAAGAAGAAAGAAGATAAATGATCTCAGCTTACATTTTATCCACTGGTGAGCATGATGACGAACCCGTAAAATTGCAGATCTTTGCCATATTGAATTAGCATGGTGAGACTCTAAGTGAATGTCACTGACCTCAGATTCTCTAAAAAACATCACATTTTTTTTCTCAATACTGTGAAAATAAACACAAAGAGAAAAGTATTTAAAGCTATTACATTTAAATATGTATAAATACAAAAGCTGTAATATATCCTATTTTTGTTTAAGGTTGCATCTAAACATTTTATATTATGTCAAGAATACTAAGTTGTAGCTGAATTGTAGCTGGCACAAGAAAGCTATGGTTTTCTTGCACCAGTCCCAAGTCTGGACAAAAACAGAGTGTTGTGTCAGGATGGGCATCCAACGTAAAATCTTTGACAAACCAAATATGCAAATCAGATCTATGATACCATACCAGAATGGTCGTTAGATGGAGAAAGCTGATTTGCTGTGTCAACATCAAGGGAAAAGCTGAAAGGAAATGAAAAAGATCCCAATTGTACTAAACTGTGAACACAGCAGTCATGGCAAAATGTTTTAAACTGAAAAAAAAATTAACAAATGGCCTAGTTAGGTTCTGAGTTTTACCATCTTTATGTTAGTGATGGGTTTATTATTCAACTTGACAAGAACAATGCAAAATGCACAGTGTGAAGAGAAATGCCATTAAGGCCTGTGTGGAAGGTCCCTCAACATGCAGGAAGCTGGATAATTCATTGACTAGATGGCAGCAGACCAAATAGAATTATAAAAAAAAAACATGCATGCACAAAGTCATGATAACAGCTGCCTTAAAACTCTGAACTAAACTCACAAAGAAAAAGGATTGTCAGAGAGGCACTTAAGTTAAACAGAGTGGTTGGAAAAGAGGAAATAATGATTGCTCCAGCTACATGAGCCCTCATCCCCTCCCCCATAAACACACTCACTGTTTCCAGGTGGGTTTTTATGAATGGAACTGCAAAGCCAGAGCCTCTCGCTCTCTAAGAGTCTGACCAATCACAGTGCTAGATGGGTTGGCCCTGGGCCTTTCATCAATGTTACTTGGTCAACCTTTCTCCCTCCCATCCTGCTTCTCTCTCACTCAATGGCGAAGGACATTTTTGAAGAAAATCTTTTTTCTTTCTATTTTTGCTTGATTGTACAGATTCATTGAAGATTTTGGCACAAGTTATTTGTCTGATTTTCAGATAAAGGTAAATGGTATGTCCCTTTGTAGCTTTTCCACCTTCCTCAAAGCTCCAAAGTGCTTTACATTCACAGTCCTTTTCACACACTGATAGTGGTTCCATTGCAAAACACTGGTGCCTATCTCCCACAAGAGGCAATGTGGGGGATCAGTGTCTTGCTCAAGGACACTTCAACACAAGGCGGGAATTAAACCTGCAATTTTCCAATCAGAGGCCAACCGCCCTACCGCTGCACCACGGCCGCCCTGTGGTGCAGCGGTAGGGCGGTTGGCCCTAATAATCATCCTCAATGAATGAGTCATCCCAGAAACACACCCTTGTATTTTTAAGGAGTCATTAATGCTTTGTCATAAGCTTTTTTTTGCAGTATCAGAAAACCGCTTTGTCTAAAAAGCTATTTTAAGAATATATAAAGCAGTGTTCGCAACAAATTGTCCAGCAGGTTTTCTACGTTGCCCCAATAAGCACACCTGATTCAGCTCATCATCATGTCCTGCAGAAGCCAGCTAATGGAAGTCATCAAGGGCAGGCATGTTTGAACAGGGTAGGATTGAAAAAATGCTGGACAGTGTTCTATGAGGACAAGAGTTGGGAAAAACTGCAACACTGTATAGCAGTACACAGAGAAGCATTGAAGAACACTGGTGAAACGCAAACCCTGAAAAAAAATCAGCCTGTGAAATCTGCTGTCAGCTGTTGCTTTGGCAGCAATAGAGCATGTGACTTAAGGAGGCTGAACAAACTCACAAAGAGTGCTGGCTCCATTCAGGGTTCTGCTCTGAGGATTCCAGTGTCATACTTCCAAAAAGGATGCTTGAAAGAATTAAAACCATGATGGAGGATTTTGATCCTGCCTGTCGCATGATAACTCAGCAACAGAGCATTTTAAGTCAGACGCATTTTTTCAGTTCTGGTGCAAATATGGGTAAAGTCATGTTGAAATGAATTTAAATTAAAATGACGGATTTTCCACTGCTGACTGGAAGTAGTGAGAGTTGTGACATTTCCTAACTCCAGTCCTTGAGGGTCACTGAGGGGTTATTGGAAAATAAATGACATTTGAGGCCTGGAGTTTGACACCCCCTGATCTAGGAAATTACACAAAAACTCAAGGATACATTTTCCAGTTCTAAAATATGTTTGCAACCTAAAACAACATTCACAGATTTAAAGTTTTATGAGGTTTTTTCAAAAATGTTTTGAAGTTAAAACTGTTGCTATTTTACAATTAATTGCTTTAGTTTAACCACATCCAACTGAAATAAAAACACAATGGGATTTTCCCAATCAGTGATCAGACATTGTTTTCTACCAAAGACCTAATTATGTGAAAAGGCCGTTTCAAACTCTGGACTCTGCTGTAAACAGGGTCTATGTAAGTGATCTCTGAAGTACGGAGTAGGGACCTGACATGGGTTTAAAAAAAACACTGTTCCCCCGAAATAATTTGTTTCCATGGAATAATTAAATTGTCCCCTCAACATAGTACTCTGTCCTCTTCAGTTCTTGCGCACGCAAGTTGGTTGGACAGCTTTTAAGCATAGACATTATACATGGATAGAAGCCGCATTGCGGGCTCTGGAGTAGGCTACATCCTAGCTAGGCTTAGCTAGGCTACATCCACAACCAGCTCTAGTCAACAGAGAATCACAGCCATGCCTTTTGATTGTGCAGCCTTCAGATGCCACAACCAGCGCTCTTTAAAGAGCAGATAATGTGGAATTACATTTCACAAGTAAGTCCTAACAATATTTTGGTTATTAGAGCATTTATAAGTTTGTACAATGGAAACAACGTTATGTGGCTAACAAAGAAATGCTAATGGCAGAAACTGTTCCTCCCTTGTGTTATCGTTGCTATATTGTTTACCTTTTTTCCACTGGTTTTCCGTGACATAGAATCACAGACGTGATGTGAAGCTGCAATAAGAAGAGAGGATTTAGTTCTCCAGATTCCAGATGAGCACTTCAAGCCAGAGGACTTTGACAGGATGGGGCAGACTGTCCAGCTGAGAGAGGATGGAATCCCGTCTGTCTTCATCTTCACATCACATCAATGTACTTATCTGTTTTAATCTTACATTCTTTTATATTTGCTACAAGCGCATGTTCACATATGTTGGAATTTTTCTTTTTAAATGTTTTTGGACTTCTGAGCACCACAGAAAAGAGAGAAAATAGATAAAATAATGATAATTAAAATGACTGTCAAACTTGTTTTACCTATTAAATCATTCATTCATTCATTTTCTGAACCGCTTTATCCCTTTCGGGGTCACGGGGCTGCCGGAGCCTAACCCGGCTACTCATGGGCGAAGGCGGGGGACACCCCTGGACTGGTCGCCAGTCTGTCGCAGGGGGCACAATCACACACACTCACATCCACATCCACACCTAGGGGCAATTTAGAGTAACCAATTAACCTATGAAGCATGTTTTTGGATGGTGGGAGGAAGCCGGAGTCCCCGGAGAAAACCCACGCATGCACGGGGAGAACATGCAAACTCCACACAGAAAGGTCCCCATCGTTGACACTACTTCAAGTCCCCCAGCCGGGACTTGAACCAGGAACCTTCTTGCTGTGAGGCAAGAGCGCTAACCACTGCGCCACCGTGCAGCCTCCTATTAAATCATTCTTCTCTTATTACCATTTCAATACATTTGTCCGTATTAAAAAAATATGGCACTGCAGGCACACTTAGACCTCTTCAAGATGGCGACACATTGAGACGTCACCTCCAACAGGTGGTAACAGTTCATTCTGGTTCCAGGAACTACTTCTGGTTCATGTGGAAAAAAAAGTCAGCTTTTAGGATTTTTTTTTATTATAAATACTTCGTTAGAAGGAATTCACTTTTCGAGAGAACGACTTAATTATTTCGTAGGAACAAATTCGTTTTCATGGTAACAAAATGCTAATTTGTGGGAACGAACATTTTTTTTTTTTTTTACCCATGTCAGGTCACAGGCTCCATACTGAAGCAACACAACAAAATACAACAACCAGAAAAGAAACCTCACAGCTGGAAGCTGAGCTGGTCATTTGCCACGTTTTTGTTTGTTTGTACATTTCTAAGAGAAGAGCTCTTATCAGCATGGGTCGAAGAACTTCTAAAAGAAAGAATCTCAGTCATCCAGGTGGAGTTATCTGAGAGCTTAGTTGTGTCAAATATTCTTCTTGTAAAAAAAAAAAAAAGGCATAGCTGGCATACAAAACAGACAAAAGATTTTTACTACTTCAATGAAAAACTATTTTAATACCAACATGAAAGATGACTGCTGTTCTGTTTAAGTGAATCAGTTATCTTTGTAGGTCAGCAACAGTCATTGTTATGCGGTGAGCAGGAAGGGGAGGATCCACGCGCAGGACACAATTGAAGTTATGAGGTTTATTTAAGGGTAAGGCGATGAATGTTGATGGGGAAAGTCCGGTATGGATTGGTCTTGCGTCGGGAGCGGAGTTGGATGAGCTCGGGGAGGCAGCAGGGGTATTGGAGAGAAGGCGGGAGCCACTGGCAAACAAACACACAAGTTAGTAGGGAAATCTATGACAAGAGTGAGTCCTGAGACACGTCTTGGGAGCCAGCACGTTACCGTCTTGGGCAAGCTAACAGTCTGGCGCCGGAACTGGGATCTCCACCATCCTTTATACATCTGCTGGAGACCCAGGTGCAGGCAATCATGGTGGCCATACCTGGTGGCTGATTGAGCACAGGTGGGTGCTGTCATGGCATCTGACGACCCACAACAGTCATAGTGTGGTCAGAAAGTCTGTCCATTTTTAATGTACATTTGCGCCAACTGTAGAAGCTCGTGTTATCAGAGATGGCTGCTGAATATTGTCCCTGCCCAGCTAGGCTCTCTGCTGATAAGCAATTTCTGCTTAAAAAGGTGGGACAGCCACGAAAACGTGATAAGTCTAAGTTGAAGTTCTCTACTTGTTTTACTATGTTAAAACTTATTTCATAATTATTGTTTTTTTTACCCATGAGATTTAATTTTTTTTCAGTCAGAGATTAGTTTTACTAACACTTTGTTGATTTATTACAACAACACATGTTTTAAAGCTGCTCATAGACATTCTGTTTCACACGTCATCTTCAGTTTTACAAGATTCACTTTCTTATAGTTCTCAGGAGACAAGTATTTAAACTTGCAGTACTTACTCGTTTCTTTTTTGACGTGAACTTGACTCCTTTTCAGGCTTGAATTTTATTGAACCCAATCAATATGTAGTTCATTTACACACATGTGAACTCAGACAAAAAGAGAGAGTCCTTGCTCGTTTAAAGAAGACTTTCCTTTGCCACTTATCACTGTTTCACTGAATCCAAGGGCTTTTCCATGTAAGATGTAATAAACCCAGTCTGAGAGGATCTAATACGTTTTTGAAAGAGCAGTTGATCATAATTGATTGTTTCATATTTTGATTCTTGTAATTCTGTGAAAAATCGGTTTGTATGAATTTAAGTTTGGATTGAATTGGAAAAGGAGATTGGACTTGATAAATTGTTAATCTTCATCTAAAGCTCTTTTGTAACTTTGAATAGTCATTCCTTCTTGCACTGATGTTTATTTTTTATTTTATCTGTTTGCATAACTAAAAATATACACACATGTATTAAAAGCAAGTTATGATGATAGGTCAAATCCATTCATCTGTTTTCTTAAACACATCAAGGGTTGGATCGTGGGTCAGGCCAGGCCAGCTGAGAGTCATTGTCTCTCCATCGTGTCTACCCAGGGACATGCTTGAACCCCTCCCCAGGGAGGCGTCAAGGGCGCATCTAAACCATATGCCAGAGCCACTTCAGTTGGCTCCTTTTGATAGTATGAGCGGTGGCACTTCTCTGAGCATTCTGACCTTATCTCTTCAAAGAGTGCCCAGCCACCATGCAGAGGAAATTTGTTTTGGCTGCTTGTGTCCAGGACCTTGTTCTTTCAGTTGACTCACAACTCATAACTACACTTGGCTGTAGCGACTCTTATACATGCCGTGGGTCTTGGTGCGTCTACAGGGTGGTAGGATCCTCAAATTATTCCTTCTGTGAGGAGAGCTGTGGAGTTTCCACTTGCCGCAAAAACACAAAACTGCTTCTCCCTCCTGAGGTCCAAATTGGTTTGCCATAATATGTCTGTGACTGAATAATTGTCCTTCACAATGACCAAACTCCCAAGAACAATTTTTTGCCTGCAGCTCGCTTGTAGGACTCTTATTTTCAGCTTGACGGCATCGCTTACTTTCGGTTTCCACCACTAGGTTCAGGGATTGCCACGGTGACAGGCACTAAGATTCAAGACAAACAAACTGTTGAACTAGCCGGAATATTGTATGATGGCAGTAGTTAGGAAGAGTAGAATAGACTGGACACATACTTCTAGTTGTTCCTCAAGTTTGTCTGGTATCCTGTATGTCTTTAAGAAGTGGACAGTACAGGCTTTTCTTTACATAAAATTAATGCTTAATCCTCAAAAATCCTTGCAGTCATTTTGCCATACAAATACTCATACTAAACTACACACTATATATAGTTAGTATAATGTACCCTAATCTGATTGGAATGCAAATGCATTTGCTAGAACTAATCAGATTGTATTTAGGTGAAACTGCTGTGAAACTTTCTTTTCTGTGAAAAGTTCTTGATTAAATTCAAGTTTATAAAATAGCCATTGACATATATTCAGGTTATGTTGAGCATGACCTTTGTTCTGTGCAAATCAGTCATTTTATTAAAGCAGATTGAAATTAGATTTTGCTGGGCCTTATAACATTAATGACACCCCCCCCACACACACACACACACAAACACATGTATCTCCATATATTTGCATTAAAGGAAGTTGTGTTTTTAGCTGGAAGCTGAAACGCTCCGCAGACCTAACTGACATCCAAAGTAAAATCAATAAACCACATTCACACCCAGCTTAATTTGAATATGTCTTTAGCTCTCCCATGAGCGTGCAGTCTCTGGATGCCGCTCACACAACTCCAATATGACAATCACACACCTGTCTCTTAAGCAGCACACAGAGCCTCACTCAGTGTGAAGTATTGTTTGTATCTTAGTGTTTCTATCTGGACCTGATCTTCTGTGTCTGATTGCCTGACTGCTCCACGCAGCTCTCTACAGAGGAGAGGGTGAGATGTTTCTGGGAGAGCCTCTGCCTCTACTGCGGTCAGCTGGGGCATATCTGCAACACCTGTCCTCTGACACTCTGTGTCCTCTATGGCGCTCTTGAAAGTCAGTGAGTGAACCCACATTCACCGTCACACTGCCAGTGACTCTGCACCTTGACGGCCATGTTGTGAAACACAGGCCATAATTGACTCTGGGGCAGTAGGGAACTTCATTGACTTGGTGTTAGCCTGCACTCACAGTGTCTTTCTGCTTACCTGAAAAACACACAAGCAAAAGTTTTCAAGTTTAAAAAGAGAACATCAATAAAACAGAACACTAAACTTCTTGATCAGTTCCATTTAAAAATAAAGAATTATTTCTACAAAGAAATTCTAATGTTTTTAAGTTTTACAGAACAACAATTTGATAAACATTTTTGTCAACATCCTGGGAATAATCTAGGGACTAAAAGCAAATTCTCTGTAGTTCTTCTGGTAGTTCCGACTGTTGCTGCGGTGAAGGTCTGAACTGTGTTGTTTTTCTGGCAAATTCTGGTTTATTTCAGTCTGAGATTGAGCATGTTTGGTGGCGCTGCTTCAGGTGATAAAAATGTTGGTGGGATTTCCAGTTTTAGAAAAAACATGCCTTCTGCACAATTAACAGTGCACGTTACTCTGTTTTCCGGATTTTTAATAACTAAAATACCTCCACACAGGGGCTGAAATCAAACTTTTGAGACACTGGCCAAGTTGACAAGTAGAAAAAAAAATCTACCAGGTCAGAACCAGGAGACAGCATGGGAAATAGAACGCTCAGTAATGAATGCAGGGCAAAACAGTACTTCGCACTGAGATCTAGTGCAAGAGGGGTTTATAAGTAGTGGCTTGATGAGATGATGGAAAACAGCTGGAGAGACGAGGGGGAGAGTGTAGGGGGAAGTTAGTATTCTGGAGAGGGTTCCCTCTGATGGTCGGAGGTGGAGTTAGGCGGCTGAATCCTAACAGTTTGGGGTTTTTGTCATGACATGTCATTATTGAAAAAAAAGCTGCATCTTTAAGGAGGGGGGGGGTTTGAGCACAACATCTAACAGCTCACAGTTTTCAGTGTAATACAGACTGTTATGTTGCACAGGCACTGCTAAAACAGTAGATTCAATTATGTTATAATTAAAAAATATAATTTTTGTTAATGTCCTTTGAATTAATCTTGCTGTATTTATCCACCGCGTCTTAAAGGCTGGTCCGTTACAATACCGTACTACTTTAAACCGGTTCGTGATCACACAGGACACACAGAACAGCTAGTTAGCACCATAGCAGTAGCAGCTAACGAGCTAGCATCATAGCATTAGTGTTTAACAACAGCACTGTCTCCAAATCAACACATTTTATTCATCTGTCTGTTGCTGCTTTAAGTGAAGCAGCTTTATCCTCCAGTTCTGACTGAATCCTGTCAGAAATCTCCACATATTCTGCTGTTTCATCAGCCAAACTAAACGCTGCACAGATGAAGTGAACGTGGGGGTGGGTGTTGTGTCTTGTGACGCATTTGTTTGTTTACCTCTTGTGCAGACGGTGGAGAAAAAAAGAACAAAACAAATTCACCAGAAGAAGAGCTAATAAACATGGCTAAGTTTACGCAAACATTTACTCTCCATGTGGGGACTAACCCTCTAAATTCTCATTCCTCATCAAATTCCTCATCAAAGAGGAAAAAATGCTCACAACTGGCAAGCCCTTCAAAATAAAGGCGTATCGCGATAGGCTCATTTTACTATTGAGAAAAAGTACTATCGCAATATTGACAGCTATGATTTTATCGCCCAGTCTTATCATCAACCCATTCTCACTCCCAAGTCATCACATATTGATGCATTGGTAAGGACCCCCTCCACTTCAAAGATTGAAAATGTGTGTTCCCATCTCGTTGGCTTTTCCAATTAAATCAAGACTCCCCAACCTCCAGACTGCACTGGTACCTTAACCCAAACCTTAACCAGTCACTGAATGGAGTACCAGTTCCAGATTTCAAAGTCACATTTCTCTGCAAACAGGCACGCTCTGTGGGAATCACCTGTTGCGATGAATCTATATTTTAATCAGGGCTCCTGGTAGTTCAATGTTTTTTTTTTTTTTGTTTTTGTCTTTTCTAGCTTGTTCTTCTGTCTGTTTCTGCACTTCCCATTGGGAAAGAAAGGTTCCATATCCAACTGTTCTTGTGTTGCACGCCCCCTCACTGCTTTTCTGTTTAGTTTTTTCTTTCATGAAAAGTACATGACATTAACATATTCCATGCAAAACATAATTTCACATATCTTATTGACAGAAAAGGAGCAGTAGGAAGAATAAAATTCTTGTTTCATGTCTGCCTCTATGTTACATCTTATGAAGAACAAAAGAAAAATTCTTAGATGGCCTTTAGTACCTGGCACCACACTAACTACACATTACACATTCCTCAAGTTTTTTCTTTCCAAATATTTTTAAAATAACATTTTACTAGTACAACTTTTCAGAATTTAACCCGACAAAAGAAAAACATGTCTGCTTTAAAGCAGTGCGAGCAACTTGAAACTTAAAATCATATCTCCTTCTGTGATTTTCATCTTCTGAGGTGAAAACAAATAACTTCTGTAGGCTCTCTGGCTTCTCTCTATTTTTAACTTTAAGCATCTCTAATGAAGTTTGCTGATTTACTAAATCTTCAAATTTCAGTCATCTTGACTTGAAAATAAAGCATGTGTATGTTCCTTATATACAACTTTATGAATTATTCAAATAACTTCTTTCTGCTGGAAACGTAATGGTGTTACGTTGGTTTTGTATGTATTACCCCACACTTCAACACAAGTGAAATAAGGCAACAAAATTAAAACAAAATAACATTCTCAACACATTACAAGATAAATAGTACGTAATATTTTTACTTGTACTTAGTGCTCAAGTGATTGAAATGTAATTGAGAGAATCTGATCACTATCACAACCAAAAGATTTTTCAAAATAAAAGATTTTCAGGATTCAAAACAAAGCAATGGTCCCTGCAGCTCTGGAACAGCTCTGGAACAGCTTGCTTTTTCATTAAAATGGACTAGAGGAGCACCTAAAACCTCATCCGCGTACAAGCAGGTGATGAATGGAAGACCACCTTTTCGACCACCTGTGGACATTATGAATATTTGGTCATGCCCTTTGGACTCTGCAATGCCCCTTCTGTCCTCCAGGCTTTTGTAAACAGCATCTTCTGGAACATGTTACAACACTTTGTTGCTGTCTACATTGATGAAATCCTGATTTACTCCAACACATTCGAGGAGCACGTCTCTCATGTCCGGCAGGTGCTAAAATGACTGATCATGCACAGACTATAAACTAAGGGAGAGAAGTGTGAGTTTCACAAAATCTCCATTTCTTTCCTGGGCTATGCGATCAGTGATGAGGGCATGGCTATATGGACCAAGGCAAAGTGGAGGCTGTGCTGCAGTGGCCCTAGCCAACCACAGTGAAAGAAATGCAACAGTTCCTTGGCTTTGCCAAATTCTACAGTTGTTTTGTTTGGGGCTTCAGCCTGGTAGAAGCTCCTCTCACCTTCCTCCTGAAAGGAGCCCCCAAGCGTCTTCTGCGGACTGCAGAGGCCGCCATGGTGTTCCACATGCTCAAGCAGAGCTTCTCACAGGCACCCATCCTCCATCATTCGGACCTGACCAACAAATTCTTTGTGGAGGTGGATGCCTCAAAAATTGGGGTTGGAGTCATCCTATTGCAATGCCATGGGCAGCCTGCCAAAATGTTCCTGTGTTGTGCTTCTCTGGGAAGCTGAACAATGCAGAAAGGAACTACAGCGTGGCTGACCTTGAGTTGCTGGCCATGAAGTAGGTTTTCACAAGGTGAAGGTATTGGCTGGAGGGGGCGGCCCAGCCATGTGGGGTCCACCCTCCAGGCAATCAGACTCATACTCACCACCTGTTCCCCACACTTCTTAACCTGTCTCCTCTCCAATCCTCTTTGCCAGGAAGTTGTCATTGCTTCTTCCAGCTCTCGTCATGTCCTCGCAAGCCTGCCGATCTGCTTCAACCTGCAAAGTCCACATGAGCCCGCCTTGCCACTTCAGCCTGCTACGTTCACCCGGCAGAGACCTCCTTGTCCAGACCTGCAAAGCATGACCAGCAGGTGCCACTTTTTCCTGCTCCACCACTCTTCTTCTCCTGCCTCAATACCCAGCCTGCTCACTAGCGCCATGCCCCCACACTGGAGAGTATACTGAACTGCAGAGGACTTATGGACAATAAAACTCTTTAAGCTACTCTGGTTGTGGGTCATTGAATTCCGGGGTTGTCGTCAAGTTCCCCCTCATTACGCTGACAAGCCACTCCTGTTTCTGATGGACTACAAGAACTAAATCTGGTCTGCCAAATGGCTAAACCCCCATCAGGCACAATGCTCGCAGTTTTTCTCTACCTTCCAGTTCCAGATATCGTATCGACCATGTTCCCAGAATGTAAAGGCTGACGCACTGTCCCTTCTCCATGACAGCCTCGCCAAGGAACTGCCCTTTTGTGACACTAAAGTCTTAATAATGTTTTGCACATGATTAATTATAAAACTGATAGTGTAAGAAAAAAGATTGTTCTAAATTACCCTATCTTGGGTGAAAGAGGGAAAACAAAAATCTGTGATAGTGCATTCTTTATCATATGTACTGAGTTATGATTAATTTATAGCAAATGTTAAACAGAAAGCTATTTTATCTTTCTATAAGGATTGATGCATTTTTAGTTTAGGTTTCTTGGTAATTGTTCTTCGTTTTTTGTCAGTAATAATGTATGTCCAGCTATGTTTAGGAGTTTAGTTTTCTGCTCCATGTACACGTTTTCCACCACCACACCTGCCTTTGGTTAATATGCCACCTTTCATTTTAATATTATTTATGTTAATAATTTTATTTCTCTTTCTCAGATCTACTGTCTTAACACTTTGTCTTACTTTGTTTTTCAGGTTTTAAGACATGGTTTGAGCTGTTTTCTCATCAATGGAAGAGTTAAGGACTTGAATTTTCTTTTGTGTTTTTAAAGTTATGCTCCAAAATAGCAATGCTCACTGTCTCAGTTGTCTGTCTCATACTGTTATGGCCCCAGCCGTATTTGGATTTGCTTTCTTTATATTGTGTACTTTTTTTTTTCTGTCAGAGTGGGACCTCTTTGTTTTTTGTGGATCTTTGTGGGTTAGTGTCTCTTCTTTAATTTGTTTCAGGTGTGGTGCTGGAAGGTGTGGCCTCCATTAGACCTAAGCTGATTAAGGCAGCCACAAAATCACTGTGTGGACCTTCAGCTGGCGAGAAGGGAGCCTGGCTGCAGTCAGTCTCCACTGCAGCTTGGTGCTCTTCTCCACTCATTATGTTTGTGTTGCACTTTATTGTTTAGTGATCAGGTCCACTCTGGCTTTGGTTTTGTTAGTTATGTTGTAAAGTGAAGCTGTAGGGGTGAACTGCCATTTTCTTTAGTGCACATTTTCTCCTGTTTATGTTAGACTAGGGAGGTTAGTGTTTTATCATCGTTTTCCCTTTTCGTTCATAAGCAGGTAAGATGTTTTGTGTTCACATAGGTGGGGGTTTTGTTTGTTGTTTTGGCCTTGGTTCACCCTGAAGCCTTTTTGCTTCACTTTTTTGTAGTTATTGATGTAAATAAATTCATTATCATTTTATGGAGATGTCTTTTTGGTGTTCTTTTGTTTTAATATTTATTATTTTACCTTTATGTTGTGCCCCACTCCCTCTAGACAGAAATGGGCGTAACACATACAAAGTCTAATATGTCTACAAGACAGGTTCTGCAACTTTTCTTTTTAATCCAAGAAGAGCGTATTATGTTTATCTTTCGGCTTTCATTCCCACTTAAGCTGTGACCACGACTTACTGTGTAGCAGCAGCAGCTGCCCCCCCGACATCCAACATTCTCAGAAAAAAAATCTGTCAACTATAATACACAAGTTAGAGTTCATGGTGTGGTCCAACCAGACAACAGTTTTTTTTCTTAAATGAAGGAGACAAGATTATCTTATTTGACAGATTTCTGTTAAGAAATCAGTGCTGCACAATAACAAGGAACCATTGGCAGACGTATAATCATTGATCAAAGAATTTGCTAAATTATTTTAAGCATTCAGTTGACTGCTTCCTAGAATTAGTATTTCTTGAACTGGTGATGATTATTAACTTCTAAATTAGATCCAAACTTTATTTCAAAAGACAAAGTATTTAGAATAGAACAAAAAAAGACAGATTATGTCAAGAATAAGTCTTAAATTATGTGAAATGACCATAATCTGAATTCATTCTGTATAATAAGCACATAGATTTAGAAGGGTATGTGTCATTTGCTCCTTCTGTTCTTTTTGGCATTGTTTATACTGGAGCAGTATTAAAAGAAATGCTTTGTTATTGACAATGCAACAGGAACAGAAACTGTATGTTTGGAGCCACCCCATTTCCTGGTTGCACACCCTCCAGGTTCCTGTTGAGAATGACTATTTAAAACACATGGAGTAAGAGTCGCGTGGCAGCCGAGAGCAATGTCCAAAGGATGTAAGATCATTTTGTCTTCTAATACAATAAATACTTTGGGGTTTGTATTCCTGAACAATCACTGTTATTCTTCTTTAGAGGCAGAAAACAGTAGGAAGGGAAGTCAGACACAATGCTCTTCCTGTGACACCAAAGACCCTGAGCATTGTGATTTTTGTATCTGATACCAAGTATGTATTCGAATTTGTCTTTCCTCTCCTTCCCCACATGCACTTGCTTCTTAACAGGATGTGACAAGCCCAAGGGGAAGGAAGAAAGTAAATGACCAGGGTGCACAACCAAATCTTCATGATCACATTTAGGGCTGCATGGTGGAGCAGTGGTTAGCGCTCTTGCCTCACAGCAGGAAGGCCCCCGGTTCAAGTGTTGGCTGGGGTACTTCAAACAGTTTCACCAGTGGGGGACCTTTCTGTGTGGAGTTTGCATGTTCTCCCCGTCCAGCTTCCTCCCATCCTCCAAAAACATGCTTTATACTTAATTGAACACTCTTAATGGTCCCTAGGTGTGGATGGGTGTGTATGGATGTGTGATTGTGGCCCCTGCAACAGACTGGCGACCTCTCCAGGGGTGTCCCGTGCATTTGCCCATGAGTGGCTGGGTTAGTCTCCGGCTGTCCCGTGACCACGAAGAGACAAAACGGGTATAGAAGACGAATGAATGAATGAACATTTAGATAGTCTAAATGTTTTACATATAAACTGCATCTGAACTGTCATCGCATGTTCTGGTTTAAATGTTAAGAGTTTAAAAGTACAAAAACCGTAGCAAATTATAACAATATGAGAAGAGTACATGTTGTCTGACCAACCAAAATAATAGCTTTAGGCTGATCTTGTAGCCTCTTCAAAGTCAATGGTAGCTTTAGACTTCACATTATTTCCACATTTTTATTTGACTTTATTTTGTGTTTTTTATTTATTATGTTCGACGTCAGACCAGATGAACCACTGAATCTAAGCACATTACTAAGTGGAGGACAAGAAACTAACCAACATTTCCTCAGTAGCAAAGAGAAGAGTTCAGCTACCAATGTCCGCCTGGCAGGCGCACGAGTGACAATTGGCATCCCTGTAAACTGCCTGCCCGGTGTCGGGCTGGTGCCTGAGTCCTTCTGATAGAAACTGGGTGGGACCCACTTGAAGAACAGGACTCCATTTCAAAAATGGAGTGGGTTGTCATACAGTAGATGATGCTTTGTAACCATGACATTGTTTATAAAAGCTTTTCCTCTTCTATTTCTTTTTTAAAATTATTTTAATGATTCTTTACTTGACATGATTGAAAAACAATGTCATCTTTCATTTGTTCTGCAGCAGACAGCCATCATGTAAGGTGATTATTTAAAGAGGACCCTACTTTCTTTAAATAAAGGGGAAAAATGTCAGAATTGTCAGTGATTAATGCTTTTGGGGTTTTGAATAACCTGTTTCAAAAATTAATATTTATTGCACAGAAATGACATTGACCAATATTTTATTTTGTTTTACTTTCATGTCAAAACATCAATGCGACTAAACAGAAGAGACTGGTCACTCAAATATGTTTAACTTTTTTTTATTGAATCACACAGGAGTCATCTATACATTTCCCAATAATTTTCTTTCTGCCTTAAAAATGTTGGAATGTCTTGGTTTATAAGCCCCCTCACCACAGCAGGACTAGAGAGGAACATACGAGACAAACACATAAAATGAAAATCACAAGACAATGAAGAACAATAAGAAAAAAACGTAAACATGTACAACTTTGTTAAAAATAAATGTTGCTCTGGAAAATGTAATTATTTCTTTAACAAGAATTGAGCTGTCGAACATGTTAAAATTAAAATTCATTAAAATACTCGAACTTAAACTTATGACTTAAATCCAACAGCTCATAACTCCACAAATTTCATCACACTACTGAAAATAACTGACACTGTCGGAAAAAAAAGGTCATTCACAAAAACATTCAGTTATTTTTGAAGATTAATGAACAATTCATTTTGAATAGAAAAAACCCACCATTAACTGTGTAACATGTTCTTACCTGGATCTGCAGTTTCCAAAACAAACATTGAGCTGTCGATGAGCCTACGAAGAGAAGAACAAGATGAGAAAAACAGGCCAACATAAAACTAAACAAGTTAAACAGATTTTTTTACGTTGTTAACATGTTACAGCTCATTCTAATTGTTTTTACTTTATGTAAATAAGAAATGAAAATGAAAACAGACTTTGTTAGGCTGCAATCCCTCATGTTTTGGGTTTTTTAACTGTGTAGCAAAAGCAATGAGTCAAAGTAGCTGTTTGTTTATAGTGAGGAGATTACAAAAAATTCCTTGTCCCGTTGGAGTTGACTTTAAAAGATTTTTGAATGTTTTCATAGCTTTATTTGAAAAATCTAGATCACCTGTGTGATACTTACTGCCTGCCCACTGTCTACAGACACTTTGAAATAAGATATTTTGGTGTTTACAGAAGCATATCCGAATTCTGTCCTTATTTATGGCACTTTCTGTCCAACCACATTCATTGCAGTATAAAAGTGTTTAAATGCATGAAAATGTGTCATATGTTGCAAGTCTTCTGTAGAATTAGACTTTTTAAATTTTCAATGAAATATTTATTCATTTATTTTGTCATTTGGAAAGTCAAATTATCATGTCATGTGACTGTCCACGCAGATAACAATAAAAAAAAAACATCAATAAAGTTACATGCAAACTTTTTACTTTTTTGCCATTTGGCATGTTTTTCTATTTGTATTTTATGTTCCCTCCTACTTAAAATACAAATAGAAAAACATGCCAAATGGCAAAAAAAAAAGTAGTTACGTTCCCTCCTGGGCTGCACGGTGGCGCAGTGGTTAGCGCTCTTGCCTCACAGTAAGAAGGTTCCTGGGTGTGGATGTGAGTGTGCGTGAGTGTGTGACTGTGGCCCCTGCGACAGATTGGCGACCAGTCCAGGGGTGTCCCCTGCCTTCGCCCATGAGTAGCCGGGTTAGGCTCCGGCAGCCCCGTGACCCCGAAAGGGATAAAGCGGTTCAGATAAAAAAATGAATGTTCCCTCCTGTTCCCTCTTAGCACCAGCCCCTCTGGTCATAAGAAGTACTGCAACGTTTTGTTACTTCCTTGTTGGCTCCACCCCCCACCTGTTAAAATTACGCTTGGGAGGAGCAGTGGCTCTACTCCGAGCTCTCTCAGGGTGACTAAACTTCTCACCCTATGTCAAAAGGACCACCTAGCCGCCCTTAGAAACGGATGAACCAAGATCCTGTCATAGAGAGACAGAGCGGACTTCATCCAATCCTGGTGTCTTGCCACCAAAATCTCGTCTACTACTTCTGTGACTTCAGCTTTGGTGACGGACACCCCCACCCCATAGTCCTCAGCCTCTGCTTCCTTAAGAGAAGGTGTGTCAGCGGGTTTGAGGTTGATTCTCAAGGTATTCCTTCCACGCCCCAATCTCCCCAGTTGAAGTCAGCAGCCCTCCACCTGCACTGAAAACAGTGACTGGAGAACACCGCTTTTCCCTCCTGAGGCGCCGGGTGGTTTCTCTTCAAGGCCAGCCAAAAGCCTTTCTCCATGGCCTTTCCGAACTTTTCCAAGGATCAAGTTTTTGCCTCCACAGCATTCCAGGCCGCATTCGCTTTGACTGCCCATATCTGTCAGCTGCCCCTGGAGTCTCACAAGCCAGCCAGACCCGATATGACTCCTTCAGCTTGGCGGCATTCCTTACTTCCAGTATCCACCACCGGGTTTGGGAATTACCGCCATGGCAAGCACCAGAGAACTTGCAACCACAACAGCAGCAGAAACATTGGAGGTGGAGAACATGGTCCATTCAGACTCAATGTCACCAGCCTCCCTCTGTACCTGTTTGAAGCTCTTCCGGATGTGGGAGTTAAAGACTTCCCTGATGGAGGGCGGACTTCCCAGCAGACCCTCACAGTACGTTTAGGTCTGCCAAGCCTTTCCAGCCTCCTTCCTCACCAGCGAGTCCAACTCATTATATAATTTTGAAAAATGCAACAATAATTAATATAATAATCATTACAAATTATAAAAAAGAAAGTTCAAAAGAAGCCGACACACACAGAGTACGAGTGTGTGTCTGTGTCGGAGGGGAGAGTACAAACAAAAGTTCTGAAAAGCCTGGCTTTTTCCCTTCAGATAAAACACAGCAAGTGAGTGAAAGAGGGATGAATAGGGGAAAGCAAAGGGAGAGAGGAGGCTGTGTGCTTCTCTGGCATGCAGCCCTTGAATTACCACAGCAGATGGTGTGTGTGCGCGCGTGTGTCTCTGAAACACAAAGAGCCCAGGAAGTGGTGGATGAGTGGCATGCTGAGGCGCGAACTGCAAGACCTTATGTCAATCATGGCCCTTTTCTGCCTGTTTCACTGTGCAGCTGAACACACTGTCTGCTGCAATCACTAAGTCTGCTCTGAAAGTTGGTAGATATTTTCCTTTTCCTGCCTTTTTTTCCTTCCACACATGCTGCATGCTACCCTTTGATGCAAAGAAAACTGACATTAAAAAAGAGAGAATGAGAAACTAGAAAAGCTCATAGTGCCAAACTTTAGTACCAAATTCACTTTTCCTGACACAAACATTTTAAAATTGTTGTGAACCCCTGTGCACTGCAAACCTTTTTTTCTTTTCTTCAGTTTAAAAAGTCTGCATTTTCAGACTCTTCATCTGCTTCATTCAAACAGACGGTTACATGAATTAAAATAAATACATCTATGTGTGTGTTCACAGTATACTAGTGTTCATTTGTAGCATGAACACCGGAACAATTTCCATTTATTTTAGGTTGTTATCAGTTTAATTCATGCAACAGTTTGAATAACCAATGGTGGATGCTGCTCGCTGTAGGTGAGGCTGAGTATCTGCTCTTGGAACTGTGAGGCACAGCCTTATGCACACCAGCCAGGCAACTGGGCAGACACCATCGACTCAAATGTTCCAGGAGAGCAACAGTAGACTATTTCCTTTAGTTCTGTTGTGCTTTGTTAATGTTATTCACATTTCTGAAAGCGTACTTGTAAAATGTTTTGTCAGGTGATCTGATCAGCCACCACATACAGTACGTTCTCCTGGTGTGTCTTCTTGATAAGTCAGTTTCTGCTTCTGCTAAGTCATTTCTGTTTCTGTTGAGCTCTTCTAAGGACCCAGTTTGTGTATTTCTTCCCCTCTTTTGGAGAAAAATTTCAGTCTTCATTGTTGATCAATTTTCTGTGGTCCTCATTTGGCTGCTCGGTCCCTCGGTTTCAGTGTTACTCAGCCAGCCAGTTTCAAAGTGAAAGGGATTTTGTAATGGGGAAACGCATGTGTTCCTGGTATGTTTGTGTCGGTTTTTCAGCCATTTGTCTGTCATTTTCCCATCTACGAAGTGTCTCACACTGTCCTGGAATTGCCTCTGCCTGCCCACTGTCTACTTTTGCCAGTCCAGTGAGGAAAGAAGAGGCCTTCTTTTGGAACCAAATAGTTCTAAAGACTTTTTTTTACCTCCGTCTGTTGTCCTCTGATGTCATGCCTGCTCAAGGCTGATGATAGCCTGCTCCATGCTGCCCCTCTTCTGTGTGGAGGATCTGGTATCATCCCTGTCAGCCAAGGTTTCTGCCTGTCGGCAACTCTGAAAATGACTTGTAAATTGGCATCTGGGTGTTTTTGCCTTCTTCGTGAGCTGGTGGCATATGTGTATCAAGAAGATCAAGAAGACTGGTCCTAGGATGCTGGGATGTGGAGTCTTGTCTGTGTCGTATATGAATAATTCTTCTAGTGTTGCTAGGGGTGGCCACTTTGGGACACCAGTGACCAACCAGCATCATGACATCCAATATGTCTGTGAGTTATCCTGCAGAGCCAAGGTAAAGGTGCATTTAGAGATCTACAAAGACATTGATGATCACGTCTCCATGGAGATCGCGGGCATCAAATATGCAAAAGAAAAATGAATTTTGAGGCACATTTCATGCAGCAAAGTTTAAAAAGGAAAAAGCAATCTTCATTGAGTTTTTTACTTTAACTGTGTCACAGAATGAGCAACGTTGAAGTAGAAAATGCAGTTTGGAGCATTGATTTTTCATTTGATTTTAAGAGAAAAGTAAACCAGTTACATTTTGAAAATGAAAAAGCATTTCAGTTAATCCATTTTAATTATCAAATTTGATTTTTTTTTTATTGAATTTTGGTACACATTTACTAGAGCACTTTTTGAAAACGAAATGTCAAAAGCCATTTTCTTTATCAATTTAATTAAGTTACAGAATGAGCGGTGTTGAAGAAGAAAAAGAAAAGCCATTGAGAGAATTGAAATGTCGTTCAATTTTTGAGTCACCGGATATATTGTAAAAATGAAAAAGCATTTCCGCTACTGACTTTTATTTTGAAATATTAGTCACATTGGCTTCCATGGTCACACACCTTAATGTACACACATTATGCACCTTAATGTGCATAATATGTTTTCTGCATTAGACCTATACCCTAGAAGAGCACCTAGAACCAACTGGTCACATAACTCCCCATCCCCAACCACCCAATGTCGAGTTTCAAGCAGAGACACTTTGGATCCCAATTTTATTGGTTGGTACTGTTTGGCTGATTCCAACAGTACCAAAAGACCACTGAGTTGGTTAAGTGTGTGCTGAGCTTCAAGTGAAACAGTTGAAATAGTTGTTTTTTTACCCCTACATTGTGTTTTTGTAATTCAACTCAATATCCTGGTTTTGCATTTATCTGTTAAGTCACAACACCAGAAGTTGCTTTTGCCTCTGCAGCCCAAGATAGCAACACAACAGCAGTCCAGGCTTTTGTCTAGGGGAGCTGGTGGTCTTCACAGGGTCTCCTGTGTGTACTTCTGACTTTGATTCAGTAGCAATCCCAGGTCTTTGCTCATCAGTGGTCATGACACATTGCATTCACATCAGCCTCTTAGTTTCCTCAGATTTTCTTTTTTCTTTCCCACATGAGAATCCTGTTTTAGTGTTAAACATAATTTAAAGCACTTCTGTCTTTTAGTCCAAACATTAAAGCACTGAAATGTTCTCAAAAAGATATCTATAAATGGATTGGTAAAGTCATGTCAGCTCTAGAAGCAAAAGCCCCAGGAAAAAAAGAGCCAGTCCTAATCTTGAAACATTATCAAAGGCATCTCTCTCTTTTCTCCGTGTTTTCAAATAGATCTAAGTCCATTGTAAAAAGTTGTTTTTTTTTTCCAAATAAATTATCAGTCAGAAGAGATGAGGCCATGTCAAAATCTTAAGGCTCTTAACTGTTGGTCCACCTCCTTTTAGCCTTCCATCTTTTGTGTATGCACTTCACAGACTGTTTTATCCTGAGACCCTACTGCTTAGTTTCTCAAATATCTTCATATTTTGTATGTGGTGTCCTCTGATTTAGAATATGTTGGAATTATGTTATTTTTGTAACCGTTTAGGAGTTAAAAAGTGTGTTTCTGTCACTGCTGTCAGCTCCAGTGTTAAAGGTTTAAAGTTGCATGTGTAGACTTTGGTGCGGGGTGGACAACTGAAGACTCAGAAATAGTCTGCTTTTATTGGTGTTAGTTATTTTCAGCTAATTTCAAGGAACTAAGACAACTACATTTTTGTAAATAAACATCTGTTTGGTTTTAGCAATTTCCCAAACAACTCAGCCAATAAAAAAAATGAAGTCTTAATGGAGTTAGCATGTTGAGATTTTTATACTACAAATAGGTAACTGGATGTGCTGCCAGAGAGGGATCCTTCTTTTTGAAACAACATTCCTCAGGAATAGGGAATAGGAATAGGGAGGGAGTACATGGTCTCTGTCTCTCCCACGTCACAGTTTGTCAGCAGCTGAAAGGAGGGATATAATGTGGGAGCAACACTGAAGCGAAGAACTTTAGAAGAATTTAGCAAATAAGGTCTAAAAAAATCAACAATGCCAACAAAAATTAACACAAAAAACATTTTAATAGTACAAAAATACTTACTAAGATATAGATGCTATTATTTAGATAATAGTACAAACATACCCTGTACGATGAATTCCTAGACTACAAATCAAACATACCCTGTACGATGAATTCCTAGACTACAAATCAAACATACCCTGTACGATGAATTCCTAGACTGCAAATCAAACATACCCTGTACGATGAATTCCTAGACTGCAAATCAAACATACCCTGTACGATGAATTCCTAGACTACAAATCAAACATACCCTGTACGATGAATTCCTAGACTGCAAATCAAACATACCCTGTACGATGAATTCCTAGACTACAAATCAAACATACCCTGTACGATGAATTCCTAGACTACAAATCAAACATACCCTGTACGATGAATTCCTAGACTGCAAATCAAACATACCCTGTACGATGAATTCCTAGACTACAAATCAAACATACCCTGTACGATGAATTCCTAGACTACAAATCAAACATACCCTGTACGATGAATTCCTAGACTGCAAATCAAACATACCCTGTACAATGAATTCCTAGACTGCAAATCAAACATACCCTGTACAATGAATTCCTAGACTGCAAATCAAACATACCCTGTACGATGAATTCCTAGACTACAAATCAAGCATACCCTGTAAGATGCACATGTTTATTGTTTGGTTATGGAAGCGACAGATATAGCGGACAAGGTGAGGGAAGAGAGGATGTAAATCTATTGACATGTGCGTAAATCACATTTGGTAGCGATGATAAGACACAAAAAACGACACAGACGCTGACATTATTGGATAAAGTACTGCCTGGCTCACAGGTTTTAGCAGCAATTTCAGCTCACTGCTGCTTTAAACGTGTGTTAAAGCAACAAAGAGCAGACACACAGCTGATGTGCGTACCCCCACCAGATCTTTTACTGGTACACAGTACCAGGCTGTAACCATACCGGCTTCATTTCAGCCCTGCTTGTAGGGATAACAGGTATTCCACCAGTAATAGAAAGATTGTCACCACAGCATGAGCCGAGCAGAAAACCACATTTTGTGACAGTTGATTCCAAGAAAATGTATTCATGTTTTTGTGGAGTGTCTTTCAATCCACATTCTCTTTCTCATTCCATTCCAACAAACTCACTCAAGATTGTTGACAGAAGTTGCCCTAGAAACATGACTCAGACCAATCACAGTTGCTTGACTCTAACATGGCGATGTCCATATCACGGAAAAATGGCGATTGAATTGGCTTCATTTTGCTGGAGCCAGAAGTCACGCATTTTTATGGGTGATGTCACACCTGTTTGGTCCAGTTCTATTATACAATTAATGATAAATACACAATCAACAAGAATTACTTTATTCTGATGTTAAGAAAAGCAGCTTTCATATTGAATTTGCACCAATTTGCAACCCATTGCTAATGTAAAGTGTTGCATAAAGGCCCAAAGTGACATTTCTACCACAGAATCAGTTGACTTATGTTGGATGAGCACTTCATTACTGGATAGTGTTGCATAGCAGCGCAAGGCCACTTTTCTTTGCTTCAGAATCTGCTGGTAATCATTAATTGTGTAAACAGTTGAAGGGTTACAATAGTCGTATGAATGTAAACACCAGAGTTAAAGCTCTGTGTGTAAAGAAGTTATGATAACCTCTGCCCCATCACAAAAAGCTGGCTTTGACCACACTTCAGTTGCTAATTGCTGGCAACATTTTTGTTTCTTAGAAAAAGATAACAAAAATCTTAATGTGCAGTTTTATTTATTTCATCTCAATTTGGAAAAAAAGGATGGGTGTTTTTCAGATCAATAAGGATTCTTAGTGCTTAATTCTCTCACACTTGCACTTTAAGAAATAACATAATGTTCAGCATTGTTGCCAACAAATGTCTTCTATGATAATCCTAAATACAATTATTGTTGTTTGAATTGACATGTTTGGAGTATGGTAAGGTACATTATCATTGTAACAACTTTGGTACCTAATTGGTTGCTTGGGCTTGTTGGCCATATTTTTGTTGTTTACTCTGAGACTGGGATGTCGTCAGTGTGCATTCATGGTCGTTTCAAGACTCTAAAAATGGGACCCAACATTTTCCTGCTAGACCTTTAGGGTGTTGGATTGGGAGGGTTACACTCCTGAATGGTTTCCAAATGTGCCTCAGACTTCAGCTCATCGCTCCTTCTGGGGATGGGTCAAATACGGAAAAATTAATTTTACACACCCAGATTCATGACAGCTGATGGGACTGAACAACAATTTGCTCTCTGACTCTGCATTCCTTACTTTCTTTCCTTTTTATTATCTTTTGTTATGCATTTGTCCCCACTTTTCATTTCTTTTTTCATTTCTTTTTTAAGTTTTATTTGTGCTTCATGTTGGACAAGTAAGAGACAATGTAATGATATGTTTTGTTAGTTCAATTTAAACAAAGTTGAGTTTTATTTTTCAAATGTGTTATTCATTTTGGAGCTCCTTAAGTGGCCAAACTAAAACCTATTATTTGTTGCATAATGTACGACTGTCAGGGTTGGCGCGAGGACACAAATGCAGACGGCAATTCGCAATGAAAAGTCTTTCATTTATTCGCTTGAAAAGACCAGTAGAAACATTCCTAGAAGCAACAGAACCACCCGACAACCTGTGCAAGGGAGACGAGGACTTATAACAGGAAGAGAGGATGAGGTAACTACACACAGGTGTGCCAAGAAGGAGGGAGGGAACACACACTAGGAGGGAAGTGTCAAGTGACCTGAAAGGCAATAGTGAACACAGGAAACACAACAAAATAAAACAGGAAGTGATAACAAAATAACAACAACTAATGTCCTGGGTCCATAACCCCACATCGACAGCCGTTTTATCCGCACTCTTCTATTATCTTTAAATTATGTTTTGAATTTCAAATTAAGATATAAAATTTGTTTTTAATATTTTTTACCCCTGGTTGTTTAGCTTTAAGTTATTTTTGACTGTAAAGCAAAAGGAAGAAAAGAAGGGAAAAAAAAACTTACCTGCAAAAGCCTAAAGTGACTGCTGAGCATCAAATAGAATGGCCATTGTTTCTGATGAGCAGAGGAAAATGTAACGTAATGCAACATAACCAAGAGGGAACAAACAAAGAATTAGCATAATAAATCATTGATGAACATTGATCAGACGGCTGTAATGCAGAGCTGAGGTCCCGTTGTTGGGGTGGAGCTGAACAGAACAAAACAGAGCTGTCTGCTTCTAGAAATCCAACAACAAGGAAACCGGTCATTAATTTATGTTGGGATGTGGGCTGACATGAATTTTCCAGAACAACGAGCACCGCCATTGTCTAAAAATTGCGGGAATTCACTGTGAAAGTCCCACTCGTTGTCGTAAAGATAAGAAGTTCAGATCAGAGTAGACAGACACGCCTCTACCTGTGAGCAGATTCCAGGCGAGCAGAACACCTGAAATCCTGCTGGATCAAACTTCTCCAAAAACCTCTCTTTTTTTTTAATTTTCCTAAACTCAATAAGGAAAATTTATGAGAAAAGAAGAAGAAGAATTTCAGGAAAAATGTCAAATGGACAGCAGTGCTCTTAAGAGAGAAATTCTTATTTTTTGGGCTGCCTGGCAGCTGAAACCACATAGGCAAAGTGAAGTGTAGTCACTGCCTGTATAACAGTACAAGAAAGGTCACATAATTGAGCTGTGAGGTCTGTGATGAACCTCTATCCACATAAACTGTTTATATACTGAGTAGGAGGGTCTAAGGGCAGGAATGCCCAGTTCTTCTCACTCTGTTTAGTTTAGTTTGGAAACCAGCTCTTGTTTATATTTTATGTTTTTGTACAATTGCCGGTGTGAAGCCAATTGAAATGTACAAATTTAGCCTGTTTTTTTTTTATTTTACTCAAGAACATGTTAATTAGATGATTGACATTTGTTCTTGTTTTTTTTTAAATGAAATTTCACTTAAAACTTTCATTCTATATTGTAAAAATTGTTCATTAAATATTGCTGCCGTTTTCACAACAAAATTAACCACTTTTTTCCAGAAGGAATTTGCTGTTTTTGCATGATTGTCTAGTTGGTGAATACAACATGAAAAAATAACAAAATCAAGTTAGTGTCACATAGGTGAGATTCTGCTGATTAAAATGATACCAAATAGACAAGCAAATAGTCCTTCAAATTGAAAATGCAGAGGTAACAAAAAAAAACTGAGTTTTAGGCCCTAGGTTGGAGAGGGTCAAAGGGTCAGTGCCATGCCTTTGACAGCGCTTTGTAAGCCAAGCCCTGCGACAGAGCTTTTACCAGAAGGTCTCAGCTCATCAGAATTGACGACCAACCTCTGTATCTGTACTCACCTGTGTTTTGACCTTGACCTGTTTTTGCTCTTCAACTTATCATTCTTCCTGTTCATTTGGGCCTTTGCCTGTGAGTACCTCTCGCCTTTAATCTTGGATCGGTGGGGATATGACAAATCAATAGTCAATTTGACATAGCTGTGTATCGACATGTTGCATCGAGGCTTCTGACAGTCACAAACAGCACCATCGGCTGGCTGCAAGTGTGAGACAGGGGAAATTATCCTCAATATTCAAGGCATCTTGTCTTTTTTTGTCAAAGTCTTCAATAAATTATGTGATCGAACTGCTGTTTTCTTTTTTTTTTCAGAAGAGATAAATGGGCAACAAGATAACATTTGGGTATATTCTTTTACTTTTTCTTTGGGCTTTCCCTTCAGGGGTCGCCACAACCAATCAGCTTCCTTCATCTAACCCTGTCATCTGCATCGTCTGCTCTAACACCAGCAAGACATAACCATGGTCAGAGTCCAGGCAAAAGTCGAAAACACAAAGGCTAGAGGCAGGATGATGAGGGACAGGCAAAGGTAGAGGCACAGAGAGGAACAAACCAGGAAAATAACGCTCAGACTGTCTGCAGGCAAAACAAGACTTCGCAAAGGGCAAAGTCTGAACAGCGCTTATATCGATGGTGAGGCTGATGAGAAGACAAGACACAGCTAGTGGAGACGTGGCGAATCAAGATTCAGGAGAGGACGCCCTCTGATGGTCGGAGGTGGAGCCGGACGGCTGAGGCCTGACAGAGCCCCCCCGCAAGCTGCTCCGGAGGCGAGGAAGCCGCCGCTGAGGGGGGTGACCACGGGATCGAGTAGGGGGTCGGTCCAGGTGGTTGTTATGGAAGACGGAGATCAGAGAGGGGTCGAGGATGTCATCTGTGTCATCCCTGGAACGTTCCTCTGGACCATATCTGTCCCAGTCCACTAGGTACTGGAGCCAACCACCCCAGCACAGGAATCCAGGATCTCATAATATAGGCCTCCTTGCCATCCATCATCAGAGGGTGTACATTGAAGTCGGTGGATTCAGACCGTGATTCCTCAGCAGGGGGTCCAGCAGTAGTCTTCAGCAAGGAGACGTGGAAGATGGGCGAGATCTGGTATTCTGGGGGAAACTCAAGGCGGAATGAGACAGGCGTGATTTGTTTAAGAATCTTGAAGGGTCCCACAAACCTGGGACTGAGCTTCCAGCAAGGCAGTCGCAGATGATCATGTCTGGACAGCTAGACCCACAGACCAGGTAGAAGCGTGGGACCTTCCCAACGACGCTGGTCGGCCTGATCCCAAGTCCGATGAATGGCATGTTGTAGCTGAACATGAACTGCCTCAGACATCTCCTCACACTGCCAAAACCACTCCCGAAACTGAGTGGGTCTCACCTGGCCATTGGACTGGGAATGATACCCGCATGTAAGGCTGACATTGATGCTCAACCCCTTGCACAGCTCCCGCCAAACCCACAACGTGAACTGAGGGCCACGGTCCGAAACAATGTCCTCGGGAAGGCCGTAATGATGAAAAACATGGATGAGTTGCTCTGCAGTTTCTAGATCAGTGAGTAACTTGGGCAGAGGAAGAAGACGGCAGGCTTTGGAAAAACGATGAAATTCACCGTGATGTGGGACCATAGACGGTAAGGAATGGGTAACGGATGCAAATGGCCAACTGGGAGTTGGCTTTGCCATCTGGTACGAGTCACATGCCGTGACGAATTGAGCCACATCCGCCTGCATAGTGGGCCACCAGAAAGAGTTCTGCAGGAGAGCTTGAGTGCCCCCCCATACTTGGATGTCCGGCTGCTGGTGTGTCATGCACAAGGTGAAGAATCTGCTGCTGATGAGGCGGCTGAACATAAACTCGACCGGCAGGACAGGTTGGAGGAGGTGGATCGTTACAGTTATGATCATCCAGTTCAGTCATTATCCTACTGTACCAGAGCCAGGATAAGCTAGCCGAGCACTATGGACTCCTCAGCTCTCAGTTCCTCCTCTGAAGTCTCATGCAGGCGAGACAGCACGTCAGCCTTCCTGTTCTTGAAGCCAGATTGGTAAGAGATCTGAAAGTCAAACCACAAGAAAAACAGAGACCATCGGGCCTGGCGAGGGTCCAGCCTCTTGGCGGACTTAATGCATTCAAGGTTTTTATGATCCGTCAAGGCTAAGAATGGCTGTGTTGCTCCCTCAATTAGTGTCCCTTGAACTAGTGTCTCCACTCTGTAAATTCCTCTTTCATGGCTAGCAGCTCCCGATCACCCACGTCGTAGTTCCTCTCAGTGGCGTTGAGTTTCTTAGAAAAGTATGAGCATGGGAACAGCTTGGGTGGTTGACCATAACGCTGTGATAACAGAGCCCCAAATCCTGTACTCGAGGCTTCCACCTCCACAACGAATTGAGCCAATGGGTTGATGACGATGTTGCAGAATGGGTGACTGGGAAAAGCGCTCCTTGAGAGACTGAAAGGCGTAGGTGGCCTCTGGGGTTCAACTGAAGCGCTTGGGTGCTCCCTTGAGGAGGGAAGTGAGAAGGACCGCCACCGAACTGAAACCCTGGATGAAGCGGCAATAAAAGTTGGCGAAACCAAGGAAGCATTGTAAGTCCTTAACAGTGGTGGGTTGTGGCCACTGCAGAACTGCTTACACTTTGCCTTGATCCATGGCGACTTCCTTATCGCATAGCCAAGGAAGGAGATGGATGTCTCATGGAATTTACACTTCTCCTTCTTGGCCGACAGATTGTGGTCAATAAGGCACTGCAGGACCTGCTGGAGGTGTGAGATGTGTTCCGTGAAGTTGGTGGAGTAGATGAGTATATCATCAATGTAGACTATGACAAAACGCTGGAGCACATCCCTGAAGATGTCATTAACACAGGCTTGGAAACAGAAGGAGTGTTGCAAAGCCCGAAGAGTATGACCAAATATTTGTAGTGGCCGGGAGTGGTTGAGAACACTGTCTTCCACTCATCGACCTCAACTATCGTTGTTGGATATCATGATGTTGACTCAATGCAGACTTGAACTTGAGCTTTCTGGACGACGAGGCAATGGTGGGGTCATGAGTGTCTAGCCAAGGCAGTCCCAAGATGGCCGAAGAACAAGGAGAATCAATGGCGAAGAGCCGGATGACCTCTTGATGCTTGTCCAGAATTTCAAGTTGGGGATCAGGGCTGAAGAGCCTAGTTTGGCCTGAGCCCAGGGGACAACCGTCTAGGGTGAAAACTGCCACCCGGGAAGCAGGGGAATAGAATTAATACGGGCAAAACCCACATCTACAAAATTTCCCGCTGCCCCTGAATCTATAATAGTAGTAGTCATCATGAGCTTATTTGTTTGTCGTAGAGTGATCAGTACTTCAAAAGTAAGGAAGGTGTCACTCACCTGCCCCCATGATTGTCTAGATAGACGATTGGGGCATGAAGCTTGTAGGTGGCCAGAACATTGGCAGTAGAGGCACAGGTTCTTGCGCATGCGTCTGCTTCTTTCTTCCGTAGTCAAGCGCGTGGATCCCAGCTGAATGGGCTCCTTGGAAGCGCCACAAAGTGAAGGAAAATGCTTCAGCTTTAGAGTCTGTAGGTTTCAGATCTGTAGCAGATTGTCCAAGCAAATGGTAACAGCGATCAGCTGATCCAGATCAATATTCTCGTCCCAACAGGCTATCTCGC
Source organism: Oryzias celebensis (assembly GCA_014656515.1). Lineage (NCBI taxonomy): Eukaryota > Metazoa > Chordata > Actinopteri > Beloniformes > Adrianichthyidae > Oryzias > Oryzias celebensis. The sequence goes on along the minus strand of BNCR01000003.1, from coordinate 26,991,814 downwards.
GTTGGAGTTCCGTGTTAAGTCCTCTGCGGAAGACTGTCTTGAGAGAGGCTGAAGACCAGTCCGTCTGAGCAGTGAGGGTTCTGAACCTCAAGGAATAAACAGCAGCGGTCTCCTCTCCCTGTTTATTGTCCATTAGCTGCTCATTTGGATCCTTTCCGTCGCTAGCATGCTGGAAGATGGCGCACAGCAGCCGAGTGAAGTCAGTGTAAGTGTGGAAAGATAACAAAGCTCCAGATAAAACCACGGATGACCACTCCAAGGCCTCACCAGTGAGGAGTGAACACAGAAAAGTGACTTTGGACTCCTCTGTAGAATACAGATGGGCTTGCTGGTGTAGGAAGAGCTGAGGCTGCATCAGGAAGCCGTTGCATTGTTCGGGTTTCCCCATGAATTTATCCAGCAGTGAAAGACTTGGAGCAGATGTAGTGTTGCTTACGGTGGAAAGAGCCCCAGGAACCGTTAAAGGCATGGGTTGGAGCGGCGTGTGAGATGCTGAGGAAGGCCCTGGGTTGGGTGACAAACGCTTCATGATGGTGTCAGGGGTGAGTGTTAGCTATTGGAGTGGTGTTCCAGCTGCAGTTCTAGCTGCAAATCCTGCAGGATTTGATGGGGTGAGTGTTAAAACCTGTCAAAGTATTTCCAACAGGTGGAGGACGAGTGGAGGAAAGAACGTCTTACTAACACATTTAACATCAGACTTAAGCTGACAAAAATCAATCTCACTGCAATCCTCAACAGGAGAAACACCACTATGCATGGATGCTGTCAAGACCAAATCACATTCACCATGTAAGTCGTCGGTCACACTAGCTGAGGCAGGAACATCCCAGCAGGTTGGCACCACTGCAGCAGAGCCTCTCTGTGCCTCCACATCTACACACTTCTCAACCTTCTCATTCTTTTTCGCTGTTTATGTGGACAGGAACAATGTTTAAATCCCACATCCCAACCCTCAAGATGTTTTAACTGACCCAAGTTCAAATAGACCATGTAGCTCCCATAATTTCCTTTAGGTTAGACCTGTTTAGAAACATGAGAGCCTGGACTCTGTTGGACCAAACATCTTTGAGTTCAATCTGCCTGCACCCCTAAGTCAAACCCCTCAAATGGCTTGCAAACTTCCCAGCTTCCTAGCTCATTCTCCAACAGCTCAGTAGGTAAAAACAGTAGAACCCCAACTTGATAACACACAAGGTTGAGACAGCAAGTGGAGCAACCATGACAAAAATATCTCTAATAACCACACCCTTTTTGGTCTGTTTATGGAAAGAGTTTTCCTCTTTGAGAAACACAGCAATTTTCCTGTTAATTCATGAGACAAAAAGAATATTGGTCTGTTCTACTTAGTGACTGACCGCCAACTAAACCCTCTCTACTCCAGCTGTGGCATTAGGAGGAACTACAAAAACACTGTGCCAAATGGTTGACGTGTGGAGACGTCAACCTACTGCTGCAAAAGAAAAAAAGTTGCCTAAAGATGAAATAATAATTATTAATTAATAAATAATAACAATCGTGCAGTAAAAACAGATCCAGAAGAGAAAACTATTCAAAGTACGCTCCACTCTCACCTCTCAACCTCAGAGTTTTATCTTTAATTCAATCTCAAAGACTGTCCTGCTATTTCATGGGAGCTTTGCACAGGTTCATGATCAACTCATTTCTGCAATATACTTGGAGGAGGACACATTTTTTGATAGGTAGTTTTGTGTTTTGGTACGAAAGCTTCAACCTTTCCTGTTAATAAGGTTGTTACATATGGTCAAATCTTTGTAACTGTTCTTCTGGCAGACTGCTGATCTCCTCCTGTGTTTGTTTTACTATTTAGGTTGCACTTCTTTAATAGCTCCAACCAGTTTCTTTGTTCTTGCTACTGTTAAAATAAACTCACAAAATCCCAGTCAGTTTAAATTGAGAAAGAAAATTCCATTTTAAATTAAATGTTTGCTGTAGGTTTGTTTCAATGTTCAAAGTTGTTTGTGTTTTCCCACTGACTTACCACCAAGTAAAGCTTTTTGTCCCTTAAATGAGCATAATTTGAAGGTCATTGCTCTGTGATTATAGATGCATAACTTTATACTTACACTTTGAGTAAACAGAAAAATAATTCAGTACTAATTCTAGTACTGGGACATCCTCCCTTTGTTGGCATGCTTGGAATGCCAACAGAGATTTTTGTGTATTGTCTCCTCAAGTTGCTTCAAGTTTCTGCTCTGTTCTCCTCACTGCTGTTTTTAAACCTTGTAATCACTCTGCCCCCTCAGTCTGCTGCATTAATGTCCAACACATGACAACAGTTCACAACATCATGTCAGTCTTCCCTTGAGCAAATACTTTAATCCTCCCATGTATCTGATTGAGAAAAACAGTGTGGAATGGAAATCAACACAATGTAAGATGCATCCAAACAAAAGAGAGTCCCCCCCCCCCCCCCCACACTTTTTTATATGCATATTTTTTCTCTGATGAAGTAAGAAACACATCTGACTGACAAAGTAAAAGGCCATCCCGTCTTAGAGTGTTAGAAAAACACTAGAGCACACTTTTTCTGCATGTTCCTTCAAGCAATATTTTAAAAAATGCTATTCATTTCTGCATCTAATCTTTTTTGACGTTTCTGTCCTCTGTGCATAGTAACATCATGTGGACAATCATGATTTTTTCCACTGCATAATTCCTCAGGGCTGCATTGTGTTGCATAGATTAGCACTGTCTCCTCACAGTATAACAGTATTAATAGAAAGCTACTCACAGCTTGAAGCCACTCCATGCCTGCACCATGAGATTAGTCCATACTGACGGTAACTTTGATAAACAAAGATAATTTCTCCTCAAATATTACTGAACATTTCAAGAACGCAGTATTTGTGTTATCCTTGTGTCTTTAAAGAACAGTGATGCATGTTAGTAATGCAATCTTCTCCACTGTATAATCTTCTCAGGAGCTCTCTTGTATCATCTTAGTTCACACAGAGCTCCATGTAAAATGCACTTCCAACAATACCTAACATCTGCAACTATTAGAAGTGTTTCATTCCTACAGTATAGCTGAACATGTTCCTTCAACAGAAAATGAAAAGTACTCAGAAAGATGCAATCTACACTTTATTAAGCACACCTTTTTAGAACTGTTGGATTCCCTTTTGCCTTCAGAACTGCCTCAATCCTTGGTGGCTTAGATTCAAAAAAGGTACTAGAAATATTCCTCACAATTTTTCCCATATTGACATGACACCAAAAAACAGTTGCTGCCGATTTGTCAGCTGCACATCCATGATGCCGATCTCCCACCAGATCCCAAAGGTGTTTTTATTGGGTTGAGATCTGGTGACTGTGGAGGTCATTAGAGTCCAGCTGTAGTCCATCTGCCTGAAGGTTGGACATGTGAGTTCAGAGATGTTCTTCTTCAGACCTCGGTTGTAACCAGAGGTTATTTGACTTACTGTTGTCTTTCTATTAGCGGGAACCAGTCTGGACATTCTCCACTGACCTCTGGCAGGAACAAGGCATTTCTGCCCACAGACCCACCGCTCACTAAATATTTTTTCTTTTTCTGACCATTCTCTATAAACCCTAGAGATGGTTGTGGGTGAAAATCCCAATTGATCAGCAGTTTCTGAAAAACTCAGACCAGCCCGCTTGGCACCAACAACCATGCCACATTCAAAGTCACTTCAATCACCTTTCTTCCCCATTCTGATGCTCAGTTTGAACTGCAGCAGATCGTCTTGACAATGTTTACAAGCCTCATAGCATCAAGTTGCTGCCATTTGGTTGGCTGATGAGATATTTATGTTAATGATCAGTTGGACAGGTGTACCTAATAAAGCCTGTGATTGTATTTATTTTATGAATATGTGTACCAGATGGCCCACATAGTCCTGTGGATTTAGTAAATGTGGCTGACAGTGGTCTGAAGCTGGATGCTGCCCATTCTTTTTGAGGATGTCTAAAACACCTTCATGCTCTTAATGCATTTGGGACATACCGAGAAAAGCAGAAAATAGTTTGATAGTGCTGACAGTGTATTGGGATTACCTTAATGTAGACAGAGAATATTTAAATGTTTTCACTTGTGATAAGGTGGTAATTGTATGCAAATTTTAGTGTTGGTCCCTCCTAAGGTCCAGTGAACTCTAAAACCCTTAAAACATTACTAATGTTAGGGCTTCACTTGTTTTCTTAAATGACTTCTTAAAATGCTGTAATAAAGAGGGGGAAAGGGTTTTAAGTAAAAGAATAAGCTCATTGACAAAGTCACATCCTCATTAAAAGGAGCATAATAAAGATTTGAAGAAAAATACTTTAAAAATGTAATCAACAAAACAAAAGGTGTTTTCTAAGACAAAATGCAGCAGGTAAGTATACACCTTTTGTGAGATGATGTCCACTGTACAAGACTGTTGTGTCACAAAAAACATACCCTTTTACAATGGTACCATGTTCAATGTTTGTTATAATTTCAAAGTAACTGGAAACACATATCAATGGATGACTCCATTAAAAAAGTAGGAAGAAAGAGACCAGATGGGTCACTCCTTAAACAATTTGTCATTTACCTGGTTTCTCAAAATGTGGGGAGAGTCATGTTTGGACCTGTGAAAAAGTGTCTTATGTTGCACTATTAGGCAGACCGCTCATCTGGAAACAGAGAGATTTCAGGAAAATTGTCATACAAACAGCACAAGACTGAAAACTGCTGTATCTTAGTGAAACCCCAAGGCCTTTATGATGATTACATTTTCTTAGTTTTGCATATTTGCAAATTATTTGCATTCCTGTCTGAACTTGTGTGTGGTGCAGCTGTGCAGGGAAAGTCCACTGACTGTTACTTAGTACACAACAAGGAAGAAACACCAGCAGCTGGTGTGACTTTCGCTGAACAGCTGGACACAAACAAACGGCTGGATCATAGTTAATGAAAAATCCACTCTTCCTCTTTGTCCTCCTCAGGCGGTTGGTTAACTGTTTAGTTCAATCTAAAACAAAAAACTAAAGAATATTCAGAAATGAGACAGCAAACACTACAATTTATTTGTTGATTTAAAAAAAAAAAGAAAGTTAATGTGTGCATTTGGTACAATGAAAAAAATGTATCTAATGTTGAGCTTACTTATTATTTATTGATAATTAATAATTATTTAATGATATTATTGTTAGAGCACCAAAATACTCTAAAATAGAGACAGTTGGTCTAATACTGTTAGGGAATATCATATTGAAATGATTGCTAATCAAAATGAATGAGCATCTCTAAGATACACCTCCTAAGTGATGACTGAACAGATTCCAACTGTTTCAGAGAAGCATAAACCTTCAGACTCAAAAAAAGTGTAGACACAGTGTCCAGGCTCTGATCAGACAGAACCAATGCAGATGAACTGGACTGAGTTCTCACTTTACGCAGATCATGCTCAGATCCCTGTTTGTGCAGGTTATTACAAGGCTTGGCTTGTAAAATGTTAACCTGACAGGTAGAACAGGTTATTTTCAAAACTGTTGGAACACGAGACCTCAACTCCCTTTTCTTCTCCACTATGATCTGTGTGTGTGTGTGTGTGGGAGGGGGGGGTCCGAATGAAAACCAGTTGTTTTCTTAAGTTATAATAGTTTTATAGGCATTTGTTTACATGATTGTAACATTATCTATTTAGTCTCCAACATAAGTTGACAAACTCCATATGGCTTAAAAGTAAAGCGCCTCATAACTTAAGGCAGAAGTCAAAAGCCAGTAAGTGTATTGCAGTTATCACAGGGGTCAAATAGTAATAAGAGGGAAAAACATGTATGTGTGTGTGTGAGTATGTTTGGGGACAGGCCCTGCCATGTTGGTAATCATCTACAGGACGTGAAAACTTTTTAAATAAATCTTGGGTAACTTGTTGCCTTCTTTTGTTTCTACTCCTACCCCTTTCTTTGTGTTTCTATAATCATCTTCCAACAACTTCTCCCATTTTTCCTTTCTTGTGCCCATGCACCAACACCCCCTTACCATCTAATCTGACTCAGCTTGAATTGTTTTGTAAGGAAGATTGGACAAATATTTCAGTCTCTAGATGTTCAAAGCTGGTAGAAACAAAGCCCAAAAGACTTGCAGCTGGAATTGCAGCAAAAGGGGTCACCACAAAGTAATGACTCAGGGGGGCTGAATACTTTCCACCTCACACGTGTGCCACCTTGTGTTGGTCTTTCAGATAAAATTCCAATAAAATATGTTTATGTTCATGGTCAAGATGTGAGAATATGTGGAGAAATTCAAGGGGTATGAATACTTTTGAAAGCCTTGGTATGTTTGTATTAATGCTGTCAGTTTTGCTGCATGAAAAACACGTCAACTCTAAATAGCTTGATGTCGTCAAATTTTTTGGTGGCATTAATCGCAGATGTATAATTTTGGCACTCACACCTTGCCATACCACCACGCCGTTCAGGAAAATGAGGCAGAAGTGGACAACAGAACCTGGTGGCACGATGGCGGCTGAAAATTATTAGCCGGAAATGGAAATTGCGAAACTCCAGACCAGTGTTTACGTTTCACTGCAGTTATTTTCCACCCTCTACAACTTGCCAATAATTATGACCTGCATCAGTACAGTCCCTGACTGCAAGTTGTAAAAATGTCTGTGCCTTTGAGTAAACGACCCTGCAACCACCCACCCACCCTCCATCACAGCAACCCAAAAAAAAAGAATAGGCCAAAAATCGTTTATAGAGCCACGAAAAAACAAACAAAAACTATACCAAAACGCACGTCTCGGGGATACCCAAGAGAACTTTGAAATTATTATGGGATGGCCACATCAGCCACTGCTTTGTGACGATTTTGTAGCAAAGTGTGTGATTTGACAATCTTCAAGCTTTTCCACATTATGGAAATATGGGAAAACAACCCTTTGATTTTTCCAATTTTCACCAAACTTCACAAACAGTTGCCAGCCATAGTCTACAAATACCATAGAAGTTTCATTAACCTTTGACTTTGGAAAGAGGCCGCGATCTTGAATTTAAAAAAGCACCTTTAATTCCATCTACAAATGAAGACTCGCCCTAGTGATTTTCATCGATCGTCATGTAACTTCTCGAGCATCAATAGGAAGGTACCGTGAAAAAAATGGTGGAATTAGAAGTTGTAGAATATGAATGGCGTGCATGTCTATTAAATTGTATCCATGCGTGTGGTAGTTCAATGTGATCATTTGAATAGAAAATTTGATAATACAATGTTGAAATTGTGGCCAGGGTAAGCAAAAACGCATTTTTGCAAAAAAAAAAAAAAAAAAAGTTGAAATCCACTAACGAAACCAACATAGCTTTATCAGGGATATCTAAAGGAAGTTCTGAAATTATCATGGGATGGCCACACAACCTACGGTTTAGCTGGGATTTTTTTTTTTTTTTTCAAAATGTGAGATTTAACGACTTAATTGTTTAAGTTGGAGCTTGAGGGTCCTGCAGTGTCTTAGCTGTTCATAGCACTGTGCTTTTCTGGACTGAGATGTCTGAGGTCTTTCCAGGGATCTGCTGTTGCCACTCCTCCAGTTTGGGGGTTACAGCCCCGAGTGCTCCAATTACCACGGACACCACTGTCACCTTCACCTTCCAAACTTTCTCCAGTTCTTCTCTTTTTCTGGTATTTCTCCAATTTCTCATGTTTTTTTGTGATGTTGCCATCACATGGTATTGCAACATCCACCACAACAGCTTTCCTCTGTTCGTTATCCACCACTACAATGTCTCTCTACAATGGTTCTCCATTACCATCCTGTCTGTCTGTATCTGGAAGTCCCACAGAACCTTTTATTCTGATCTCTAATTCTCTACCACTTTAAGAGGTGTTTCCCATTTGACTTTGGGGTTTCCAATCCATATTCTGCACACATGTTCCTGTTTACTATTCCAGCCACTTGGTTGTGGCGCTCTATGTATGCTTTCCCGGCCAGCATCTTACACCCTGCAGTTATGTGCTGGATCGTTTCAGGTGCCTCTTTGCTCAGTCTACACCATGGGTCTTGTCTGGTGTGGTAGATCTGAGCCTCTATCATTCTGGTGGTCGGGGCTTGTTCCTGAGCTGCCAGGATGAGCACTTCTGTGATGTCCTGTAGGCCAGCCCTTCTAACCATTGATAGGACTTCTTGATATCAGCCCCTTCAGTTATGGTTCGGTGGTACATCCCATGCAGAGGCTTGTCCTCCCATGAGGATCTCTTTTCATCACCGCATCTCTAAGCTCTCTCTTTAAAAGAAATTTACAAAACATAGCATACATTCAATGCCTTCATAAAGAGCGTAAACATTTGTAAAAACTAAACTCAGAATTCACTGTCTGCAGGAGAAACTGTTTCTGAAGTGTGCTCAGCATTACTACAGCAGCTCTGAAAGTAATTTACGCACAACAGACAAACTGGCCTTTATTTTATCATTATGACCCCGATGCTCTGCCCTAGGCCCTGATTGTTGAAGCAAAATCTTAACCAGCGAAATTGGACCATGGGGGGTGGGGGGTAGAGATGAAGAGAGGACCACACAAGTCTTGGTGGACAGGGGTTCCCCCCCTCCACACTGTGGAAGTAAACGGAAACTGTCTGCTGAATAGAATACAGGGAGGTCATTTAAGTTATTCTAACAGTTTTAATCTTTATAGAAAATGTGCAACAAAAATGCAATATTTGAAGTAATTTCTTCTTCACTTTCATTTTCAATTAATCTTTCTTTCCCCACATATTACTTTTTTTTTTTTTTTTTTTTTTTTTTTTTTTTTTAAACTTGTCCTGTCCAACAGCTGAGCAAACAGATATGAGCTGAGAGCCTCTTGCATTAGACAGATTTTACTCTTACAATCGGGGGTTATAAATCATTGGGAACACAAAATGTATGTTGGTATAAGCCCCTTTTGTAAATTCAACGAAACTTTATTAATATTAATTTTGTTTGTGTTCTTTTTGTTGGACCGGACGGAAAAAGAAAGGGGGAAAAGAGGGGGGGGGGGGGGGTGCTATAGATTCCAGAGGATGACCAATGGAAGGAGAAAGTAGAATTGCAAGTCTACAGGCAACAAAATGCTGAAGCTTATACCCATTACAATAGTGAGTGTTGGTCTAAAATGGGCGGGGCCTGTCCACACACTCAGCTGTTACAAACATACCTGCCGGCTCCAAGAGTGTTCACAAACTTGTCCACAACCAGTTTACACGCACACTTGTGCATACCAACCCACACATGTAAAGCATTACATTCTGACACGCACACTATTTGAAGGTGCAAATGTGAGCTGACGCCTGTGCTCAGGTGAATGTTATGTTAAGCTGAAGTGGATGAAGGAATGGAAAGAAAAAAAAAAAAAAAAAAAAAAAAAAAAAAAAAAAAAAAAAAGGAGGGAGAGCTCCCAGACATCCCCACACCAAGACCCCCGCCGAGGCAGCAGCGCCGACCAGGGCCCGCCCCCGCACCCATACTGTGGGGTCAATGGAGGTGATCCGCCCGCCAGGTAGTCCGGCCAAGCACCCAGACCAGGGCCCGCAGGACCACCACATGGGCCCCCAACACCCGAGCGCAGTGAGGTACGGAAGCGCAGAGCGCAGGGCCCAGCCCAGTCAGGAGAGCAGCCCCCCCACCGCGCCGGGCGGTCCAGCGCGGGGCCCCACCCCCGAGAGCCCCACCACCCCAGACAAGCCGCCCACCACCACCCAGGAGTTCTGAGCATCCCCCCACCCCAGCCCCAGGTACGAGCCAGGACCCCCCAAGGGAGACCCGCTCCGAAGCTCCAGGCAGTTGCGGAGATCCAGAAGAGAGCACAGCAGGGGTCGGCTACCCCCACCTAGAGGAGGGATGACCAAGAGAAGTGGGGGTCCCCGAAGGAGTACGTAGCCTGACCAGGCTCTCCTATGTTGTGACTTAGAAGGGGCCCGTCACCCGAGGGTAAGGACCAGAACCCGCACCACAAGGACACAGACACCCTCCAGGCTCAGATGGAATATGATCCCTTGCTCATGGACTTGCCAGAGGACTGAGGGATCCCTCTCCCTGCGTGGGGAGGGGGCCGCCGGGCCCAGGAGGCCGACACCCAAGAGACAAGGCCGCCACCGCTGAAGGCCCTGTTCCCCCCACCGGGGATGGGGTAGGGGACAGAAGATCAGTATTCCCATCTTCCTTGTGTAATGTATTTGTGTGTGTATGTTGAGGTGTGTTTCTTGTGGTTGAAGGGTGTGTGTCATAAAGGGTGCAGTTAAAATTGGCGAGCAGGGCACTGGGGACATCTCCTGATTGCTTACAGGGATGTCCAATCACCCTCTCGCCAAGGAGCCCTAAATGTCTACGGTGCAGTTAAAATTGGAGGGTTGAGCACTAGGAGGACATCTCCTGCTTGCTGGCAGTGATGTCCCAGCACCCCCCACCAAGGGTCCTACGTGTCTAAGGTGCATTTAAAACCAAGAGAAGGGGGCGAAACTGTGCGGAGAGGGGGGACCACTGCCAAGTGGCTCGGCCCCTCGAAGTATTCCGCAAGCACACCCCCCTCCAACCTAATAAGTGTTTGTATGAGGAAGGAGGGGAGGTCGGGGACAGCTACCAGACTGACCCCCGATGGTGAAACAACCGTCCCCCCGCCCCCCCCAGCATTGGGCCCAAGTCTCCCCAGGGCAGAGGCCCCACCGCCCGGAAGCCGACCCCCCAGGCCCCACACCCCCCACCCCCCCCCCAAGCACCGCCCCTGTGGCTGCCTGGCCAGGTACCAGCGGGCCCGAGGAAGTCTCAAGGGTCCCATACTGGTGGTGGACCCCCCTTCTTACCCATGAACACCCCCCCCCCCGGCCCGCTCCCCCCAGACCCCGCCATGGTATGCTTCCCCTGGAGCAAACGCAGGCCCCAAGAGGGTTGCCCCACCCCGTCCCAGGGCCGGAGAAGGAGTGATCCCAGCCCCCGGGTGCAGACGGGCCACCCATCCAGCGCAGGCAGACCCCCCATGACCAGGGCCCCACGCAAGCCCCCCCAGCGCACGCAGAAGGACCACCCCCCCGAGCCAAGCCAGACCCCCACCCAATGCACCACCCACACCCCCCCGCCCAGGCCCGGGAGACCACGCAGCCCCCGCGCTTGCCCCATCCAGGCGCCGTACCAGACCCCCCGACTAACAGAGCCCCCCCACCCCCACCAGGTGCCAGGGAGGCCCCGACCCCGGCACCAAAATCCCGGCAGACATCCAGGGCGCGGTGACACCCAAGAACCCCGCCCCCTAAGTTATGGCGTTAGCTATGGGAGACCAGAGAGCCCGAATTCCTTCCAGGTTATTTGAACTCCTAGTTGACATTTTTTCCAAACTGATATGATCCAATAGCAGATTCCTGTAATGACTTACACTAATATTTTTCTTGTTTTTCCAGTTTAATAAAATTGTTTTTTTTGCTATACAAAGAGTTATGAAGATTAAAGGTGCTAATCTTCCCTCTGTATCGATGGCACTCATGTCACCCAGCACACAAAGTGAAGGTGAGGCTGTGATTGAAACCTTAAGCCAGACTGATAAATCCGCACATACCTGTTGCCAGAGAGCCTGTACAGGTGTACAGAACCACAGAGCATGCATGTAATTGTCAGGTAAATTACTATCACAATGCTCACAAATGTCTGAGTTTTTGAGACCCATCTTGAACATCCTCTGTCCAGTAAAGTAAATTCTGTGAAGAGTTTTAAATTGGATTAGTTGTAGGTTTGGACTTTTTGTTAGTTTGAAGGTATTTAGACAAATTTCTGACCAGAAGCTTGTGTCTGTACTTCTGCCTAAGTCTGCATCCCATTTTGTTGTTGGAATTGAGACTTTGTTATCTAAGTTGCATATGAGTTTGTATATTTTGGAGAGAGTTTTATTCAATGAAAAATTAATCATAGAGGTAACTAGTTCTGGTAATTTTAGGTCATTGTCACTGGATTTAAATGTTTTAGTAATTACAGATTTAAGTTGCTGATATTCCAAGAATTTATTTATTCCATGTTTTCTTGTAGTTCTTGGTGTGTTATGAATCTTCTGTCTATAATTAAGTGCTCAAGTAGTCTTACGCCCCCTGCTTGCCAAGCAGGGAAGTGCAACATTTTTTTATTTATCAGGATGTCTGGATTGTTCCAGATGGGTGTCATTTTGCATGGTAAAACTGAAGAGTTTGACATTTTAAGAAATTCCCACCAGGCTGTTAAAGTAGTGCTTATATTACTACTTTGGTAGCAGTCAAGTTTTTTTATTTTTGGGCTGATAAATGGTAGATCTGACAAGTTGATCTTTCCACAGAAAGCCTGTTCCAGATCCATCCATGGGTTGGTTTCTGGATTGTTTTTTAACCATCTTAAGATGTATTGCAATCTATTGGCAAGAAAATAGTTGTGGAAGTTAGGTAATTCTAAGCCTCCACAGCTTTTTCCAGATTTTAAAGTTTTTAGACTAATTCTTGCAGGTTTATTGTTCCATAAGAAGCTGGATATGGCTGAGTCTAATGTTTGGAACCATTTTAGTGGTGGTTGTGTGGGGATCATTGAGAAGAGATAATTAACTTTGGGTAAAATTTTCATTTTTACTGTGGTTATCTTACCCATGAGTGACAGAGGCAGGTTGACCCAGCGGGTTAGATCGTCCTGTATACTTTTCAGTAACGGGGTGTAGTTTAGTTGCACCAGTTCTGATAGTTTCGGGGAGAAATAAATACCTAGATATTTGATATTGCCTGATTTGACTGGGATTGAGGTAGTTTGCTCCGCATTACCATTCAGTGACAATAAAACTGATTTGTTCCAGTTAATTGAGTAGTCTGAAATAGAGGAAAATTCATTAATAATTGTTGAGGTTTCACTAATGGAATGTGAATTGTTTAGATAAAGTAATATGTCATCAGCATAAAGACTAATTTTATGATTACTGTATTTTGTTGTAATTCCTTTAATGCTCTCACGCTGTCTTATTGCTGCAGCCAAAGGTTCAATAAATATAGCAAAAAGAGAGGGGGAGAGTGGACAACCCTGCCTGGTCCCTCTACCAAGAAAAAACCTGTCAGAAGTCTGATTGTTGGTTCTGACTGATGCATTTGGGTTGTGATATAATATTTTAATCCAATCAATGAAGGATTCCCCAAACCCAAACTTATGGAGGGCAGCAATGAGGAACTTCCAGTTTACTCTGTCAAATGCTTTTTCAGCATCCAACGAGAGTATGGTCATTTCCTGTTTTTTAATGGTGGCAAAATCTATTATGTTTACAAGTCTGCGGACATTATCACTTGAGTGTCTACCTTTAATGAATCCAGTTTGATCATGATGAATTATATGAGGAGTGATTTTTTCTATTCTCTGTGCGAGTGCTTTGCAAATAATTTTTACGTCTGCGTTAATTAGAGAAATGGGGCGATAGCTTGAAGGAATTGTGGGATCTTTTTCTGGTTTAAGAAGGAGGATTATGTTCGCTGAATTCATGTGTGGTGGCAGTGATTGGCTTTTCTTGATAAATGTAACCATTTTATAAAAAGTTTGTGCCAGCTGTTCCCAGAATTCCTTATAAAACTCAGCAGGAAAGCCATCAGGCCCTGGAGCTTTGTTGTTGGGCATCAGCAACAGAGCTTCATGAAGTTCAGCCAATGAGAGCGGAGAGTCTAAGTTTGAGCTTTGATCCTCATTTAATCTGGGTAGAGTTACATTATTAAGAAATGAGTTCATACTTTGCTCTGACGGATTGACCTGTGATGTGTACAAGTTTTTATAAAAATCTTTAAATGTTTTATTAATTTTAACCGGGTCATGAGTGACATTTCCTGTGTGGTCCATAATAGAAGTAATTGTTGCTTTTTCTTTATTAATTTTAAGCTGATTAGCTAAAAATTTACCAGATTTGTTTGAGTTTTCAAAATTTACGAGTCGAAGTTTTTGTATTTGGAATTGTGTTTGCTTATTGATGATATCATTTAACTGAAGCTTTAAATTTTTCAGATCTTCCAGAATGTGTTCTTGTGCAGAAGCAACATAAGCAGCCTCTAGATCTTTGATTTTATTTTCTATCTCTAATAGATCTGCTTTCTCTTTGTGTTTTTTATTTGTTGAATAAGAGATTATTTTTCCTCTCATCACTGCTTTTGCTGTTTCCCAAAGAACACATGGTGAAATATCAGGAGTATCATTAAATTCCAAGAAGGTTGCCCACTCTTTTTTAAAGAACTGAATGAACTCTTGATCTTTTAACAGAGAAGTGTTAAACCTCCAGGTTAAGCCTGAAGGTTTGGGTATATCTCTAGAAATATTTACAGAAACTGGTGCATGATCACTAATGATAATTGGATGAATGTTGGAATCCTTGACATCTTTTAAAAGAGAATTACTGACTAATAAGTAGTCTAAGCGAGACTGTGAGTGGTGAACTGGAGAAAAGAAAGTAAACCCTTTAGCGTCTGGGTGACATGAGCGCCAAGCGTCGCAGAGACCCAACTCATCCATGTACTGCTTCAAAATACTTGCAGATCGCCATGTGCGCTGGTGTCCTGCTGTGCTCAGTCTGTCAAGTTCAGCATCAAGGACCAAGTTGAGGTCTCCTCCTATAATTATTGTGGAGTCAGCGTGAACCGAGAGTGAAGTGAAGAATCTGTGAAAGAAGGAGGATTCATCAGCATTGGGACCATAGATGCTGGCTATACAGAAATCTTTATTCTGAACAGATATGTTAATAATTACAAATCTGCCTTCTGGATCAACAATTGTGTCCTTATGGGTAAATATCATATTTTTATTAATTAAAATAGCAACTCCTCTTTGTTTGGAGTTGTAACTTGCTGAGTAGATGGACGGGAATTGTGAGCAGCACAGGAGATGATCAGCTGATTTAGATAAGTGGGTCTCCTGCAGTAAAACTAGATCTGCTTTTAGATCATTCAGATGGTTGAAAACTTTCAGCCTCTTTGGCCCAGAGCCAAGTCCACGCACATTCCAGCTAAAGATGTTCAGACTGGACATGACTACACAGAGAGTGTTATACTAAGTAATGCGCATGCGTCTGTGATTCCTGTGCGCGTGCCCGCTGACCAGTGCGCAGAGAAGCGCTGTGTGTTTGTGCGCGTGAATGTTTCCTGGCTGTGTGAGTTACTTGTTGTATGTGTCCTATATGAGCCTATGTGAGGTGTTTGCGGTATGTCGGCGAGTGTGTGCGGGATCGCGTGTACGTGCGCGCGCCTTTCTCGTGCATGAGTAAATGTTTACTTACCGGGGGTGTGTTGCCTTTAGTTCTTTTAAATATGAGGAGGAGGGGGGAAGAGGTGGGGAATAAAAAGAGGAAAAAAGAAAAGAAAAACAAGAAAAAACAAACACAACAAAACAACGTAAACATGAGAGGGGAGGGAAATAAACTGCTTTGACGAGATGGAGGTGTGGATGATTGATGAGCTGATTTTCCATTAATTTAAATCAGATTAGCTGGTTTCATCAGCGCATTCTGGAAGTTCTGATCGCAGCAGCTGCGGGTCTTCAGCGCAGCCACGGGGTGATCTCGGGGTCCCGAAAGAGCCGTCCATCCACGTAGAGTCTGTCTACCGAAACAACAGCTCGAGACCCGGCGGTGAGGTGCTTCCTCCTCAGCGGGAAAAGGATCTTCCTGCGCCGGAGGATCTCCGCCGGGAACTGGTCGTTGACGCTGAAGTGTGTTCCCTTCAGCTCCCGGCCGCGGCTCCTCACCAGCTCCTTCTGTTTGTAGTGCTCGAATTTAGCCACTATGGGTCTCAGACGCTGGTTGTCAGACCTCCTTCCTCCGAGTCGGTGCACTCTGTGGAAGGAGATCTTCTGGACCTCCTCCTTGGGGAGCTTCAGTTGGACCTCCATGAAGGACTTCACTGTGGCCTCCGGGTCTTCTCCCGCCTCCTCTGGAATCCCAGAGATGACCAGGTTGTCCCTCATGCTCCTCGCCTGAAGGTCCAGGAGGGTTTCTTTGATGGAGCGGTTCTCCTCAGAGAGACGAGCGGTGTCGCTGCTCAGAGTCTGGACGGTCTCTCTGAGGGCCTGGTTCTCCGCTGCGAGCTCCTGCACCTGCTGCTGGCTGAACTCCAGGGACTCTCGCAGGCCTTGGAATTCTTTATGGAGGATCTCCAGCAAGTTTAGACGGCAATCAAGGCTGGAAAGTTTTTTATCAATCGATTCCAGGATTTCACTGACGCCGCTGCCTGGAGAAGAGGCGGCCCCGGGGGAGTCTTCAGGACGGCCGCGTTTGGAGGAAGGAGTGGTGGTGTTGGTCTTCCCCATGACGAAGGTATTAAAACACTCGTCTATGAAGCTCTCCAGGTCCTCCAGGCTGTCAAGGACTTAATAATCTTTTTAAAGGTTTAATGAATTTTGTTGTAATTGTTACTTATATGGCGGAAAGAAAAAAAAGCAGGTGGAAATGTTTGTTCAACCACTTTCGCGCCGCCAAGTTAACTCACCACACACGTCTCGTCGATTCTCGCGATACTCACAGCATCTCGCCCTTCCCCACATATTACTGTTTCAAAATGATGTGACAGAATTAAAGGCAACATTATTTTAGTGTGACGCTAAAATAAGATGAAAAAAACAAGGATTTAGATTTTGGCAGTTTTATAGGAATTTACATTTTTCCCAGGTACTTAATGTGTTTGGAATTGTAGTCAGACAATTTTCCCCTTTGTCACTGCACCTTTTTAGAATTTAAAAGGAAAGTTGCATTTCAGTGTGCTACAAGCAACAAGGACTTATCTGAAAGTATTTTATTAAAACTTAATAATTGTATCTAACTAGCATATCTTTAATATATAATTGTTTTTGACTGTTTTTGACACTCAAAAATCATCCAAAAAACAAACAAAATAATTGTAATGTTAGACATATTTTTTGGGAACGTGTTTTGCAGTGTATGAAATGGAAAAAAAACAAAAAAAACAAAGAAAAGTACTGCTGGTGACAGAACTTCAGTTTAAACTTTGGTAATTTTTATCAATAGTTGTAGTATGCAGGCTGTGTGCAGGAGCTTTCTGATGCTGTGACAGATGTACACAGAGAAGTAAGAAGAGCAGTTATTTGAGAACCACCTCCCTCATACTCCACCCCTGATAAGAATAATCAGGGGTGGAGAAGCCATTATGAGTGGGTTAGATGAGAAGTGAACGGGTGCGAGACTACTTAGTACAAAACAGTTTTGCTCTTTTTTCATTTCCTTTTTCTCTGATGCTATGATAATGCATTAGCAGCATCTTGCTCAATAATCTTTAAATGCATACATAAAAGATGCTGATGACAGGGCTCTATAACATGTGATCATAAAATGTCAATTATACTCTGACTCAAACAAAGCAGAAATGTTTTTTTGAATTTTTTTTCAGAGACTTTTGAATGCACTATAATGAAACAAACGATTCGAATAAACAATTTGAGAATCTTTCCCACATTCACATAAGTCCACATCACTTTCACATGGCAACAGGTCTGGAGTAAATTGTCCTTCCCTTTGTCGAAGTGATGAAGTGTGAAGAATGCATGCTTGTTGTTTCACTACTTCAACAGAAATGTCACAAACCTCACATGATCATGGAATAGCTGAGCTTCTACACAGTGTGTCTTACATAAGTGGTTGTGGAGCAAATATAGCATAGTAGACCTCTAATCAGATGATTGAAGGTTCGGTTTCCACCTTGCCTTCCTGTGTGAGTGTCCTTGCTCAATACATGGAATCCAACATTGCTTTGCTTACACTTTGAACATTTACAGCTATGGCGTCTATATCAAAACCTACAACACGCTTTGACATCCCTTAAGTCCTTATGCGATCACGTGAATTAGCCGATCTGTGGAGAAAAGCCACTTTGCGCTGGTAAAGCAAGACTTACGTTTCTTTACTTTTTCCCGAAATCCAACATTATACTAATATAAAGTGTTAAAAAAAGTGAAAAGCCAGTTGATTCATGTTGCTCGCGTAGAGGGTTGAAGTTAACCCTTTAACGCCAAACGAATGAGTCTGTCAGCCCTCCGCAAGAGCAATGGAACGGAAATATACATTTCTTTTCTTTTTTCTTTTTTTTTTGTCTTAGAATATTTTTGTTAGATCAGGAAAAAAGTTATATTTCAGCTGTGTTACCTGATGTATCATATATGATACAAAAATAAATCTATATGTAAATATCTATGTATATCTATATATCTATATATCTATAGATATATAGATATATAGATATATATCTATATATAGATATAGATATATATAGTAGATATATTTTGCTTGTTTTTTCAGGGGGACATATAAAGGCTCCAAATCCAAAGAATTTGCAGAATTTGCTTTGCAGGGTTAACTGCATTTAAACATAAACACTGATCTGGAGCTATAGGTCCAATCTAAATAGTAGAGGTGGATGCATCCAGTACAGGTTTTGGGGCTGTCCTGTCCCAGCGCCATGGTCTGCCTCCCAGGACTTTCCCATATGCTTTCTTTTCTAGGAAGCTCACGGATGCTGAGACGAACTATAATGTGGGGGATCAAGAACTCTTGGCCATGAAGGAAGCCTTTACGTAGTGGAGACACTGGTTGGCGCTTCACATCCGTTCCTGGTGTTGACATACCATAAAAACCAGGAATACATCAAATCCGCCAAAAGACTCAATCCACGCCAGGCTCGCTGGTCTCTCTTCTTTTCCCGTTTTCAGTTCCAAATCACCTTCAGACCGGGCTCTAAGAATGGCTAGGCAGACGCGTTATCCCGACTGCATGAAGTGGACCTCGGAGATCTCAAATCCTGTGAGAAAAATCCTGGCCCCCATCCAATGGGACATCACCACGGAGCTGGTAGAGATAAACAGGCGTAAACCTCCTCCACCCTCGTGTCCGAACAATTGGATCTACGTCCCTCCATCTCATCACCAACGGGTCCTGCATCTAGTGCAGCAGCAGGTCATCCCAGCATGGCAGGCACCCAGCTCCTCTTGCAGAACACCTTCTGGTGGCCTACCATGCAGGCAGACGTGGCCCAGTTTGTCATGCAGTGCAGTCCATGCCAGACATCTAAAACACCACCACAGCTCCCCGCCGGACTTCTATAACCCTTGCCGACTCCTCAGCGCCCCTGGTCTCACATAGTGGTGGACTTCATCATTGACCTGCCTTGCTCCAATTGTAACACCACCATTCTCACCATTATTGACCGCTTCTCTAAAGCCTGTCGTCTACTCCCCTTACTCAAGTTACCCAAAGCTATGGAGACCGCCGAGTTACTCATCAACCACGTCTTCCGTCACTACTGCATTCCCGAGGACATAGTCTCGGACTGTGGTCCCCAGTTTACATCTGTGCGGAGGGTTTGACATCAGGATACCACCCACAATCCAATGGTCAATTGGAGAGGCTGAACCAGGAGGTCACCCGGTTTTTGAGGACGTCCTGCTCCAAACGTCAGGAGGACTGGAGCCGGTTCCTGGTCTGGGCCGAAAATGCCCAGAATTCTCTAAAGAAAGCCACCAAGGGTATTACGCTTTTTCAGTGTGTTTTAATATTCCAACCTTTGCTGTTCTCTTGGTCTGGGGGTCCCACAGAACTACCGGCTGTGGATGAGTGGTTCAGCCACAGCGAAGAAACCTGGGCTGTTGCTCATATTCAGCTACATATTCAAGCCGTTCTGTGTTTCCAAGAACAGGCCACTCACCACTGTTGCGGGTCACAATTTCCAACCTAGCCAGTGGGTTTGGCTTTCCACACGGGATTTTCATCTCCGCTTACGCTGCAGAAAGCTCAGCCCGAGGTTTGAGGGGACCCTTTCAAGTTATCAAATGAGTAACACCTGTCACCTACCATCTTGCCTTGCCACCAGACTGGATCTCTCCCACCTTCCACGTTTCACTCCTCAAACCCGCTGTTGCGCCATCTCCCGGGCAGTCACTTCCTCTGATCATAGACGGCGAGGTCCAAGCGCTTGCCTGTCTTGTTGTTTCTCTGGTTTTGATCCTTGCCTCCCAGTCTCACTCCTCGACTCCTGTCTGTCTTTTGATTCTGTTTTTGCCTCTGCCCTTGTCTACTTAGTTTGTAGCTTCATTAAATTTATTTGCTGCTTGCACATGGATCCATGGATCTCTGTCCTCTTCACAGACCTCACAATCAGCCCATAATTTGTGTGGACTGAGAGCATCTTATGAGCACTAAGGTGTCACTGGCAAACCCTGTTACATGCAGCATTGCGCCCAGTCACTCAAGAGCAAGGTACACGCACCGTACTGGACTGGAGTGTAAGGCAAATGGCAGAGTGCAACCTCATCACCCGTATGTCATAAGCTTGCAACTTACCTGATCTTTACAAAAATTTCATGATAGACTTACCAAGCACATGACAACGGTTCGTTCTATTTTTCATGAGGTGGACACACTAGCCTCAAGGGAACTTTTTTCTTCAAACATTTCACCACTCATCCAGATGGCTTCATCAGTTTGAACTGTTCTGGGTCACCCCCCTTATATCTTACAGATGGGTCACCCACATTCCGACAATGGATGGTTCATTAAGGATAACAAATAAGAGAAACCAGATTAAGACCTCTTCTTCTTATTGGCCAAAACAAAGGATGTGGTCATCTTTAAGATTCAGTCTTCTTTGGGACTAACGAAAGGCCAGCTTGAGACGAATTCTGTCTGAGGCCTTCCCCTCCGCTGAATGAAGGGTTATAATATGTTTCGCTTCTCTGACTCCTTGTTCAAATCATCTGTCTTCTTTTTCAAGAATCTGTACATTTTGGTCTTCAAATGAGAGTCTGTTTGTCTTTAAATGTGAATGAACTGCTAGAACTGGTCCTGATGCATTTCTCCTGTGGTTGTACAGGATCTTGTGTAATGGCTGTTTAGTTTCTCCCATGTACAGCATTCTTCCCTTCTCTGGACTGCATAGACTACATTGCTTCCTTTTTCTTTGGGTGTGGGGTCTTTAGGGTGAACCAGCTTCTGCCTCAGTGTGTTGGTGGGTATGAAATGAGCTTGTAGCATAGTTGATGTTTGGAAAAATAAATCACCTTAATTTTTCAGAGATATGAATAAGATATGAATTACTCAAACTTTTCCATAGACACTCAGAGGGTCTGTCCTGCAAATCCATGAACATTTTGATAGATCACATGAAGAACAATGGGAAACCTTCATCTGTTCAAGATGCACATTTCTCAAGATTTTTTGTGCGGACACAAATGCAGGATAGCTGGTAATTACAAAAAACAGTGTTTATTAACAAAGAGATCCAAAACTGAGGAAGAGCAATATGCTGAAAAATTGTATCAAAAGTCTCTGAGGCAAAGTCCAAAACACTCAAAGTCAAGAAACACACAAGATCCAAAACCTGGCAAAGGTAGACGAGAAGCTGGTGAGTCAGTGAAACAAAACAAATGAGGAGAGGGTAACCATAAAATACTGAAAAGGAGGGAAGAACAGACAATAGGACACAGGTGAAACACACTAAGGAGGAGTGATCAGACCGGGGAAGAAAACTCCCAAGAGGAAGACAAGAAACCTCAAATGAGATGGTAAAGAGTGATATCAAAATAAAACAGACAAAATGCAAACAAACACCCTGGCTTGTACATGACTAAATCAAAGCCATTTATATAGAAAAAAATAGATGCTTTCCTTTATAAAACTCAATCTTTTTGACATTTTACATTAGACTGCTTATCACTTCGGTACACACTAAAGATCCTTTCTTGATTAAGCTAAGACAACACCCTCATCCGCTAAAAGCAGTTATGAAATCCAGAATTTCCCAAGTTTGGTTTGGATAGGTAATTTACATGGAAGGAAAATTCAGAAAACTTTGATTTCTATTCTGGATTCTGTACATTTTAAGTTTATGAGTGTCCTAAAAAAAGATAAACAGAACACTAAGCATGAATAAACTCTATTTACTAGGCAAAGCATTTGGTAGCCATAGACATTGTGGATGACAAGTGGATGTTTTGTTGTGTGGTAACCCTAACCCTTAATTTATTGTATTGTATAGATTTTTTCCCCCTCCAAAACATATTTATTGTCATGTTACAGTTTCAGGGTTTTAATGCACAATTTGGATTACATACACAATTATACACAATTAATATTCCATTTTTAATTTCGAAAGCCTTTAAAAACATAAAACGGAAGCCTCTTACACAGTAATAAACTTAAAATATAGTTTAGAGAAATCCAGGTCAACTTTTTCTTTAAATGTAAAAATAACGTTTATGTCACAGCTAGATTAAATTCATCTGATGACAGCTTTAAACATAAAGATTAAATGTATGATAATATGCTAAAATCCCAGACATTACTGTATACCATGAGCTAAATCTTTTGACTTGTGTTGCTGATTTGAATGTTTAAGCTGAATGTCCATGAAAATGTGGTTTTTAAAAAGGACAGTTTTACTGCATCTATAGGAATTTTGCTATTAGCATTTTCATAATGATTAAGTAACCTCCTAACTAGAACAGAATTTCAATTACAGCAAGTGAAGTCTAAGCCAAGTAAGCTTCAAAATGTTCCACCAGTTTGACTCACTGATTCCAGTAAATGAAGAGCATTACTTGCAGTTAGGCAATCAGATTAGCTAAGTCTAATAAAAGCTGTCTCAAGTTACAGATATCAAAGGTAATTGGACCTGAGCTTGGCCTCTCCCTCTGCAGTGTTTGATGTGCCGATGAATGAAAGGCACATACGGTGGCCGGCACTGATAACAGGATTTACAGTTAACTCAGCTGCTTTAAAGAGCCAAATCAGGGCAGTGGAGCAAGAAAAGTGAAAGTAATCTGTTAAGATCAAGGTGCTCTATTCCCAGTGCAACATGACATTCCGGATGCTGCCTAAAATGTAACTGCAATGTAAAATGTAAAAAAAAAGAAAGAAAATTAGGAAATATGTTCGAATTTCCCAGCTAAGACAGTTTGTAACAACGAATAAGTTTGGATTCTGAAATAATTTTTTCAGGAGCTAAAAGTTAAACTTAACTATTCTTGTTTATATTTAAATCACAAACACTAAATGAAAAAGGAAGATGATGGCTGAAAAAAGACATGTCTGTTGTTTTAAGGACATTGTCCGTTTCAAACCCAATCAGGCCTGACCCTTTCTTTTTTCAGGTCCAACGTCCTTATCTAACCCAAGCCATTTTCACTCCTAAGTCGTCACATATTGACACGTGGATAAGGGCCCATCAGCGTAAAAATTGACGCCTTGAGTGTACCCAACTTGTTGTTTTTTGATGCGATGGCTCATCCAATTAAATAACCTTGGCTCCCCAACCTCCAGGCGGCAAACTGGTACCAGTCCAGGACCAGAGCTCACCGGTTTCTGTAATCCAAACTTAAACAAGGGTCCCTAGTACCCCAACCCTAACCTTAACCTGGGACCGGACGCAGATCGGTTTCGGACATGGTACTGGTTCCAGACACAATATCAGTTCCTGAAGCAGACTGAGCTAGGGGACCGGTACTGGATGCGTCCCGAGGTTCGATCCGCTTTTCGGTACCTTGTCTGACAAAATGATTGGACCCCTGATTTAATCAGAACAACAAGCGCGTCAAAAAACGATGAGTTGGGGACACCAAATATTTGTGACACAGAATGGTCCTTACCCATGTGTCAATACGTGACGACTTGAGAGTGAGAATGTGTTGACCAAACAGATCAATTGGAACATGGAAATTCTATTTGGAATGGAATGTACTCTGAATTAAACCATTTAAGATTTCAGTAAGGAGAGATCTTTGGAATGTGAATTAAGAATGATTAGTGATGCAAAAGGATTTTTACCTTTAGACCCCCAAAGTGGGTCCCTGGAGTATTTTCAAAAAGGTATGAAAATGAAAAAAAGGGAAAGATAAAGCCTATTTTTTCTTGTAATATAGTTTCAGAACAAACATGAAAAACATCCCTATCCTTTTCCAATGTTAGGCATATTAAATTTGAACTTTTCTGTAGGTGAAGATTTGTGTCATAGACCACAATCCACAGAGGGCGTGGCACTGTGCCGGGCAGGTGGCTGCAGCAAACAAACGGTTTCCAAAGCCACTAAAAGAGTCAAATGAAAACCCTCCCAACACCCAAGAAACCAGTGTTTAAACCATGGAATGGGATGGCTTCCTGACAGTCACAGGTGCATGAAGAAACATGCATTTGGAATGTATCCATCTTTGGATAAACACAGATGTGTGAGCAGATATTTTCAAATATGAACTTCTTCAAGTCCAAATCCTGCGCCCGCCTCACAGATGAGAGCCTGCAGTCCTGCATGAAGATGAAAGTTTCATCTGACATAGAGAAGCTGTCCAGCAACGTCCAAAATCAGAAGTCACATTAAACCAGGGACAGCACAATCCTGCCATGGACACATATTTAGTAACATTGGTTATGTCTGATGCTGAGGAAAGTGGGGACAGAGAAGTGGAGGCTGCTGCGTTGGACACTTGCACCGACTTGCTTGGCATTTGTGTAAAACAAAAGAGGAGAATGAAAAAAAATCCAAATTAAACTTGGTTCCTCTGTTGCGGTCTCACATAATTTTTTCTGTGCACTTTTGCCAATTTTTTTTCATAGTAGAGCACATTGTGTTCTGCATTGCGATTGGGTGTTAAACTTGTCAGTAATTTAATTTAAGTTAAAGCTGCTGTGATTAGACTGTAAAT
Organism: Oryzias celebensis; assembly: GCA_014656515.1. Taxonomy (NCBI): domain Eukaryota; kingdom Metazoa; phylum Chordata; class Actinopteri; order Beloniformes; family Adrianichthyidae; genus Oryzias; species Oryzias celebensis. Next base: position 26,967,182 of record BNCR01000003.1, on the reverse strand, counting down.
AGTTACTTTTTTAGGTGACATATGCAAGACATGATGTGTGTTGTGACACGTAGGAGTCAACGCAGATTCCTATTGCATTGGCATATGTGTTAACCTTGCCTGAGCACCGGTGGTTAAAGTTTATGCCCAAAAAGAGTTCCAGTATGAGCTAGATAAGGTAAGCACTCAATTGGCTGGAGTGCTGACAGCATGGCATGACTGTGGGCTGGCTGCTTGTGTGTTTCATTTATCATTGATTACAATGTATCATGCTGTTTCTGCTACAGATCATGAGATAATGTTGAAAGTTCAAATTCTCCTGACAAAAGTCTTTCAGAAGTCAATTCAAATGATGTCTCTCTCTGTATATATCTATCAATATATACATCTACATCTATAGATATATAGTACTTGTTTTGTATGTTACATTTACATATATTTACTATATATTTATATGTATATATATTTACAATATATTTACCCAACATTTTGATTTCAGACCTTATTGGTCGCAATTAGACTTTAAAAAATTGGCCTTATCAGGTTTATCAATAGGATGTTTCTGTTTACTGTGGGTCAGGTGATAAACTCCTCAGAACATTTATGAATGAACAAATGATGAATCCACCAGCATGCGGCTGTATGTATAGCTGAGTTCTTGAAGGATCGTCCATTCAGGCATTCCTTTCTCCCACAGTAACCTGATCCATAGGGGGAAGGGTGCTTTCAAGGCAGAGAAGCTTGGTCAGAATCTTACTTTTATGATCACTGTTTGTTCATCTGGATATGTGATTCACCTTTTTGACATGGACAGACGCAAAGTAAAAATCTTTGTTTGACTAAAATGCACTAAATGAATAAACTGCAATTATAATAACCCACATCCAATACATCTATTTTAGTAAGTGCATTTCTAGAAGCTTAAGTACAAAATGTGACATCAGTTTAATTTCAGAAAAGAATTACAATTTTGAGTTCTGTAGCACTGATTTTTGGATCAAATCAAAATTCACTTGGAAGATTGATTGCATATGCAGAAAAAGTATTGAAAAAAACATGTTTTAAGAGTAAAACTTTTACTATGTAATCCTTAAGGAATAAAAATGTATTTTGTTTAAATGTAGTACATTATTTAATTGTGGGACTAAATGTATGATCATTGAGCTTGTGATGACTTTTTAATGTCGCTTCCCTCTTCTTTAAATCATGACAAAACCAGGACAGAATGTGAAAAGGGTATTTTTAACAAGTCCAAAGCATCGTACTGTTACAATAATGAGTGCAGACAAAGATGACTTTGTCATAAATAAGCCCACTGAAGAGTAAAACTTGTGTTGTGCAATACAACGATGACTACAACCCCCACCCCCAGACATTATTATTTCATGCCTGAAAGGATGGAGACTGCGTTCTTGAGAAAAAGAAAGTCTCGATACCGTAGCTCCTCCTCCAGCTGTACGCTATAGAGACTGCTGAGGTGGCAGGATACCAGAGGACACAATTCTGGTTGCAGTAGCATAGATGCAGCCTGTGACTCCCCCTTCGCTGTGTCTGGTTTTGGCCCTCCTCCATCGTGTGACCAGGAGGCATTTAACCTCTGACCTCCAGGGCCAATATTAACTCTTATGGGATTGTTCCAGGGCAGCCGACTTCCCCTGGCCCAGGCCCTGAGAACATTCCTTTGCTGCGTTGCCAGGAGAGCCTTGCTGTCACACGACTGACCTCCTCAATACTCTGGGTTACCCTTGATCTTCTGTACACAGTTGCTCACAGGAACTAACACATACAAAAGGACTCATGCACACACAAACACACCCATCAACGCCACCATAGCTTCACCTCAACCCCACCCTCCATCCTGGTGTCCTCATGAAGCTTTTCTGGTCTATCACTAAGACGAAGGCCACCCAAGTCAGAGAGCCTGAGTTTGCTGAACCAGCAGTCACCTGCCACTGCTTTTCTCAGTAGCAGCACTGAAGATTGAGATGCATACATTGTTCAGCATTGATGTGAACTCTGATAACACAGTTTGGAATCCTCACAGTTATGTAAAACATTCAAATTGGATAACATTTAGCAGACACTTTTATCTAAAGCAATTAATTGTGTGGATACTGTGTAGCATTCACACTATAGTGATCCGTTTTTCTTCCGTATACTTTTTGGACATCCGTAGCTCTTCAACTCCTTAACCTCGTCAGATGTCAAAATGTTCAGCTCTTTTAGGAGATGAGTGCTCGAAAGTATCAACTTCATAACTCTTCAACTTTTGAACTATTCAACTAACTACTGCTTTTCTAACTCCATTGAAAATGGCTTATGGAATCTTCAAATCCCCTTTTTTTAATCTAAAAACTTCCAGCTCTACAAAACAACAAAACTTAAGTAGACTTTCAGCTACAGAAACAATTTAACTTTTAAACTATTTAGCAGACTTTTGGCTCTTGAATTTGCATTTTTCTTTTTCAAACTCCTTACGGTTTTTGGGACTGCACAGGTTAAATTCGACTTGTCATCTTTGAGTGAGTTTTCAGTCATGAATGAAAGTCTGTGCAAAATGAACAGCAGTTGAAGTCAGGGAGCAGAGGGGAGCATTGTGTCAGAGTGGGAAGTAACTGACCCTCTTCGTGGATTCAATTTGCTCAATCTCTGCCACAGTGACCCTCACAGAAGACATTTATACATCAAAATGTAGGCATTTTTCTTGGCTATGAGACAATAAAATTCTGAAAACCCTGAAACATGGAGTTTTCTCACAGCAGCCCAAAATCTCAGCAAAAGATGAACACTTCTCCCATTGACCGTAATACATTTTTGTTGAACTTTTTTTTTGTCTACTTCCTGGTTTTGACTTGTGATTACAACCTGGATGACTGGTCCTAAAAACATGAAAATCACACTAGTTGCAGTCCATCATCTCTGGATTCTGGCGATGTTTTTACTTTTACTGTGAGGAAAATTGTTTAAAAGATACAAGCTTTTGTTTCAGCCAAGTGCACAGCCTGTATTTATCAAGGGGAAAGAAGGATGTAGCTCCGCGGTTCCAGCTGCCTGCTTGTTCCCTGACGACTATGGAAAGCTCCATCTCACAGACGCAAACACATATAAACATATCCAGGCTTCCAAAGGCAGTACACATGTCATTTGAATCTGTGGATGCTTTTTTCCCTCTGTGTGCTGTATATTACAAATCTACCTAATTACACATGGCTGACCTGAATTCAGTTTGTATGAGTTGACTACGTAAATTAGCGATAAACCTATGTATTAGCATCATTCTAGGTTTTTGAACTCAACTAACATCTTTTCCAGTTTTTTTAAGCTAATTTGACAATTATCCTTTTAGCTTTTGAAATTTGGCCATTTAGCTCAAAGGTGCTAGCATTATGCTAGCTCAAGTGAGGGGGACCTGGTGGCAGACAAAATGGCGAGTGAAAATCACTAGCTGGAAGAACCAGAACACCCCCCGCCCCTCCATGACCGCCGCACATTTTGGCCTGAAAATACTCTTGTTTTTGACTGAAACAACTGGGGACTCTAGCAGTTGTGTGCTTTTTTTGTGTGTGTGTTTTAAGCTTTGAACTTTAAAACCTGTGTCGTCTCTGTCAAATCCTACAACTCTCTTAGGTATAATGTAACTCTTCCATGATCAACGTGACTTAGCTGATCTGCAGAGAAAAAACGGCTTTCCTTTTTTCAAGACTTTAAAATGGCTTTTTGCCAAAATGCAACATATTACTAATATAAAGTGGCACAATGCCACTTTTCTCCATGACAGAATGAATTGATTCACGTTGATCAGGCAGAAGAGGATTGAAGTTAACTACGGTCAAACATAAACACTGGTCTGGAGTTTGGTCATTTCCATTTCCGGCTAATGATTTTGAGCCGCCATTGTGCCTGCCACCAGGTCCTCTTGGCTCATTTGGCAAATTTGGTGTCCACTGTGGATTTTTATGCTATTTTGACATTTAGCTAATATTTTAGCATAATACTAGCTCATTTACCACATTTGGCACTCACTGACATTTTTTTCACGGCTAATTTGGACTACAATAAATATTTTGTACTAGTAACAGTCTGTAACTAGTACAACATGGCAACCTTTTTTTTTTTGTTTTGTTTTGTTTGTTTTTTTTGTTGCTGTTTGTTGTTGCATCTACTGGGGTACTTTTAAGGTTTTTTAGCAATTAGCTGTCATTTTAATATTATACTAGGTATTTTGGCATTTACTGAGGGTTTCTTTAGGCTATTTTGGAGTTCAGCTAATATTTTAGCTACATGCTAGCTTTTTTGGTGATTATTTTGATGACTTCTGGGGGGGTCTTTTTAGGGCAATTTGGCATTTAGCAACATAACAGTTGTTTCTTATAGTTTTTTTAGGCTAATTTGAAATGTATTTATTATTTGATCAAAATGCTAGATGTTTTGGCTAAGTTAGATAATATTTAATTGTTTTAAGGCTAAGTTTAGCTAATATTTTAGCTTTATTCTAACTGTTATGGTTAAATTAGATATTTTTCAAGGCTAACTTGACATTTAGGTAATATTTCAGCTAGCTATCCACTTTTCAGCTATAAACTATAACATCATCGGCAATAAGCTCTAGCATTTTCAGCACCCGCATTTAACTTACAGCAGGGGTCCCCAAACTATGGCCTGCGGGCTGAATCCGTCCCGCCCCCACAGTTGGAACGGCCCCCAGACCAATATCAGAGGCCTGATTTTTTTAGTCAGGCTGCAAGATTTGCTAATCACACAGGACATGAGATTTTATTCTGTCATTCTATTCCCCTACCTGACCATCCCCCAAATCCCTGTCAAATAGAACAGAATACAGTCCTCTCTTTCCACACCACAGTTCACTATTCTCTGTCTGAATGATTACGCTGCTGCTTTCCTTTTTTTTTAAATCAGCGCACCCTGTTCTGTGTCGTCATTGGCTGGATGTCAATCAATCTCCTCTGTGCTGTGTCTCCTGTGCAGAAAAGCATAGCTCTCAAGATCTCCATAAATCTTTGATCGCAATGAGGTCTTCATTCTATAATCCTGGACTTATTTTACAAAGGTTTGAACTTTGAGAGTTTTAGCAAGAGAGAAAAGTTTGAAAATGTTAATGTCTGTCTGAGAAAAGTCTAAAAGTGTGTAATCCTAATTCACGGATTCACCGACATAAGACATAATGGCAGCAAAAAATGTGGAGGTCGTCAGACAGGTCAAGATGGCCCTCCTCTCGGAGCTGGTGCACGCCTTGATAGAAGTGACTGGTGACAGCGGTGAATACGTCACGCCACAATTGTTCCATTTGGTTTTGAAACAAATACGGCATGTCAGTTTGTGGTTTATGTGTCACTGTTAGAAATTTAAAAAAAAGTTGCCAGTCTCTTTTGCAAGTTAATAGATATATCTTCTAATAGTAGCCAAAGTGTTTATTCCAAAAATGTGGTAGCTGGCCCGAGGTCTATTGGAGACTGGCGTTTATGCCATCACAGACAGAATGGTGATGGCTTATCGTTCATTTTGCTGTGAAATTTGGTCACAAAATGCAGACAACACCACCAGATGAACATTTCAGCAATTATTGAAATGATGAGAACTTTGTATTCTGTGCTAATTAGCACTGGCTGTGAACATTTCTTTTCTCTTTGAATCATCATCAATCTCCATATCAAAAATCCTCTTTGCTTTCATGCTGATCACTATCTTAGAGACGCATCTTTCTGTCTTTGCTCAATAATCCATGTTCAAATTAGTTCTTCTAATTTGTTGCTCACTTTCACCTCCACCAGGACATTGGTCTGCTCCTTTTTTTCTGCAGCTGTCTTCTCCATATCACCATCTGCTTGTGCCATTCTCTAATACATTTAGGATCCACCCAGAAATGTGGTGCAGATTCCTCACCAGAAAGTTCTTTGGCGTATGCCACCACACCGAGTTTAAGCGCTAAATGACATGACCCATTGCTAGACTGGCTCACAACAAATGCCACAGACTGGCATTGTTGCCTGTGCGCATGCAGTGGAGTGTCTAAAAGGAGCCTGACCACTAGTAGAGACCGGCATCTAAAGCGACAAACATCTGTTTAGACCCGGCGTTTACGGGAGACCGGCGTCTATCAGCATCTATCTATTTTTATAAAGGAAAGACTGAATTTATTAATATGGCAGCAGACTATCAGAGCCAAGAAAGCGACTAACCCCGATAAAACAGGCTGATGAACTAAACAAAAGTTAAGCTAAAGCTCGGATGGATTTGTACAAGCTCAGAGGGAGGCCAAGTTGCTGAGTGATTCTTTCAAGCATTCAGCTCAAAACGAGGCAAACTGCTCAGTGATTTAGCCAGTTACGAGTCATGACTCGTATCTGACCAAACCATCACAAGTCAGTACGAGTCACGACTCGTGACTCAGCTCGGAGCAGGGCGCTATTCAGTGAGCTCTGAGTCATGAATCATAGGCTACTCATTCAGTGATTCAGTTAGAGTTATGAATCCTGACTCAAACCCGTTCATACGTTTCAGTTCGGACTCAGAGATCTGACTCGAAGCTCCTTAGAAAGGGAAGGGTGTGCAGAGGGGAAAAAAAGTTATATTCCAGTGATTAGCTGGATATTTTCTGGTATATCAGGTAGTGCAGGTAGGTAGTGGTGAAAAAAATAAGTCAGTTTACGAGACAGTGGAGAAAATGAATCCTTTTTCATAAGTCAGTGAAGTGCCTTTTGAGTTTTCAACAATTCATTCGTGACTCTCACAGCACTGAGTTACTGAGCTCGAGCATAGTGTGGTTGCTGTATAATGTCAATGAAAACATAAATCAAAGTATATGAGCAGCAAACCACATGTAAAGCAGTTTAACTATCACTATCATGTAATATTCAAAAGTTTCAGTTAAGAGTTGTGTTTGTCTTTATTTTTCTGTTTGTTCTTTCTCTGCTCACCTGTTGGTTTTTCCCCAAACACAGTGCAGATGTTCAATGCTTTTGAGGGGTGGTTACCACCTTAAAACAACACAGTGGAAATTCATTACCTAACAGAGGAAGTTTGCTCAGGGCGACCACAGTATCCCAGTCTCAGGTTCAAAAAGGGCTTCAGTAAGGTGGAGTGTTAAGTGACACTTGGTTAGATAAAAAAGTTGTTTGATGTTCTGATGGTTCACTGTTTAGAAGAGATACGAACACACAGCCTTACACACAATGACAAACAAACAGCACCAGAGCTAACAATGCAGTGATATTGATGTCAGGCTGTCCTACTGAGAAGTCGTTTGCATGTATGGCAACACCTCATTTTGATTTCAAGTGGCTCTGAAACTGTGGATGCAAGAAAAGGAGTGACTCAAAGTAGGAAGAACTCCATGTGCAAACCTTTCCTGAGACCCATATGGTGGGCCATGTGGGCTGAGCCAAAGGGTTCCAAAATCTAATGGAGTTCTTAGATCTTTGTTCAGTTTGAACAAAATCCTCTTATGATGGTTCATTAAAACAACAAGGGAAACCCTTTCTGTCACATCAGTTATTTTTGGAATAGCTCTGCCATCTAAAGCTCAAACTTCTATAAGAACATCAAGCTCGAACATGTTGAAGTTGAGTTGAAAAAAAAGCAGGATGCATGAGAGTTGTAATTACTTGTTTCCGTTTTGGTTCTGGGTTGTGTCCAGAAGAGTCTAACTCACCAATATCTCCACCTTCATTGGGAGCCACATCTTTTGGGCAAATAGGATAACTGGTGATCACGTGACCCACCTCACTTCGGTTAAGTTGCCCCAACAACGACAAGGATAATTAAAGACTGAGGTCAGAGCCTATAAGTTATTTTACAATTCTTTTCAAGTTTCTTGAAAAAAAAAAAAAAAAAAAAAAAAAATTTATGATTCATGTGTTGCCATGACCTCATTTGAAAGTCACATTCTTTAATCTCTAGTTTGCTAAATGAAGCATGTTGTCTAGATCTTTTCTTAGACTTTGTTATTCAGTTTAGCTGAATAAGTGAGCAGTTTTGGAACCTCAACACATTAAAAAAAAAAAAAAAAGGTGAATCTCTAAAAAAGAACTCATACAATGTTTACCGGAGTGGGGTGCATTTTAAAGCAAATACTCATCACCAGGTTCACAAACTCAAACATCTAGGGCTGCATCACCACAAGCACATTGGTTGAGTAGAAGTCACCATCCCTGCCAGCAAGACTAAGTGGGCCCCGTGTGGTTTAAAAGTGGGCAGAATTTATGAGCCCCAAATGGGTTTGTCTGTAGTTTCCTTGGTAGCCCCACCTGTGTTTGCCCACATTGGCTCTGCTGCCCAGGAACCGGCAGCCTGGGCAGCAACCCTGGCAGTACTACCAGCCCCTGCAGTGGAGGCACTCGCTTTCTCTGTCAGACTGGTAGCATGGCTAGTATTGCGAGCCAGCCCACTGAGTACCCACTTACTGTAAGTCAACTTGGGCAAACACAGGTGGGGTCACCATGGAAACTGCGGGCAAACCCATTTGGGGCCCACGTATTCGGCCCACTTTTATACCACATGGGGCCCACTTGGCCTTGCTGGCTGGGATGCTGATATTTTCACATCAAAATGATATAAACAAATAAAGAGAAAATTGATCTGTGTCAGTTTGCTACAATAAGAGTGGGGTAGAAGATAATGTTTCATCCTGATATTGTTATAAAACACCTCAACAACTTGAAAAGTTATGCAAAAAGGACATTTTTTCTAGATTTTTTGTGTCTTCAGCTTGTGTAATATCTACTAAATATAATCAAAATATACTGGAGGCACTGTTTCTCTATCTTGTTCTAAGTTAGTCTACAGCAGTAAACACCCATAAACAGTTTAAGTGACATTAACAGTTCAGTACTCTAAAACACAAATATGGTATCTTGCTAGTTCCAAAAAAGCAGAGAATGTTTAGAGTTGGGCCACATTTTGGAGGTCTATATTATCACTGCATGAAACAGAACGAAAGTATATTTGGAAGCAGACTGAGATAGATGTGGGATGAAGGGCTGATCTTAGTTGTTTTTCTTTACAGAGCTACCATAATCCAGTTCTTAAAATTTATTCTGAGATACTTATACTTCACAGTCCAGATTATTTAGTAAATCTAAAGTAATTGATAAGTAACAAAGTGGAATGCCTATTTATTATTATCAAGAAAAAAAACACTATTATTTCAGAAACCATTTTTTACCTGCTACATAACCATCATAAGTCATCAACAGTCTGTAACAACAACAGTGATTGAGAAATATGGCAGCTACATTTATCTTAGCCTCGGTCCTCAAAAAACATACATCATACATTAGAAACTATGAAAACAATGATATAAAAATAATAATAATGGTACTGATGGGATTTTAAAAAGATCATTAAGCTTTTGTTGAATATATATATGTGTTGATTTTGACCTGTGTTTAAAGCTTATTTGTAAACTTTTGTAAACTCAAAATTGTTGTGATTTTCTTTATTTTTTATGTACATATATCAAAAAACAAATAGATGAAATGGTATTTTTCATACAGCACTGAAACAACCCCACCTCCCCTCTTTTTATTTTACTGTCGGACATTTATCTTTAAGATCATGCCAGCATGTCACAGCTTTTGTGTGGGAGTTAATCAGAGTTTCAAAGTCACCGGCACTTTATTACTAACCTTTAGCTGCTTGCACTTCCCCACAAACAGATATTGTAGTTATCAGTAAGTCATGTGGCCCCACCTGGTTACAAAGTCACCTTTTCTCTCTCTTTGTGCATGATACATCTTACAAGTTTATGATATTCTGTCAGCTACTGGTGGGCAAAGGCGGCGTACACCCCAAACAGGTCACCAGTCTGTTGCAGGGCCACAAAACAACCTACCCACACATGCTCACATGCACATGCATACCTAGTGGCAATTTAGAGATACCAACTAACCTATGAAATATGTTTTTTGGACTGTGGGAGGAAAAGGAGGGCCTGGAGAAAACCCACACATGCTGGAGGAGAATGTGCAAACTCCAGACAGAATGGTCCCAGCCTTCTCGCTGTGAGGCAAGAGCCATATCCACTGCAGTGCTACCATGCAGATAGAAAAAACTATCAAACTATCATTTTAGTTAAGTCATTCATTTTAGAATGTTATTAGAAACAACTCTGATGACAGAATCTACTATCACTCATGCAACCCTTTGAAAAAGAGTCTTTTTCAGTTTTCTTTCACATTTGTGTCCCAGATCCTAAGAAATGCACCCCACACAGTGAACACATTTTCTTTAAATGTCTGCTTTTGTATACATCGCAACATATTATATTGAACCAATAGAACTCAAATGCCATCATTTCAAATCATTTCATAAAGATTCTGTGTTTTTCTATTGGTATTGTTTGAACGTACAAACCATTTAGTAGTTGAAAAGTGTTAACATGATTCAGTCAAGGCCAAGGTAGCATATTTGTAGAAGTTGTTGTCCAATTGTTTTATTTAAGTAAGGGTTAAACAAACTTGAGCCTAAAAGTAAATTTAGGTAAACAAAAGAAAATGTGTGTGAACACTTGTAGCTGTGCTTCAATAAATGTTACACAGATAGAAACCTGGGCAGACTTACCATTAGGCGAAGGTTAACAATTGCCTGCTGAATACTTAAATAAATGTCTAAAATAATGATCATACCTATTATTATTTAACTCCGCCATTAAAAACCCAAATCATTAAATTGGCATAAGACTGCTCATGTTGTCATCCCCTGTCCCTGTATAGCAATGGACTATTCCATCAACTGCAACCGGGTGAGTGACGAGCACGTTTTCTGCTGAGAGACACTGATATTTAAGAAAGTGATTACTGTATATCTTCCAATAATGGCCGGTCTCTAATAGACGCCGGTCTCCAATAACAGGTGTTAGTTGTTACAGATACCGGTCTCTAATGGTGGCTAGGCTCCTTTGAGGCCCCCCCGGCGTGCTTCATACTGAGGCAGGCAGAGGGTGGGGGCTGGGTGTGTGTAGCATTCAGCCAGCGTAGCATGGATCGCAACATTTTGGCTCATTTCATTTTGTTTAAACTTTTGGAATATACCAAAGAACATTCTGGTGACGAATCTGAACCACATTTTCGGATGAATCCTAAACATATCAGAGAATGTTTCAAGCAGATGGATGAAGGAGCAAAGATGGCAGAAAGAAAAGAGCAAACCCATTTACTGGTGTCTATAGTGGATCAATCCCTGGATTCTCCTGAACTTCAGTCATTTTCTTACCCCACTGGATCCCAGCAAGATTCCTGGAACTGTCCACTCTGCTGCTGTTGGACGAAGGCAGTACACTTTAGAGCTGGAGCTCGCTATGCGGCTACTGGCGAGGAGCTGGCAGCCAAACAGAGAGCCGGCGTGGGATGGGAAAGCAGTCTGCTTGGGCCTCCTGAACTTTAATTTGATCGATGCCTCAAAAAAGGTACCCTCATTTTATTCTTCTGGTTAATGCGGGAAACAAAGTCATCAAACTCCGTAAGAGAGAGAGGAAACACCGGGAAGCAGCCGTTCAGACACAGTGGAGAGAATCTCTTGGTAGCTTGTAGGAGATTCTAAATGGTTTCACGAACCCAAACATGGAGACATGATCACTGATATTTTTGTAGAGTTTTTCAAAATAAATCAACCTGATCTTTTAACATCATCCATGTCTTTCGTGCATAGTAAATGAGATAAACACAGACATTGCTCCGTGTAGCTAATGGCTAAAAACATCAGCTGCTAGCTCCGTGTAGCTAATGGCTAAAAACATCAGCTGCTAGCTCCGTGTAGCTAATGGCTAAAAACATCAGCTGCTAGCTCCATGTAGCTAATGGCTAAAAACATCAGCTGCTAGCTCCGTGTAGCTAACGGCTATAAACATTAGCCACTAGCTCCGTGTAGCTAACGGCTAAAAACATTAGCTGCTAGCTCCACGTATCAGTTCTGAGGTGAATCCTAAACCTGAGAGAGGCTGCAGAAAGAAAGAAAAAGAACAAGCCTGGTTTCCTGGTGAGCAGAGAAAGCAGCAACAAATTAGAAGACCTGGTTTGAACATGGATTACTGGGCAAAGGAAAAGGTGTGCGTGTTTCCTGGAAAATGATCGGCATGAAAGTGAGACTGATTTTTGATACAGAGATTGACGTTCACAGCCAGTGTAAATCAGAACAGAATAAAATCTTCTCATTATTTCAATAAATCCTCAAATGTTCATCTGTTATTTTCTGCATTTTGTGATTGACTTTTACGCAATGAACCCATTAACCATCACCATTCTGTCTGTGATGGAATAAACGCCAGTCTCCAATAGATGCCAGTCTCTAATAAACGCTGGGTCGACTGATATTTTTAAAAAAAATAAACGCTCTGGCTACTATTGGAAGATATACGGTGTATGAAGTGTAGTTTTCCGAGCAGCTGTGAAAATGATAATTTTCACTATATTGTTGATGCAAAAAAAGAAAATAAATAAATAAAACCATCTTTTCTAACAATGTAAGTCAAACAACAACTAAACTATTGTGTAAAAAAAAAAAGACAAAACATGAAACAGAATAGAATCAAAGGAACTGGGACAGAAAAGGCAAGCAAGAGCAAAAAGAGGGGCAGACAATGATAATTGTGAGATAATTCCTTTATTTTTTATGCCACTCCATTGTGTTTTGTTGTCTTCCATCATTTAAGTATGTTTGTCTTTTCTCATGTGTTCTTACTAGAAAGTGAGTGGGTTACAAATGATGTCATTAGTACTCACCCCAACACCAGGAACGAACCAGGGCCCTCCAAATGGAAATTGCCCCACGCTCCAGGCAGCCACCCACCAGCCTCACTGAGCTCAGTAGAGAGCAAAGCAGGGGCCACTCACCCCCATTCAAGAGAAGGATGTCCAAGAGAAGTGGTGTTCCTCACAAGTGTGGGAAGTATTGTCCCACCAGGCTCCCCAACTGTTGCAATATTAGAGAGCCCCAGTCCTCAGAGGCAAGGACCAGAACCAGCACCACAAGGGCATGGACACCCCCATGCTCAGATGTGATGTGATCCTGGGTTAATGCCAAGACAGAGGACTAGTATAATAAAAGTACTAATAGTACTCGGTCTTCTGCAAAAAAAATAAAGAATACAAATATAAAATATCAGGCTGCAAATAATCAGTAATAGACAAACTAGGAACTATAAAACAAATTTTAAACAAAACTTAACAAGACTCAAACAACTAAATGTGTAAGAAAACAAAAAAAAAATGAGATACAAGAGTACAGTTTTCTTACTGTGTGCTGTATATATGGAAAGCTCTTTATTCATTACAAAGGTAGACTCTTTGGCTTTATTTGTCTAATGTTCTCGAATTTGGACAAATGAGACAATAAACTTTAGCCACAAATTATTCACGCCCATAAGTTACTTTTTGGCCTTTAGAGGAAAGATTTGAACTAATTTTTAAGTTTTATTTTTAGAGATAATTACCATTTTTGAAAACCACCAATCTACAAACGTGACACGATTAGTGTGTGACTGCGTGGTTCTTGGGTAAATGACTGTAAACTGCTTTAGGTTTTAATAAAGGTACGTACTACATGCCATTTACAAGGTGGTCCTGAACAGAAAGGGTCTTAGTATTTATATGCTCTAGATGACATTCTGTAAACTTCTGTCTGAATCAACAAAGCTTCTCTTTGACCATTTCTGACCGGATCTGTTTAATGAGCATTACTTCAAAGACAGATGTGCAGCAAGTGTTTTAGTTTTCTTTCCTCACAAATGGCTGTGTGATCTTGTGTTTGTACGGTGTGACACACAGCCCGGCACACTGCTGAACAGATGCAGATTGAACAGCCAGACATTCCCGCCCAAATTGACTCCAACTGTGAGTATTCCCACTCCAAAACGCATACACAACACAAAGATTAAATACCCCCCCCCCCCCCCCCCCCCCCCCCCCCCCCCCCCCCCACACACACACACACACACACACACACACATTCTACTGAACCAATGTCCATAACATCCACATGGTCTCACTGTGTCTAACATCTCCCACCCCAGATAAGACCCCCTCCTTCGCACATGGACACAGCGTGACCTTGTGTCAGGCACATGGCAGACCAGCATCTGTGTGTGTGCACAACATCGAGATGATCAAGCAGGTGCTTCTTTTGTCTTTGGAACAGTAGTACTCAGACAATAGTCCAGATCAGACAGTTGCCTCACACATAATATCTTAGCCCATGAGCCGTGTGGCCTGCAGCTTGCTTCCTTGTCAAATTGTCAAGGCTTCCCCGAGAGGGGGTTAGACACCCGACAGCAGACAAACAGAATAGCTAGTAAGCAGAGTATAGGGAGATTGATAGTGCTTGATATATGATCTGATGGCCTGAGCAAAAAGGCAATCACCTGTGCTGCTCTGTCTTCTGCAGTGCTTGTAAGTATCCTTTCAATGTTTTGGGCTTGTGGAAAAGAAAGATAAAAAAGTAAAAGTTAAAGCAGAGGCAAATTTTGCAACATCAGTCAAGGATGATTATGGATGGCTGATTTTTGGCTAGATTTTTGCTTGTTCTCCAGCATTTTTCTAAAGATATTTAACAGCTAATTTAAAAGCTGATGAATGTAATAAAAATAAGAATAACTATTATGGTCCTGTAGTCACTGCTTTAGTTCAAAAATGCCTATAAATGAGACATTAAAGTCACCTGACAGTTCAAATCCTATTTGAGTTAATTTCTGACACTCCTAAAAAAGTTTTGAAAAGTCCTTAACCTCTCAAATGGAATAATTTTGCACATTGTATTAAATAAAAAGATGTAAAAACTAGCAATGGTAATGTTATGATCATTTATAGTCTCACTTTGACAGGTAAAGAAAATGTAAAGAGAGGGTCGTGTCCCTTTGCCTTTGGATGGGGGACATGTCTCTTACTGTGGTTTCATCCTATGTGCTGAGCAGCATTTTGAAGTACCTGGCCTTCTTAGTGTCTCTCGAACTCTTGAAGGGGTACTGGATAGCGCGCCAACGAAGGGACTCTATTGTCCTCCTGGGGGACTACATTGACCATATGGGCAACAACAACGACACCTGCAGGGGCGCGATTGGAAGGAATGGCCTTCCTGTTCTGAACCTGAGCAATGCTTTAATGTTGGACCTCTGTGCCCGTCATCCATGGCAAACACCATGGTCAAGCCCAAAGATGTCCATCAATAGATGTGGCATCAGGAAACCCGAGGCAGGAGATCAAATATCAACTTTATAGTTGTTTCAGACGACCTTCAGTCATGTGTCTTGGACACGGGTAAAAAGAGAGGCAGAGCTGTCCACTGATCACCACTTGCTAGTGAGTTGGATTTGCTGGAGGGCAGGAAGCCAGAAATATTTGGCAGACCAAAACATGCTGTGAGGGTCTTCTGGGAAGGTCTGGCTGAGCACGCCGTCAAGGAGGTGTTCAAATCCCACATTTGGGAGAGATTCAGGTACCGAGAGAGGCTGGTGACATTGAGTCCAAATGGACCATGTTGTCTCTGCTGCTGTTTGGAGCTGTGGTCACAAAGTCTCTGGTGGCAGCAATGTGGTGGCAACCCCCAAACCCTTTGGACAAATCAATACCTGTTCTTGTGTTGCATGCCCCTTGGTTTGCAAAGCTGGCAGTAAATTGGACTTGTTCCCAGTGCATGTTGGACTCCGGCAGGGCTGCGCTTTATCACCAATTCTGTTTATCGTCGTAATGGACAGAATTTCTAGGTGCAGCCAGGGACTAAAAGGGATCTGGTTTGGGGACAAAAGGATTTTCTCTCTGCTCTTTGCAGATGATGTTATCCTGTTGGTTTCATTGAGCCAGGACCTCCAGCATGCATTGGAACGGTTTGCAGCTGAGAGTTAAGCATCTGGGATGAGAGTCAGCACCAATAAGTCTGAGGCAATGGCTCTTGACTGGAGTACAGTAGTTTCCCCTCTCTGGTTGGGTGGAGTGAAATCGACAGGCGATTGGAATAGCGTCTGCCATTATGCGATTGCTGTACTGGTCCGTTGTGGTGAAGAGAGAGCAGAGCCAGAAAGCATAGTTTTCAATTTATCAGTCAATCTTCATTCCAATACTCACCTATAATCATGAGCTCTGGGTCATGACGGAAAGAACGAGGTCCTGGAAACAATAGGCAGAATTGAGCTTCTTCCGTAAGGTGGCTGGGCGCTCAGTTAGAGATAGTGTGAGAAGCTCTGTCACCTGCAGAGAGCTCAAGATAGAGAGCTCACAGCTCCTCCTTGTGAGAAGAGCCAGTTGAGGTAGTTTGGGCATCTGGTCTGGACGCGTCCCTGGGGAGGTGTTCAGGGCATGTCCCACTGGGCAGAGGCCCTAGGGAAGACCCAGAACATGATGGAGAGACAACGGCTCTGCTGGTCTGGGAACGCCTCGAGGTCCCCAGGAGGAGCTGGAGGAAGTGGTCATGAAGAGGGAATTCTGGGCATCCTTGTTTATACTTCTACCCTGCAACCTGGTCCCGGATGAGTGGAAGAAGATGGATGGATATAGTGAACATTCCTCTCTTTGTCCTCAGTTGCGATGAATTTGCATTTTGGAGAACAGGATCAAGTGTACCAGCTTGAGGTAGGAAATGCGTGGATTGGCTTTTATTAAATGGGTCGTATTTCTGAGCTGTGGGACTGCCAGAATACAGAAAATTACCCACATGAGAACTGGACTGAATGACCCCTCCCCTCTATCATTCCAAACAGGAAGTACCCACTGCTCCAAGAAGTCAAAATATCATAGACTTATATGGAGAAATAAACAGATATTGGTCATTACAGTTGTTAAAATAACCAGTCTCTGTAACCATTGCTCTGCAACCTTTTTTAACATGTTTTTTTCTATAAAGGTCTTTGAGTCACATTAATTGGAAAAGTGCTATGCAAATATAAGTTTGATTTTATTTGATTTGATAACCCAAGTCACTTCATGATATAGTTATTCAAGTTATAAACTAGACAATCAGATGCCTCAATAAAAATAGCTGGTCTCGAGTCCAACATTTGAAATGTGTGATTGACCAATTTGTCTGACCCTTCTTTCAAGTGGTAAGGGTGTGGACTTCCAACAAGCTCACTCCTGATTGGTGAGTTGTTGCCATAGAAAAGTTGACTGACTCAGACCAATCACTCCTTACAGTCAGTCAGGCTCCAACACGGCAGCGTCTGCATCTCAAAAAGTGAAATCCAATTGCAAAGAGCACTAGACTGTAAAAATGTTATATTTGCTTTATATCTTTAGCTACCAAGCCTGTTTATTTTATGTGTGATGCTTCTAGTTTAGATTTTTTTGGCTTTATTTGTCTTGAACTCTACAGTTGTGAAAAATACGGTGTGTATACTAAGTTAAGATTATGCAATTTAACTTAAGAGAAAATACCAGTCTTAACAATATTAAACAAAAGTATGAAAGCACGTTTCTGTTTACAGATTTTCATCTGGAACTGAGATGACATTGGACTCATTAATTCTTCATTATTTATTTTGTTTCTGTAGCTCTGAAATTAGCATTGTGTGAAAGCTAGTTTTTTATGTATTTAATTAGAACAGACTTGTTTCTTGACTCCCCTAAACTTAGACCTATATAAAAATACCTAGTACCTATAATAATGATGTCCACATGTCAATTTTGCAGAATGTTCATGTAAATAACTTTGCAATAACTATGCAAATAATGTTTGTTACTTTTCTAGTTAAAGTACACTTAATCTATGTATTATTTTATTTATTTATTTTTTTGTAGATCCGGAATGATTGTTATCATATGGCTTTAATAAATGTTTTATATATTAGATCCAGGTGGTAAGCGGGGTCTTCTAAGCAAGATATGATTTTAATGCATAATTTAGGAACAAATATCTGTGTTGTGCAGAGGAGCATAAACTACAATCTTGATTAAACATCAGTCTAAATCCAATTGTCATTCCATTGTTCATTGTGTTGACACCATTCTTCATCCACCAATGTGCTTGCTGACCACAGCAAAACATGTCTGACCACCTGTTGCCCAAATGTCAGGCATGTGTCTGGCCTATGGTAACCGCAACAAAGCAATATGGATCCATGTAAAAAGTAAGGATCCCCTTTTTGGTGTTCTCACGCCATCCTCATATTCCCACACACCTCCCTGACCTCATTGCATACACTTGATCAACCTCCTCATGCATTTGTGTTTGCGTCCGTAAGCATGGCCATCACAAAGTGCTGACCCCTCCTCACCAGGACGCCTCCATCTTCATGGAGAGCTGACCCGCTTCTCAAATTCATTAGTTTAGTCTGCAAACAAATATATCTTCCTCCTTTTCCCTACTATTCCACATCATAAAGGTAGATGCTCAAGTCAAGAAAAAAATATATATACTTGAATTGCCTCTCTTTTATTTTCTTTCCCAGTTTCCAGTTTGGCTTAAACAATGTACTTTGATAGGTAGGGTTCCAGTCATATAACAGCATCTAGAACAATGCTTTCTTATCATGGAAAACACAAATAAAGTAAGATGGGTTGCTAGAGCTGATGTGACCAATGCAGAATAAAGTTTCCCAAACTTTTTAGGGCAAACAGTAGACAAAGACAAAACTAACTGATCATTACCGTCTAAAAGCATTCGATGGACAGAATGAGGACACACATAAATACATTAATTGTACATGCACAATGTCAACGGGTTAATTGGGTAGTGGTCAAGAAGAGATAGGCTGTCTGCAGCTAGAGGCCAAGTGTGTTTGTGTATGCATGTGTGTGCGCTTGTCTGAGTGTGTGCGTGTCTGACTGTCAGAAACGCACAGTGACACAGACTTAGACACACATGCTGAGTGTGTATGTGGTGTGTGTGTTTCTGACTGTATGTGTGTCTTTTTATTTTGTATGTGTGAGTCTGTGAGAGGTGTGTACATAAGTGTGTGTATGTGTGTCAAAATGCTTGCTCTGTGGAAGGCCACACCACCCCATCCCATGATAGAGATACAGAGAGAGGGTCCAGGAATAAAGAGCCAGAAAAAAGAGGTCTGATTTGTGGAGTGTGCCTCACACCCTCCTGTGGGTGCCCCCTCTCTTGTGGGTGCCCCTTTCCCCCTCTCCAATCTCTCTCTTCTCTCATTCCTTTCTTCTGTGCCACTCTGATGTAATCCAAAGGCCTCTGCAGGAGCAGCTGCACAGCGAACCAGCCTTTCCTCCTTCCCTCTCCCTTTCTCTAAATCTCTTTTTCTCTTTTCTTTGCTCTTCCAGAGGCATGCAAGGCAAGGCAAGGAGAGGGAGAGGAGGGCGCCCAGACACAATTGGGGTCTTTTTCTGCGCTGAAAAAAAGAGGACTATCGCCTCACATCTCCTTCTGTTGCTCCTCTACTGTACAGTGCAGTGTGTGGGTGGATGGGTGGGTGTGAGTGTGTCTTGAAGTGATGAAAAGATAGCATAAAGAGCAGACAGCACATAAATACTGAAGCCAGACAACTGTTTGTATTTATTTTTGGGAACAGGTGTATAATAACAAATGTCAGTCATGATTTGAGTGTTGTGTACCAGTAAGCATGGTCTTAAGCTCAAAACTTTAAAAAGCCCAAAGTGGAGCCTGTTTAAAAAAAGGCCAGTCACAAAAAAGTTCTAGAGTGATGCATTTTAATACAAAGAAAGTAAAACCTAAGCACTGGAGCAGCTTGCTCTTGATGAGTTTTAAAGAATGTCCAGAATGTCTTTGTTAAGTTGAATCGTGTCTAGAACTGCATGTGAGAGTTTTCTCCAGGCGCTCCAACTTACACCCACAAGTCAACAAACATTCTTCATGGGTTAATTTTTGACTCTAAATTGTTCTTTAGGGATGAATGTGAGTGTGTGGTGAGGTCTCTATGTAGCCCTGTGATGGACTGGAGAACTGTTCAGGGTGAAACGTGCCTTTGCCTAGGTAGGCTCCAGCAACCCTGTGATCCTGAACAGGAAGAAGCCAGTATATAAATGGATGAATGAACTTCTACAACTGTTCTGGCATCCTCTAGTGGCTGCGGATAACATTACACATCAAATCCATTAATGCAGAAAGACTATTAAATGTAGAAATGTTTGTGTTGTGCATCAGACACCAGTGTAACCAGAAAAACCTGTGATCAGTCTTTTAGACTTCTTGAAAATGTGAGTATGATCACAGTTGTAGTATTGTGTTGCTCTTTGTTAAATGACAATGTGTAGTAGAGCTACTAACATTTTTAAAATACTGATTTTAGCATAATGACATTATATTTTTCAACATTAACAAAAAATGTTCTTAGTTTCTATGAAACTATTTACATATTTTGTTTTTTTCTGTGTTTTAAAAAAAATCAGTTATTTTTATTTAGCCCAATACCACAATACAGTCGTCTCAATGGTCTTCACACCGGCATTCATACAAAAAAAACACAACGTAAATCATAAAATATAAACAATAGCTGGTTGGTAAACAGACTAAGCTAAACTGGCATCCCTGCCCTCAGACCCTCCTTGTTGGTGAGGAAAACCTCTAAAAAAAAAAAAAAAACAGAAAACAAGAAAAACAAAAACCCTTAAAATTACCTACATGAAGGAGGGATCCTCTTCCAGGAGGGACAGACGCTGTGCTAGAACTGTTAAAGAAAAATCTGAAAAAGAAAAAAAGCTTATTTAACTCTGCAACTACATGTTTTAATGAGCTGAAGGTGTGAGATGAGGTCTATGGCAAAAGACAGGAGCACAGACAAACCACCTTGAATCTCTCCTACTCCCCCGGTGGGGAGTGGGAAAGAGGGACAACATATGAATCGCACTGCACCAAACAGAGATATGATGAACTAAATAAAAAAATAATATTTGGATAAATGATAAAGTATAGAAGAGAAAAAGAATAGCAGAAGTAATAGAGGGCAGAACCCCAGTGCACCATATTTTCCCCAGCTTCTAACTTTTATTAGCCTTTTAGCAACTAATTGGTATTGAAATTCAAACATGTTAATGGTAAGTTGCATGTAATATGGCACAAATAGCGGATGGTAATAATAACAAAAATAGAAAATCTGCAGTTTCAGCATGTAATATATATATATATATATATATATATATATATATATATATATATATATATATATATATATATATATATATATATATATTTTTTTTTTTTTTTTTTTTTTTTTTTTTTTAATTTATCCTGTCCAACACCTGAGCAGACAGATATGAGCTGAGAGCCTCTTGTATTGGACAGATTTTACTGTTACAATCTGGGGTTATAAATCATTGGACACACAATGTGTATATTCGTATAAACCCCTTTTGCAATTTAAACTAAGCTGTTTATGTTAATTTTGTTTGTGTTCTTTTTGTTGTCCTGGATGGAAAAAGAAAGGGGGGAAAAGAGAGATAGATTAGATAGATAGAGATTGGGGGGTGGGGGGTGGGGGGGATTTAAAAGTTGGAGGATGATTACAGGGGAGGGAGGATAGAATCATAAAACAACAGGCAATCATTACAGTCACGTGTGAGTCTAAAATGGGCGTAGCCTGTCCACACCCTCAGCTGTTACAAACATACCTACTGTACCTGATGGTACAAACCGGTACCTATCAGATAAAAAGGGTTCAAACCAAATAAAAATATGACAAGATGCCACTGCAGCTATTTGTCCAAGAACTGCATTTTGTTAAATGTACTAGTAAAAACAACTATTTTCAACATTGGGAATAAAAATAACCCTTCAAATCAGCAGTGAATTTAGAAGAACTCTGGTTTCCTTTCAAGTTGACAGTTAATCAAGGTTGTTTAATTACATTTCCATGTCTAAATGCTATCAGTAGGTTTTACATTTTGCACAAATGATAAATCAATATTTTCTAATTATTCCTAGTCTAATTTACCACAGAACAAGAAACAAAAAGATTGTGTGAAATGTGGAATAATTGTGGATGATGATCTCTAATGACAATGCAGTATCAATGGATCAAGAGTATCTGTGTAAATTATTATAAACATATTGTGTTCACATATATAAATATATATATATATATGTAAAATATCTACCCCTTGTGGGTTTTCCTGTTCATAGATAAATGCATTATTCATTATTTAATTGTAAAACCACCTCCATCCTACCTTAAGTGATGTCTCGTGCTCAAGGCTGTTAGAATGATAAACTTAGACTGAGAGCACAAACTTTGAATGTTGGAGTTATTGTGGCCATCTGACAGTTTGCATCTTGTAATGAAATCCACCTGTGTGGAGGATTGTTGGTCTTCGGGCCCTCTAATTAGAGTGCCTTCAGCTGGGGAAAAACCAAAAAGAAAATGCAGGGGTTTTTTTTGAGAGAGAGCAGATAGGAGGAGGAAGCTGAAAGAGGCTCCAACATTCAACCCCAATCACTTCCATCACAGCTGAAGCCTGGTACCCTGGTACCCTGGCAGTAAAGTAGTGATGGGCCAAGCAACACCGGTCAGCACTGTGTTGATTCCACAAAAGTAAAATCCCATATCACGGTGTGTATCGTTTGAAGAAAAAGTCATGTGACTTATATAGGATGGGTGTCGTTTGGATAAGGTGCGCCAAATTAGGTTTGCTTATGTATCTGTGTTTAGCCTCTTGTTATGGATATGTTGAATGAACATGAAGCTGGGTTCAACTTCTGGATTGTTCCAATAAGAACTTTGCCCCTGTCTGGAATTCTTTTTGTATGAATTGTTAGTTTTTTGTCTGTTATTTTCTATAATTGAACACTAATGTTAAAAGAACATATATGGGTTAAAAAACACATCTTAACGTTATTACAAAGATAAAGATGTAACAAAGATGATTTAACATATCAATTCATTTCAGCATTTACACAGACGAGGGTTAAGCAAATTGTATCCATTTCTCATAAACAGTTTAACTCAGCGAACAAATTCAGTGAATGAAACCACACAGTCATGAGACCTTACGTTTAGGAAACAAGTATGAACAGGCTGATGTTGGTTTTAACAGTAAGCTTTTCCTTTATAGTTTTGTTTTCTTTAGCTGCAATGATTTAAAAACTACTGCAGAGGTCACTAAAGAGCAGGGTTGGGCGAACATTTCAACTTGTGCACAACTAAGGGTTCTAAAATCTGATAGAAGGGCCGGACCAGGAGCAGATATGTGGAGTGTTTGTAATAGTCCACCTTGTAAGAGAAAGAAATAATGTGGAATCTGGATGTAAACATGCTTACATTTTGACTGAAAACTTATATATATATTTATATATTTATATATACATAGATAGATAGATAGATAAAAATATATATACACATATATATACATATATACATACATATACATACATACATACATACATACATATATATATATATATTGAGGTGTCAATACAGTCCTGGAGGCACCATCATTCCATCACTACAGCAGAGGCTTACTGGACAATTTACTGCACAGGAGGGCATCCTCCACTATCAACTTCTGGAACAGTATTCAGCAAGACGCCTGCTCGATCGAATGTGAAACACAGCCAACCAGTGTAGGTACCATATGTGTTTGGCCTGTCAGATCGATATGTGGGCTTGCAGCTAGTGATGGCGTTGCAATAATTGATTGGCTGTACATTGGTTGTACATTGATGACATGTAAGATTGTGATTGGGCAAATCTCGACACAAAGGCCATGTCTGAATTTCCTCCCAACTTCTTTTACTAATATAAAACTCCTGTATATAGTGCAGCACTATCTAGTGCCCTGAATTTTAAAAGCAATTCAGACACCATGCTCACTCCTTTTTTTTTAGCAGCGGATATGACGTCTCCAAATTCCCAAAGTAAAACTATAATAAATCCAAGCATTTTATGAACACTATTTATGAGTCCACTGTGTTCTGATAATGAAGAGTTGATGGTTTCCTCAAAAAAAAAAAAAAAAAGAAATATCATTTTTTTTGTTCAAATTTAATAGTTCCAATGCAAAGCATTGTGGTCCATATTTTCCAATCTAGTGAGCATTAATGCACACTTGGTGAGAAATTTCTAGGACATTTGATTTTGGAATTCGGCAGCACTACAAAATGACAAACGCACTAAATAGTGAGTAGTGAAGGAATTTAGTCATAGCTTAAGTAGTTCGTCTAAGTTCTAATATCGCAGTGTGACATCATAGCTAGTTGCATGCCCACATACCATTCTGGCAAGCCAAACACATATGGTACCAACACCGGACCAAGAAAACAACAGGTCTCCAAAGAAGACATAAAATCCCTTATCTAAAACAAGTATAGTTAGATAACCTGGACTGGATTACCTGCATAAATGTTAAGATACTGGAAACAAAGAAACTAATAAAAAACCGATTGATCCTTTAATACCAGAACAGGGGGAAAAAAGGTATCAGGTACCAGATGAATGCCTCCAGAAATAACAGAAATTCTGTTCCTCTTCAAAATCCTCCACCCTGTCAGCCCTGTGCCAATGGTCAAGGTGGACCTTCTACATGGAGTCCTCTTACCAGTTGCGTTTCCTCTACACCTGTAGAGAATCTATACCCCAGTTAGTTATTCCTGCCACTTCATACTGGGATGTGGAAAGGGGTTCTTCCAACACGTTAGTAAAAGAAAACGTGTGGACAAAAGTAAGCAGCCACATGACCAGTTAAAGGTCTGGATTTGTGGATGTTTGTTCCTGGCAGATGGAGAAAGCAGAGAGCAGTTAGGTTGGAATCAGATGACTCGCAGTCTACAGAACCAACCTGTGGTGTTGCCTTGCATCATCATGCCCGTTATCCATCTTACCTTCCCTGCTATCATTGGTCTGGATGTCCTTTGTCTGGTTTACAGTTTGGCGTCTGAGAGAAACTGTTACGGTTTCAAACATAAGTATCAGTTTTTACCTGAGCCTAAAGAAAACTCTGCAACTGTACTACTACTGTTCTTGCATTGTACTCTACTCTTCCTCCAATAACATCAACTGATGAGCATTGATTCTTTTCACCAGGTGTAAAAAAAAAAAAAACTCCTCTAGGTGATTTTGGTAAAAACCAACTTTATTGCCAGCTTAAGCAAAACCTAACTCTAGGTCATGCTAACACAATCACACATAATATATTTTTAAGTGACAATAATCCAGTTGAAGCCGTACCAGGTCTCTCCTGTTAACAGCAAATAATATAGGAACACAGAGGAAACCATCAAGATCTCTGCATGCTGCTCCTGTTGTTTTGGTGCCCAAGAACAACAACCCTAATTCTTAAATCTGTGTGGTTTATAGAGAACTGAATAATGTCACACATACTGGTGCGTGTCCCATTTTAAATATCCAGGAAACATTTTCACCACTTTTGATCTCTATTGTAGTTATTGGCAGGTGAAGATGCGTGAAGACAGTAAGGAAAAAACAGTTTTCATCTGTCTAATTTACCATCATGCCATTTGGTTTAAAAAAATGCACATGGAACCTCTTAGCACCTGATGGAAAATGTTTTTGGTGACTTAAGAGGACAAACTTGTTTTGTGCATGTCATAAAGTAAACTGTTTATCCATGCAACTCATTGTGTTTCCTTGAAATCGACTTGTTTGGTTTTATTTTTTCCTTCCTCTTTGTGCATGCTTAGTTGCTGTGTTTGGTGCTTTGTTCAAATTGGTTTTAAATGGACTTGGGACTAAAAAGACTGATGACACTTTGCTGTGCTTAGTCACACCTGATCAGCTTAGAAGAGTTTGGGAGTTGGGCAGCAAGCGGACTTGGAGACGGACTCGGGCAACAGACTAAACTCGCTCCGCGCAGAGACAGGACCTGTGAAGCCCACGAATGGCAAGGAACAATGGAGCAACTAACCATCCATGCACGATGAGGCACGGTACCGGCAGAACGCCGTCCAGCTAACCAGGAACTCAGTGCGGAGCAGAGAGCTGGAGTAGATGCAACAGGAGACTCACTTCAGCGCTTGGTCAAGTTAAGTAAAGACTAATGATGGGTAGATGAGGCTTCATGAAGCATTTCAGCACTTGACTTAAACTGTATTGATACTGTGTCACTCAATACTGACTCCTGCTGGACCAAAAACCTCATTGCAGACAACCAACTTAAGAAACTTCATTGACATTCTGATGAAATAAACTAGTGTAAACACAGTACCCTTACCATCATTATTGTTGTGGCTTCTTCATTTTCCCCACAGGAGTGTTGATGGGAGAGAGCAGAGATGGCTCCTCAACATTAGCTTTCTGAAGAAACTTAAAAAGCATGCATACACCAGCGGGAATAGCTCTGAACCGTTTGGCATATTCTAGTATGTTAAATTTAGAAAGAAATTCCTCATATGATAAAGGTAAGCCCTGGTTGTTGATGCACAAGAATAATCTTATTTCAAACCAATTATCAATGAAAAGTGACTTGTTTTTATATAAAATGTCCTTGTTATTCCAGATATAATAGTTGTGTGGTGAAAAGTTGTTTGTACACAAGGGACCATGACAGAAAGGATTAGCAGTTAAATACAAATAGCTTAATTGTGAGAATAAAAATCAACACCACCAATCAGATAAAATGTGAAGAGGTATAGTATTCCAAATGGAGCTGGGGTTTCTGAAAAGCTGTTTCAACCAATTAATTGTTATTTAAAGTAAGAAAATTAAGCTTTGGTGTGGCTGGGTACTGTGCTGGGGACTCGAAACGTGCAAAAAAGCTGTTCTGTGAGTGCTTCATCTGGGCCTCCTGATGTTACAGCACTGCCTTTAAAGTTGGTGATGATCTGGATGCCCTGCCACACTTGCCAGGGGTTATTGCTGTGAAGGTGATCCTCCACTGTCTTTTTATAGTCCAATTTAGCCTTCCTGATACCTCTCCTCAGCTCAGAGCCAGCAACCCTTTAGTGAGCTCTGTCCCCAGACCTCGAGGCTGCGTCTCAGGCTTGGAGGAGCATGCGGACCTGGCTCGTCATCCAGGGTTTTTGATTTGGATATGTTCTGATGGTTTTATTCACCGTTGCGTTTCCAATACAGAACTTGATGTAATCCAATATAGCATCGGTGAAAACAGCCAGGTCCTCATGGTGGAAAACTCCCCAGTCTGTAGCTTCAAAACAGTTTTGGAGTTGGGGGAGGGTGTCGTCAGGCCAGGTGTTAATGGTCCTCTTTGTGGGATTTGTTTGCCGACAGCGGGGGGTGTAGGCTGGGGTGAGAAGCAGTAAGAGGTGGTCAGACAGGCCCATGTGGGGGAGGGGGTGGCTCTGTATGCATGTTTAATGTCAGTATAAACATGATCCAAAGTATTCTCCCCTCTGGTAGGACAGCTGACATGCTGGTAAAAATTCGGCAGGACAGATCTCAGGTTTGCTTTGTTGAAATCACACGCCACAATATGAGCACCATTTAGAAGGGCCTGCTGGTGCTTGTTTATGGTGTGAAGGAGCAGAGAGAGCGCTGTGCTAACATTTGCATCTGGTGGGATGTAGACAGCAGTGATGATGACCACAGTTAGCTCTCTGGGCAGGAAAAAGGGCCTGCATCTCACTTACATCTACTCCAGGTTCGAGGAGCAGTGGGTCTCCAAAATCGTGCTGCTGTTACACCATTCATCATGGTAAATGGCGTTTACCTATATAGCGCTTTTCTACCTTCAGTGAAGGCCCAAAGCGCTTTACAGTTACAATCCCCTTTACCCATTCACACACCCATTCACACACTGATGGTGGCTCCGGTGCCGAACACTGGCGCCAACCTTCCATCAGAGGCAATGTAGTGTAGTTCAGTGTCTTGCCCAAAGACACTTTGGCACATGGGCTGGCAAGGAGGGAATCATTGAACCTGAAATCCTCCAATCAGAGGCTGAGCCCCTATGTACATATATGTAAAGACCCCCCCCACCCCCCTATTATGGACCTCAGAAGAACATAAACACTCAACTGACCACAGGTGTCAGCTCACTTTTGCCCAAATAGTATGTGTGACAGAATGAAATGTATCGGTTTGTTTGAATGAGTATGTGCATGTTAGCTGAAGTTGTATCGCGTACTTGTTGACATGTTCTATGTAAAGATTTTTGGAGTAAACAGCTATATTTAAATCATATGTTTGTGTGTGGATAGGCCTTGCCTTTTAGACTAACATTTACACTGACAATAGGCTTCTAGCAACTTGCTTTTCTACCCTCTGCTACGTCAGTAATCATCCTCCAAATTCCTTACCACCCCCCACCCTGCTTTTTTTTGTTCTCCCCTTTCCTTTGTACCCTTAAATCCAAATATCTAACATCACCCCTCTCCTTTTCTCTTTTTTTCTTTTCCTCTGGTCCAATAAAAATGTATGGAAACATCATTAATATTAATAAAGTGTATCCTCAAATACAAAAGAGATTTATACAACCATACACCTGTGTGTCAAAAGATTCATAATCCCCCAGTGTAACAGTAAACTCTGTCCAATTAAAGAGGCCTTCAGCTCATGTTTGTGTGCTCAGCTGTTGGACAGGACAAGTTTAAAAAAAAACAGAAAGGGACACATGCAAAGATCTCCAAATCATAGGTGAAGACCAACAGGAGGACTTAGATTTGCAAAACCTCTACAAAAAGATTATAGACAATGGAGAAATAAATGAAAATGAAACTGTAAAATACACAAAATTAGAAGACAAAGTTTATTAAGTGGTTCAGCTACCTCATAAAATCCAATATCAGATTTCCATACCCGTTTCTCTCAGACATCAAGTCATTCATCATCACAACAATTAATTATCTGGCCAACTGGGAGAATACAAGACGCAAGCAATGGATTACTGGCGTAGGAAGAACTTGGAACTTAACAACAGGAAAAGGTAGACAGTTAGCTGACATGATGCAGAGGAGGAAGGTAGACATACGGTGTGAACAGGAGATCAGGTGGAAAGGGAGCAAATTTAGGAGTAGAGTTCAAGTTGTTCTATCATGGTGGAGAAAATATTAATTTAAGCAGACTTTGGTGGAAATTTCTAGTGCAAACTCACAACACGGCAATTTAAATTCAGAACACAAAACAAGAGCTCACAACATAAGTCACAACATTTTGTGTTGTAACACAACACTTTAAATTTACAACACACTACAATTAGCCCCTACAAAAAATGTATTTCACGACACAACAGTTTAAATTTACAACACATTACAATTAGTCACAACACAAAACAATTAGTTCACAACATTTGGTGTTGTGACTGATAGTAAATTAACTCAAAACTCAAAAAAATAAATCACAACATGAAAATAGTCAACTCACAACATATTTGGTATGTCAAAACAAAAATATAGCTGCAACGGAAGTTTGGCTACTTTTCTTAACTTTCTAATCTGAGTGTGAATGTCCATATTACACAAACTCACCATCAAGTCCAAAAGTCTGCAATAATGGACCAGGAACTCATTTGTAATTGAGCTGCTGTTGAGTTCAGACCTACATCGAATTAGCCCAAAAACTGCATCCCCATGGATCCTGAGAGACTTGCAAGGATTGGTGCACTATTTCATCAGCAGAATCTGAACCTCCTCAGACTGTAAGAAGCTGTTGACAGAAGGAGAAGAGGGAGAAGGAGAGAGTTGTGTGGGTCAGACAGCAGATATAGAGAAGACCTGAACCTAGACTGTATGACAAGCTGATGGTGGAGCTGATGAATGAGGATCTACGAGCCTTCTAGCTCTTCATGAAGATTCCACAAGCCATGTTTGATGAAATAGTACAGAGGCTGAGCCCTAGATTGACCAAGCAAGACACCAACTACCGTGCAAGCCTGAAACTTGGTCTCAAAGTGGCAATCACCGTACGGCACCTGGCCTCTGGCAATACCTACAGAAACATGCATTATGCCTGGAGTGTTCCCCACAACACCATCAGTGTGGTAGTCAGAGAAGTGGTAAAGGCTATCATAGAGGAGTACACAGTTGAACTTCTATTTTGCCCAAAAACTGAACAAGGATGGAGAGACCTGGCTGATCAATTGGACCAGAGATGGAACTTTCCCCACAGAGTTGGTGCCATTGATGGCAAGCACGTGGGCTGTAAAGCCCCTCCTAACTCACATTATAATTACTATTAGCACCAGCAGCAGCACGACCCTCCTCAGGCTGGTCATCACCAGGCGGTTGCTCCTCATGATCAGGCTGGTCATTTGTCAGGGCCTCCTCGGGTTCATCATTAGAGTCTGCAAATGAGTGATATATTTGCAATGTCAACACAAGAATGAAGAGTATTATTATGATGATGATTGTTTTTATTTTTACATTTCCAACATTTTCATTAGTGATTACCTTCAGCAGCAGATGGACCTGCCTGGGCTGTGGTAGCAGTGGCTGTGCCAGCAGTACCTGCTGTTGTGTCCTGACTTGTCTCTGCTCAAAGATACAATGGACTAATGAATGAAAAAGGTTGAAGGAAAAGGCATGACAATTTTTTTTCATATTTGTTAAATATCTTGACACAAGCAGTGGGCCACATATACTCACCTGACTCTATTGCTTCAATGACCTTCTTGGAGGCTGCTGCCTTTCTTTGTACACCCTTCCTCTTATTTTTTTGTCCACGTCACATGATTAAACTTGGAACGATCTGATCAGCTCCGTGGACACATGCGATATGCCGTCATACCCCCGCCAAGCCCTATACCTACGCTGAAGCATCCAACCATCGACGCTCACTATAGCTCGCTACAGCTAAACCAGTGCTAAAGCTACACCAGCTTCAGCAGCAAAAAAAACTACATCTTCTGGAAAGTTTTGGAAATTTCATGACATTTTAATATTTTGGACCAAAATATGGACCAAAAACAAAACATAAAATAGATTCGCATTTAATTTGTGAACAAAGTTCAACTTCATGCTTACCATACGTATGTGTTTCGTCCTCCACCGTGTGATTCAGCCAGCTGCTAGCTGGCAGCGTTGCCAGATTGGGTCGTTTCCAGTTCAATAGGGCTTTTTTTTCTGGCAAAAATTGCATAAGGCAGATGGACATGATTGGGGTGGGTTCGGCTTCGGGAACTTTTAGTTCTTTATTGAAACAAGTTTCAATCAAGGAGGAGCAGTCGCGGGAGGAGGGTGAAGCTAATCAGTGTCTCGCCCGTCGTCATGAGATTCATGACCTACTAATAAAATAAATATGCGATCACTAATCTATTCCATTAGCGCAATTTATAAGTTTTACTCTCATCTTTTATATCCACAAAAATCGCTGTACTTAGCAAATTTTCTCTTCAGTTTCAGAGCAGGCTGTGATGCGCAATCCAGTGTAATGAAAAATGACTATCCCTTTAGTTTACGCAGTTCAATCTAATAATGTAATGCTTTAATAATTATTTTTTACATTCTTGACATTCCCTCCCCTATGTGATAGGTAATGGATTTCACTTTTTTCTTTCGTTTATTTAATGTTCAGTTTTGACGGAAAGCTCTTTGCAATAATTCCAGGTGATATTCTGTTTTGTTTGAAAAGTTTTGCTTAATGTTTTGAACATTTTAAATTCACAAAACAGTGTTTTAAAACCAAACCTCTCCTCATTACTTTTTACAAGGATCTTTCCTTATATTTTACATCACCTAAATTCATGAAATGTAAAAATACAAGAACAATTTCCACTTTTGTTCATGATAGGATGTTAAGTTATGCGAGAATTTGTGAATTTGTGAAAATTATTTGTGAATTTTATATAAACATTTCCTTCCTTTTTCTGATTGTTCTACTGAAGTTCATTAGGAGTCATTATTTCACAATTAATTGCTGCTAGTTATGGTGAATGATCACTGAATAACATTTAGGGAATTTTTTTGGAGGGACTGGTGGTTTTTAGAGGACTTTTGGGCTGGAAAACCATGACTATAGCTATAGCATCTGATAAAAAATGAAGACAGACAAAATAGGAAAAAGAATCAATAAAACTCCTAAGAAGAAAAAGTCAAGAATGAGAAAAAAGACAAAAAAGGAGAGGAAAGGCAAAGAAAGGGCAGAAATATACATACGCATATGCATGTATATATGTATGTATGTATGTATGTATTATTAATGCCATGCATATGGGTAGGCTTCTGTTTTGTTCTTTCATTCAAGTTTTTTTTTGGTAAAATCTGACTTACTAAAGAAAAGACATTAGATCATCATTTGCTCCAACTAGTGAGTGGTAAACATATTGGCATATATCCAGTGAATTTAATGCTTTTTCCAAGTAAAAATAAAGTTTATAAATACATTTAACATTTAAATGTGATTTCATTTTTTTTATTGCTTATCTAAATATTTCCATTCTTCACATTAGAGCAGTCTAAAAGTGGACCAGTAAAGCAGGTATTAAACGTTTTACCCTCAGGAAGGATTTCCCAAAAAAAAAAAAAAAAAAAAGCTGCAGCGAGCTCCATGTTATTGTTCGCCTGGGGACCCAAAACGTCCACCACTGACGTTATGGATGTGACCAACTTTGTCAACTTTACTTTGCTTTTTTTTTGCCATGAAAGCAAATGTTAGAAGTGTGTTATAACGAGAACTTTTTGAAGTCACTTTTTTGTTGTATTTTGATCTTTTTCTGTGCCACAAAATCACAAATTTAAATGAAATGTCTTTAAAATGAGGCATTTCACAGCAAATAGTAATTTGATTACAAATAGATTAATTACATTCATTAATTTGTAGTCATGATTAATTATTCACACAAAGCCATTAATTGCATGACAGCACCAATCACGATGCACAATATGCATCTTGATTTGATTTAGGACTAGGGTTACTCACGTGACTAACGTGCTTATTTTAAGTTTTGGAAATTCAGTAAAAGGTTTTGGATAAGTTGTGGAAAAATTCTGAAGTCCCATTGCTAAAAAAGTGTCGACCCCTGAAGCGTTATGCTTGGAGAAAACCAGGCACTGCTTATCACCAGGCCAATACAGGCAGCGGGGACTGAAGACTCATCAGGATAGAGGGAAAGCTGACTGCAACAATGTACAGAGACATCCTGGATGAAAATGCGCTCTTGACCTCAGACTGGAGCGACTGTTCATCTTTCAGCAGGACAATGATCCAAAGCACACCGCCAAAATATGGAAGGAGAGGCTTCAGAACAACTCTGACAATGTCCTTAAGTGGCCCAGCCAGAGCCCAGACCTGAATCCAATTGAACATCTATGGAGAGATCTGTAAATGGCCGTGCACCCACGCTTCCATCCGACCTGATGGAGCTTGAGCGCTACTGTAAAGAGGAAACGCTCAGCATCTAAGTATTAAGCAAAGACTGTGAATACTTATGTACATATCCTTTTCCAGATTTTTCATTTTTGAGACATTTGCAACAATTTCAAAAGACATTTTTCAACATTGTCATTATAGGGTGTTTTTAAAAAAAATTTCAAGAAGAATATTAATTTAATCCATTTTGAAATGAGACTGTGACGTGATAAAACATGGAAAAAGTGAGTACTGTGAATACTATCTGGATGCATTGTATCATAAGGGATTCATTTACTTTTAGGATACAACAGTCTTCAAGGGGGAATGATTTAATGACAAGGACAAATTGGATGCAAAATGTTCTTCAAACAAATGGATACTCATGCACTATTATCTAAGACAGGTTATCATCCAAATAATACATTTAAGGGTTTAATTAACTCACAACTATAAAGATTCAAAAGAAATTGGCAAAAATCACAGGACTTTTGGGAAGTGATTAATATAATTATTGGCATGTTATGATCAAGAGGATATTCACTCATTCCTAAGGAAATTATTAAAACCTGTACAAAAGAAGTCAGGGCAAAATAATCTGATCATTCCATTGATAGTCAATGAGTGGAACCATAACAAATATGAAGGCTAAAAGGAACTATAAAAAAAAATTAATAAAATCTGGAATACTCAAGAACAATTGTATAATGTTGGCATATAAGAAGAAAAAATGTAATTTAATCCGAAATGACACAACACAAATACAACATAATTAATAAAAAAAACACACACTCCTTTGGTTAAACCTTTTTTTTTTACATGGCTGGGATTTGCTTAAAACTTGCTGGTATTCAAAGTCATGTACTATAGACAAAAGCGCAAAGAAAAATGAAATCAAAATGGATCACAAAATTAGACACAAGGGAACCAAGGGAATTTAAACTATAGAACCTACAAACCTCAACTACTTTGTCACCCGGTTTGCTTTTTCTAAGCCTTACCACTCCCGTTCCTTACATTATCCTGACCCTCTATTTTTTCTGAACCTGGCAAGACCTGTATTTAACCATATATGCTAACCATAACCACACCCCATTTCTAAACCTAACCCTGTTTTATTTCCCACATCTCACCACTCTCTTATCTAACATAACCTATTTTCCTTTTTCCTTCAATGGCAAGTTGGTTGAAAAACATGTCACATGTCACATGACACCGGCCCTCGAGGCCTCGATTAGGGCACCCCCTGGCCTGGAGGATCCTACACCTTGATGCTGGTGGGACTCCAGAGACAGCAGCAGCTTCAAATATGTGCTTGCTGCTTTGTAATGGTATTTTAGCAGCTGCTCTTTTGATCCAATGTATTTGTCTGGCAGAAACCTTCCTCATTCTGCCTTTATCTGCACCAATTAGAATTAGACATAAATCCCTTAATAGTGTAATGATCACCATTAGGTTTTCCTGAAATATCCAAGGTTTCAAAGCGTTGTCCAAGGCATTCAACCATTTCACACTTTTCAGCAGAGATCCTGCTTGTTGTTGATCCTGCCCATGTTGCTTGAAAATGTTGTTTTGCTTAATAATGTGGAACATCTTTATTCAGTAGTTTTTCCTTTAATTGAATTCACCTGGAAAACTAATGATCACAAGTGTCTGAGATTGATTTCAGTAATCCAAAGAGCCCCAGAGCACAATATCATCCATGAGTTAAACTGGAAAAAAAAGTTCCTTTTTGACACTTAATTACAAACTGCATAACAATTGGGAACACACTGTTCATCTTTGCATGGCTTATACCTGAGTTTTGATTAAAAAAATTAAAAACTTAGAACACTATGCTGTAAAATTAAAAACCCTAAACTTAGATTAAAAAAAGGCAAGACTTTTTAAATTCTCAACAAAACTTAGAACTCTGCCCTATGACATTTGCATGATCTTCTTGTGCATGTGTGGATTTTGTATTGGCACTCTGGCTTCCTTTCACAGCCCAACAAAAGAATTTACAGTTGCATGCTAAATAATTCATACCCCTTGCACTTCACATTTTCTCACATTACGACCACAAACATAAATATATTTTATTGGAATTTTATGTGAAAGAACACAAAGTGGCACACAATTTGTTTTACAAATAAAAAACAAAAAAGTGCAGTGTGCAAAAGTATTCAGCCCCTGTTTCTCTGAGAGCATCCAATTGCTTTCAGAAGATGCTTTTTAATTGGGGACTGATCAAATGTTGACTTAGTGACTTAATAGTCACTTAATATCTGTGTGTAATTTGTTCTCAGTACACAAATCCAGCTGTTCTGTGACAGTCTCTGTGGTTTGTCAAGAGAATATTGGGGAGAAAACAGCAGTGTAAGGAACACACCAGACAGGTCAGGGAGAAAGTTGTGGAGAAATTGAAAGCAGTGTTAGGTTAGAAAAAGATTTCCCAAACTTTGAACATCCCATGAACCACTGTTTAGTCCATCATCCACAAATGGAAAGAGTATGAATCAACTGCAAAATTACCTTGACATGGTCATCCACCTAAACTAAGGCCCAATCCAAACTCTTCCATTCACCCTACCCCTCCAATTGTAGGGGCATTTGTAGTGAAAGTAGTGTCCGAAAATAGTTATTTAGGGCTACCCTCTAAGCGGAGTGATGCAGAGCCCCCCGTAGCAAGGGGTTCCGCGTCGTGCTATCCCGAGAAGGAGCACTTTTCTTCATGTGGATGTGCTCTAAAGCACAGAAG